>OX578143.1:116674479-117274479 GCA_951213105.1 Amaurobius ferox | reverse complement strand
AGGTCAAATACAATAAATTTGGGTGTTCCAGGCCACAGGGGTTAAGAGGAGCATTGATATATGTGAAGTGATGCCATTGGGTTCAGAGGAACCAATGAGCGCCAAGGAGAAGATGGGCGGAGTTACCCCCCCCCCCCCTCCCGCCGAAGGAACCACAAGTCAAGGAGTCTCATAAAAAGGTTGTTGCACTAAGTTTCATACGAAATGTTGTTGCAGAAGTAAGTTTCATACGAAGTGTTGTTGCAGCTAGTTTCATACGAAATGTTGTTGCAGAAGTAAGTCTGATACGAAATGTTGTAGCAATTGGGCGGATACGAAAGGAGTTGGGAGCAGATACTCATACGAAAGAGGTTGCAGTTGACTATAAGTACGAGATGCAAGCCACACACCAAAGAGTTATGGCCGTACGGTCAGCAATAAGACGGATGCAAGCCTCAGCGTGATGAGCCGAAGATTAAACTGTAAGGTATGTTCTCATTTCCCCAGGTCATAGACACTATCGAAATCTAATATTTCTGGTCACATATCTCCCATTATTAAAGTAATTAAATGATAGTTGATAGTTATGATAAATTGTTGTTTGTGATCAATTGATGTTGTAAATAAATTATTTTGTTAAAGTTAAATAGGCTGAACGTTTTATAATGATTAATGAATTTTTTCAGGACTTACACATAAGTTAAATTAATTGGAGGGTTATTGCGGCACAACGACGAGTAATGTACTTTAAATTGTAACTCCACTTATGAAGTCAACGGCCATATATTAATATTAATATAATCTAGAAATATAACTTAAATTTCAATTCCACGTCCCACATTTGATGTTTTTAATGAATTTAATAATTAAAAGTAACTTATTCACAATTTCGTATTGCCACACTAACAAAAAGTTTATTTACATATTTATCATTAAAAAGATGAAAAGCAACAGCTAGATAGAAATTTTTGAAATTTCAGCGAAAACTAGGACATTCATTCGAAATTTTGCATTTCTTTTAACATGGCAGAATAGTACAAATTTTGATATAATCATGCATAAAAGAGGTTATTTATAGCTCAATGATAACGAAACTTAATAGTTTCATCATGGTACTAAAAATTAGTCAATACAATTGTATTCATAGCGCCATTGGCAGTCTTTGAAGGAAGGGTGGTGGGAAGACACATTCGGGAGTTTCACTAACAAACTTGGTATCATCTAATCATTTCTTCAAAAGTAATATGCTATAATTGTGATCACTTGAACAAACACTACAAGTTTTTCTTATTTTTTTCTTGTAAAATTTGCAAAAGAAAGAAAGAAAAAATCACAGGATACTGGTATGAGGATGTCCAGTTGGGTCACACTCTAGTTAATTTTATTTAACATGCTTCCAGCATGTCACGAATGCCAAGGACATGGTTTCGTAAAAATCTAACTTTGCCAATTGAGATAAAATATGTCTGAAATATAACACATAAAGAAAATAAATATTTTTATCACTAAATTTTTCTTTTCATTTGGATGTAAAAAATAATTTCTGTCAGTTAGTACTTTTCTTGTAAATGTTGAAAACAAATTTGAAGTATAATGCATTAGATAGTCATTTTTCTGAATGCAAATAATATCAAAGAAAAAGTATGAACCTGGAATATTTGATTCTATATATTTTTGTTTTTGCTAAAGCAAATATTTTTGTTATAAGATCTAAAAAGAATTTTCTATGGATTTCGAATCAAATTATTTTGCATAACACATTAAAAAGCTTTTTTATTATTTCACTCTTTACGTAAATTATATATTTTTACTTTCCCTGCAATACATGGTAATGCGTAGTATTGGAATCATGCCGAAAATCACAACTCGAGTTTTCGACGGATCTACACGTTTCGAGACCTCTAGAATACGAAAAAAACATTTTTAACGTGACGTCTGTGTGTGTGTCTGTCCGTCTGTCTGTCTGTCTATCTGTGTGTCTGTTTGTGCAGATTTTGTATCCACTCTAACTGAAAAAGTAATGGACCGAATTTCACAAAATTTGGTGAGTCACTTGTGGGCGGGGCTGGTGCTGATTAGTTTTGGGTACAATTTGGGATAAAAGAACCCGCCTTTTTGTGCGAAATGGCCCGCAAAAGCTTGTATACACTCTAGCTAAAAAACTACTGGACCGAATTTCACAAAATTCGGTTGATGAGTCACTTCTGGGTCATCCTGGTGCTGATTAGATTTTGGTACGATTCGGAAAAAAATAACCTGCCTTTTCTTACAAAATGGTCCGCAAAAATCATCCAAATCTAAACTAAAGAACGACGCATGCTCAAATATATCCATTAAATGCTTGTTTAATACGTAATTTTTAACGAAGAAAAGAATAAGATCAACCCCATTACATTAGGACTAGCCGTTATCGAGATATTTTAGTTATTCGTATTTTCTCTACGCCACCTATGAAATTAAGTCCGGTTACCGAATGAGAAAGAAAATTGAATTAAAAGTGAAATCAATTTAATTAAAATAAAGAGAACGTGGATATAAGTCTGCAGGGAAAGTCATGTGCTGCCCACATCAGATTTTTGTGTTTTGTATTCAAAATACTAATGCATACGCAATCTTAGGGCTTATAATACCGTATACATAGAATTTCAGCCAGTACTATAAGAGTTTTAAAAATCTGATGTGGGCAGCACATGACTTTCTCTGCAGACTCAAATTCATTTTTTGTTTATGTTTTTGATAATTCATTAAATTGAGTTTAATTGCACAATATAACACTAAATTTGCATTTTTAATTCATTTTTCCTAAAGTGGCATAACTAAAATGCGAAAAATCTCAAATATCTCGAGAACGGTTAGTCCTAGAGTAATAGAGTTGTTCTTATTCTTTTCCTCATCAAAAATTACGTATAAAACAAGCATTTAATTCATATATTTGAACATACGTTGCTTTTTTTTAGATTTTGGCGATTTTTCAGGGCCATTTCGTAAAAAAGGCAGGTTGTTCTTTTCCGATTAGAACCAAAATCTGTTCAGCACCAGAGTATCGTACAAGTAACTTATCTACCAAATTTTGTGAAATTTGGTCAATTAGTATTTTAGCTAGAGTGGATACATGAAATTTTTACGGGGTATTTCGCAAAAAAAGCGCGTTCTGTTTTTACGAATCGTACCAAAAACTAATCAGCACCAGGGTCATACCCAAGTGACTTACCTACCAAATTTTATAAAATTCGGTCTATAAGTTTTTGAGTTAGAGTGGATACATTCATTGCACAGACTCGAGTTGTGATTTTCAAGACTCGAGTTGTGATTTTCGGCATGATTCCAGTATTTTCCCTATATACATTACCATGTATTGCGCCAGAGTAACGCATAAATGACTTATCAACCTAGTTTTAGGAAATTTGGTCAATTAGTTTTTCATTTAGAGTGGATACATACTGTTTTGCGTGCCATATCTAAAAACAAGACACGTTATTTTGCTCGAAATCGTACCAAAATCTAATTAGCGCCAGGGTAACGCATAAATGACTTATCAACCTAGTTTTAGGAAATTTGGTCAATTATTTTTTCGGCTAGAATGGATACTTACATTGCACAGGCAAACACATAGACACACACACACACAGATGTCACACTGAAAGTAGTTTTTCGGGTTCAGGAGTGCTCGAAACCTATAGATCCTTTGAAAACTTTAGTTGCGATTTCTGACACAATTCAAGAACTTTCCCTATACATCACCATGCATGGTAGGGACAGTAATAAATGGTATATTGCATCACCTAAAATCACTCCTGGTATTTTTTTAATAACTAAAATGTAAATTCACAAAAATGAAATAATGTAATGAAACGAGGAATAGGAAATTAGTTATTGGCGATGTTTATCTCTTCTAAACTTATATTTGCTCTAGATCACTCCAACCATGCTCTTTGCTGTTAAACCGATACTATACAGGGTGCTAAGTCATTAAGCCACTCGGATGGGTCAGATTCCATCAATTTAAATCGGATTGGAATATCCTTTACTATACAAATTTGGACTATCTGTACTAAAGCGACCAAGCTCGATTGAATGGAATTGACTGAATTGCCCTCAGTAGAAAAATGAAGAAGTTACAGAAAGAGGAAATCGCTAACAAATCTAAATAGGAAAAAAAAATGTTGATTGTAAAATTATAAAGTGCTGTCGAATTAGTAGGAATGCTCTGACGAGTAACGCTTTATTACGAGTCTTGGTGAATACATCAACATCAATCCCCATATTCCATTATCTACGTGGTGCCTTTTATTACACAAATGGAACTTAAGTAACCTTTCAATTTAGGTATTTTCTATAAATCATTTTTATAGAATATTTTTATTGTGGAGCGTTGACCACTATTGTAACATGGGTGAGCATTTATCTACAGGTGAAATATGATATATATATAATGACGTCCATATATGAGTTTCCTTCTTTTTCGATGAAGATACCTACTGATTAGATCATGCTATAAGACTCTGTAGTGGGTGTGTCTTAAATCTATCTTGCTTTTCGAAAGCATTGTATTCACTTTTTTTCAATTCGGCGTTTTACTGAAGATAGTCACTTTACTGTAGATAGAACTAATGCATACACTAAGGGGCTTTTCATTCCGATGTTGATGATGTAGTTAAGAACTGTCCTAGGAACATTGTATAGTTTAATGGAATAGAAAATAGTTTCTATAAAAGTGAAACTATCATCATCATCATTGATGCTATAACCCCTTAAGGGCATTAACAGTCTAATATGAGTATCTCAGTGGTCTTGTGTTGGTATAATTTTTCAGCTGTGCTTTCTAATTCTTTTCGTATTCTTTCTAATGTCTTGTCACTGCCTCTAATTTGTCTGTCATTGGTCAAGAATATTTTTGTTATTGATCAAGGATATTTCTGTAATTGGTTAAGAATATTTTTGTAATTGATCAGTATTTTTGTAATTGGTCAAGAATGTTTTGTTGGACACAAACATAGCATTTTTAAGATGCCCTATTTATTTCAATTTAAAATATTTCGTAGGCACTCCCGTGTGACAGTCAATGTGTCTGTTAAAATTTAAAATTGGCACATATTTTTTTTAAAAATTGGTACATTATCTTTCTTAAACGCATTAATATCATATTATTACACATGTACATATTCTGTAAAAATTGGTACATTATCTTTCTTACGGTCAATGTTTCTGGTAAACTTAAAAATTAATCATATCTTTCTTTAAGATTTGTATTCTATTTCACTTGAAACTATTTGGTGACTCGAAAAGTTGATATATTTTAAAGATAACGTTCATTCCCCCCACTGATCCTCCTATTTAAAAGCCTGATAATTATGACGAGGGATTTTCCACTCGAAAGCAATATACAGTGAAAATTAAATAAAAGCAATGGGCTATTTTCAAATGAAATAATATGCAATATGCAAATTGATTCATACCGCACTATCATGTAATGCACTATAATATTTTCGAATCAAATTTGATTTCAATCAAGGTAATAATTTTGAAGAAAATAACCTGTTAGATAATATGATGACCAGAAAATCTGTCTACAAAAATATGATATTCTATACAGAATTTTTCAATCAGAACTACCAAAATCTATGAATTTTTAATTTATCCGAAAACTATTTGATCCATGAAACCAATCTTGGAAATAATACACCTAATTGCAAACATACTTTTCTTTGTAAGGAAATAAAAAACATACAATTTGTTGAAAAGTACAAATATTGTTCTATTGTTTCAACAATAAAGCTGGACAAGAAAACAGTTTTTTCCTGTGCGCAATTTTACAAAGCGACCATGGCACACGTGACAGCCAACAAATTGCATTTTCTTAGACTCAATGTAAAAGCTTTTACACATATTGTTTCCGTGTCTGTAGTCGATGATAATGTTACTCGGAACTACATTTCTTTAAAATATCATATGAGGTGGAGGATATGTGATTTTTAGAGATAACAGGAAACAAACTGCTAAGTTCTTTGAAATTATACATTAAAATGCATTTTTTTAAATATATTATCAAATATGATTAGTTATAGTAGAACAAAAATCTGATGTGGGCAGCACATGACTTCCCCCTGCAGACCATATTAACTTTCTCTTTATTTCATCAATAATTCTTTAAACTCAGTTTAATTGTACAAAACAACATCTATAATTATTTTAAAATACTCTGAATTTGCTCTTTTAATTCAATTTTTGCTATCATTTGGTAACTTGACCTATTGTCAAAAGTGGTGTAGCGGAAATGCGAAAAAAATAAAATATTTCGAGAACGGCTAGTCCTAGTGTAATGGGCTTACGCATAAAACAAGAAAATTGAACTGATATTTGAGCCTACGTAGTTTCTTATTTTAGCTTTTGACGATTTTTGCGGACCATTTCGCAAAAAAAAAAGAAAATAAGTATGTTATTTTTTTCCGTGTCGTACCAAAATCTAATAAGCAGCAGGTACTAGCGTAGACAATTTTTACAGGCCATTTCGCAAAAAATGGTAGATTATTTTATCTATAATCGGACTAATATCCCATCAGCACCAGGGTAACCCACATATTATTTAACTATAAAATTTTATGAAATTTGATCAAATAGTTTTTGAGCTAGAGTGGAAACAAACTCTGCACAGAGACACACACACACAAACGTCAATCTAAAAATAGTTTTTTCGTATTCTAGATGTCCCAAAACGTGTAGATCCGTCAAAAACTCGACTTATGATTTTCGACATGATTCCACTAATTTCTCAATACATCATCATGTATTGCAGAGAAAGTAATAAGCAAACAAGAGATATCAATTATCCATAAATCATTGACTATGAAACACTTTCCAACAGTAATTGAATTTTATTTAAACATCTCTAAGAGCATTAAGCACTTATATTTTTAAATTATCACAGTACTATAATAATTTATTATACTTGGAAACAAAAATGGAAACACAACTTTATTCAAATGGCGTCATCGAAATATGACTCATCTGCTTCTCAATGCAAAATCAATGAATATTTCATTCATATCACTTATATTCCAAAATTCAGAACTAAATAATTTTGCTTGAAAAAAATTCAGCAATTATTATGCAACTCATCTTACAATCGCATGATATGTTTACATTTTGCATGCTACAGAAATTAGGCTTCGTTGTAGGAATAATCAAAGTTTAGTGATAATTTAAAATAAAAAATATTGTTATTTCGTTGACGCCTAATTTAGATACTCAGATAATATGCAAAAACAAGAAAGATCAATCATGCATAAGCATTGATTATGAAACACTTTCCAACTGCAATGCAATTTCATTTAAAAATTTCTAAAATGTGATGCATTCAGTGGTGATATCTTTTACATTATCACAGTGCTACAGTAATTTATTATACTTAAATATTTAAAACTGTATCGAAGTATAAATCATCTGATTCTCTATGCAAAATCAATGAATATTTCATTCATATAACTTTTATTCCAGAATCCAGAGCTAAATAATTTTGTGTGAAAAATATTCAGCAATTCTTATGTAACTCACCTTACAATCGCTTGAGATATTTGCATTCTGCATAAGTTAAAATTAGGCTTCGTTGAAGAAATAATAAAAGTTTAGGGATCATTTAAAATCACAACTATTGTAATTGCATAGGCACGGAATTTAGATACACAGATAATACACAGATACACAGAAAATATATATGTGTGTGTGTATTCAAAATATTGGAATCGTGCCGAAGATCAGAACTCGAATTTTCGGAGGATCTATACGTTTTGGGACTTCTAGAACACGAAAAAACTATTTTTAGGAAGACGTCTGTGTGTGTAAGGGTGTATCTGTGTATGTTTCTGTGTGTCTGTGAGGATATTACATCCACTCTATTGAAAAACTAATAGATCGAATTTCATAAAATTTAATAGGTATGTTTATTGTGGGGAATCCTGATGTTCATTAGATTACAGTATGATTCGTAATAAGAGAATCGGCCTTCTTTGCGAAATGGCCAGCAGAAATTGCCTTTATCCGCTATAGCTAAAAACTAATGGAACAAATTTAACAAAATTTGGTGCATAATATTTCAATAACCTACAAGTGATTTATATACCGAATTTAACAAAATTTGGTATATAAATCATTTGTAGGTTATTCTAGTACGATTCGGGAAAAAGGAACGGGCTATTTTTGCGAAATGGTCCGCAAAAATCGTTAAATATAAAAATAAAAGACTACGTGTGCTCAATTATATCAATTAATTTCCTATTTTATACGTGATTTTTGACAACAAAAAGAGTAAGACTAACCCCATTACTCTAGGACTAGCCGTTCTTGAGATATTCTAATTTTTTCGCATTTTCGCTACGCCACCTTTGACAATAAGTCCAGCTATCAAATGAAAACCAAATTTAAGTTTAACGTGCAAATTCAATGTCATTTAAAATACTTATGGCTGTTATTTTGTGCAGATAAACTCAAATTATTATTGAAGAAATAAAGAGAACGTGAATATGAGTCTGCAGGGAAAAACATGTACTGCCCACATCAGAATTTTTAGCAATATTACAACAATGATTTATAGAAGTGAACGGGGATTATTTGCTGGCCATTTCGAAAAAAATGTATGACCTATTTTTAAAGATCCACCAAATTTTTGTAAAATAAAATGTTCAACAAATTCAAGCTGTGTACCAAATTTTAACTCTCTAGGACGTAAGAAAGCACATTAAAAATGCCATCAAATAAGTATATTATGAAGAGTTATATAAAATAAAAAATATATGAAACATTGTTATCTACCAAATTTATTTTAAAATGTGTAGCTTCTCTCATATACAAAATATTTAATCCCGAACGTAGTGTCGTACAGGACAGAGCACCAGGCGCGAAGCGCCTTTAATCTCCAGTTTCAATATGTGGTTCTTATCGTCAAACTGTGACATTAATTCAGTGACCCTAATTGGAGGTTCGAGGTTTTTATTTACTACTTTTTATTATTTGTCCTAGCTCCTAGTGTGGCAGTTTGTTGCACATTTAGAGTTTAAGCAGTTTGGGGGGTTGATGCAGATCTAAGGGTTACCTAGCGTTTTGGCAGTTTAGAGTTTAGAATATATTTTTTTTTTTATAAAATAATAGTCGCGAGTTTTATTTTAAAATCAGATGTTTGAGATGGGATCTTTTAATTCCGATTATCGATGTTTAGAACAGCGCGGGGTCGCTTACGAGATTTGGCCTTGCGATGATCATAGTCATGCAGATTGAATAACAGTTCGTTTGGAACGGATGGCAAATTTCTGTAAAATTTAAGCGCTAGCTTTTTAATTTGGGCTCTAACAGTTTTTATTTTGAAGTCATTCCTAATTACCGAGTTCCTTAAATACCTGGGAGCTTTCCTGATAATCCGTAGGATTTTGTTTTGTTTTGTCTCTAGGAGGTCTATTGTAGTTTTACAGGCATATCCCCATACGGGTGCTGCATACAGCATTCCCGGGCGGATGACCGATTTATAAATTAGCAGTTTATTTTGATAACTTAGATTTCCGTTTCCTATCATTGGGTATAAGGCTCCTGTGGCCATATACGCTTTTTTGATTAAGTTCGTTACGTTCTGTTTCCAGGTTAGGTGGGAATCTATCGTTACACCTAGGTATTTAGTAGATTTTTCCGCTTTTAGGGCATGGTTGTTTATGTACAGAGGCGACGGAGGTTTACGTTTTCTAGAGAAATAAATCCAATGACATTTATTGCGGTTTAATTTTATTCGCCACTTTTCCAGCCAAGTTTGGAGTATGTCTAAGTGTTGTTGTAGCTGTCTGTGCATTACTGAGACATAGGGGTGTTTTGCAAGTATCGCACTGTCGTCTGCATAGAGTGCCAGTTCTGTGTTTGGAGTCCTAGGGATGTCGTTCAGGTATATGTTAAAGAGTGTCGGGCCCAGGATAGAACCTTGCGGTACACTACTTTTAATGAGCTTGGGTGTAGATAAGTTACCTCCTACTCTGACTTGAAAGTGTCTGTTATTTAAGTATGAGATTAAAAGTTTGACAAGTGCGTCAGGGACTTTTAAAGTGATCAATTTGTACGCTAATCCACAGTGCCATACTTTATCAAAGGCTTTTTGTATGTCCAGAAAAATCGCAGCTGTGGGTGTCTTGTTATTGAGACCAGAAGATATGTACTCTACCACTATCAGCAATTGATGAGTGGTGGAGTGCTTTGGCCGAAATCCAAACTGCTCCGGAATGATAATGTCATTCTCACTAAGGTGCGTGTTCAGTCTCTTAAGAATAATTTTCTCAGCAATTTTACTAAGTGTCGGTAGCAAGCTAATTGGTCTGTAGTTGGCTGGAATTGTGGTATCCTCACCAGGCTTATGGATTGTTATAATTATCGCTTCCTTCCATTCTTTGGGGAAATAGTTTAGTTTTAATATTTTATTTATTAAGATAGTCAAGTAACATATACGTTTAAGGGTAGGTTTTTAACCGCAATATTTCTGATTTTGTCGTGCCCTGGGCTTTTACGGTTTTTGAGATTTTTAATAATTTCTACTATTTCCTGCGGGGTGGCTGGGTCAATCTCAGCCGTTACCGGGGAATTCCTGAAGTTATTTAAAGTTTGACTAACCATTCTTAGGGTGTCCTGACACATTAGATCGTGGTTTGGTTGGAATTGTTTTTCATAATGGCTTGCGAGCGCCTCGGCTTTTTCCTCGTCTCAGTACGCGATTTTAGCACCATCTATTAGTGGCGGGAGCTTAATTTGAGGTTTCCTGAGTCTTTTTGCGAATTGCCAGAGCGATACGTCTTCTGGGCTAAGGGATTCGATTAGTTCTTTATACTGTTGCTGCTTTTCTGCGACAATTTTTTCCCTGACTTTGCACGTGAGTCTGTTAAGCTCCCTTTTAAGGGCGGGGTCTCTGTTAGCCTGCCATGTCCTACGTATTCTATTTCTTTGCCTGACTAATTGTTTGACATGGTGGGAAAGTGTGGGCATTTTTGGAGACTCACGATGTGTTGTGGCAGAGGCAATTGCTCTCTTGATTTCTGTTGTGAATGTGTGCGTGGCAGAGTCAATATCCGCCGTGCTCATTATGTTAGGTACTGCTAAGTGCGGCTCGAAGAGTGCTCTTTTGAATACTTCCCAGTTGACCCTCTCTTGTCCCAAAGAGGCTGGAAGAGGTGTGTTCGGGTCGAATATCACCAGTACCGGCAGATGATCCGAGTCGAATTCATCCAGGGTACTAATAGTGTGAGCGTAATCTATGTTTCGCGTTAGGACAAAGTCTATAAATGAGCCGTTGGCGCCTGAGAAGCAGGTTGGTGTCGACGGTACAATAATGTTAGTGTTTGTCGTGTTCAGCAGTCTGTGTATCTGTGTACCGCGTGAATTGGCTCTCCTACAGCCCCGCGCTCGGTGGTGCGCGTTGAAGTCGCCTGCGAGTATCGTGTTTGGATATCGCGCGAAAAGCAGTTCCAGTTGCGCAGCTACATCTACTCTACTCATATTTTTGACATATGTTGAGGTTAGGATAAACGGGCTAGTATTATTAATTTTAATTTTTATACTAGTATTTTCTATACCTTGAAGATTTATGTTGTTTAGTTCCTCGTGGGGAATATTTCTTTTAATGTATACTGCTGTTCCTCCATGGAGCGTTCTAGCATTAGTATTTAAGCTAAGATTATGATAGCATATGTAGTTGGCTATGTTTAGTTTTTTACTTTCTCTAACTTTAGTTTCCTGAATTAATAAGGCGTCTACGTCATTTTCATTTACATAGTTCCTAAGTTCATTTATTCTTGGAGATATGCCGTTCGCATTCCAAAATATTATTTTTAAGGATTCTTTTTGGGACCTAGCCATGACGGGTTTGATTCTCTCTGTTACTTTTAAAGTCCGCGATTATTTTAAGGGCCTCAAAGACCATTACCATAGGATCGCTCTTTTTTTGTACTAACTCTACGAACTGCATCAACAGATGTTTTATGTCGTCTAGATTGAACATGCTAATAAATCCTCTGATGAGGTTGAGGATATCCTCCATCTTTTCAGCATCAGATTTATCAGTCGGTTCAGTCTCAGCTTCCATTTCCTCAGCCTCAACCGCGGTTTGTACTTCTTTGTGAGTGTCCTTTTGGAACTATATAGTTTTTTGCTTTTTCTCACCCGTTTTAACTAACAGCTGGGTTTGCGCGATCTCTTCATCCCTGACTCGTTTATTTTGTTTCCAATCCTCAACCTTAATGTCAAGCCTATCCTTTGCCTCCTTTGCCTGTCTGGCTTTTTCTATTTCCGATCTCTTTTTAATGGCAGCTGTAGCTGCTCTTACTTCCTCCAGGGTCAATTCTCTGGAGGTCGATGATTTGGGGGCCTGCTCTTGCACCGATCTGGTAGGTGCTGAAGGTTGGTGTCTTTTGTCCTATGGCACTATGTGCGAGGAGTCCTGAGGGGGTGCCTGGGGGTTTAGTCCGAGGGCCTTTTGCCTCCAAGGGGGTATCTGATTTTTTGGAGGAGGGGGGACATACCCCGGTGCCTCTGTTCCAGGGGTTCTTCGGGCATTGCTTGAAGTTCGCCGGGTGGTCTCCATTACAATTTGCATACGTTGCCTTCTCTGTCCTGGGTCTCTGGCAGTCCCGTGTGAAATGATCTTCCGCACACTTCAGGCACTTTGGTGGCGTACTGCAGTTCTCAGAAAATATTTAATGTCTTGGAAGATATTTATTATATAATATATCTCTTTTTTCTTTCTGGAGGATATCCCAAAAATCAGAATTTAATTGAATTTTTTTTTTTTTTTTTTTAATTTGTTTTTTTCCCTATATTAAATAATTTTTAATTTAAAAACTACTTAATATATTTTACTGAAATTTTTTTATATATTTTATGGGATAGTGTGAATATTTCCTAAAAATTTCGAAGCAATTTGTGAATTTTAAATTAGCTTTAAAAATGTTTGAAAATTTAGGTCCCATAGGGTTCAATGTATTTCATTTTTTCAACCCGGGTTCAATAAAAAACTAATTAGGTGATATTATTTATTTATATACCCATAGGTCCCACAGACCGTCTGAATAACATACTAAAATTTCATTTTGATAAAGTTATTTTTACGGCAGTTATCGTGCTAAATGACAGACAGACAGGCAGACAGACAGAATGAACAAAGTCATAAAAACTTTTCAACTTTGTTGTAAAGTGTTAATAAAGCGGTTATAGAACGGATGCAACACTAGATATAAATTTAAACGAACTTTAATCACCCCATCTTTACTGTATAAAAAAATGGATGCCATATTTTATTTTGAATTGAGAGTCAGTTGATCACTACATATAATATAGGTGTAATTACTCGTATTATTTCAAATTCCGTTTAAAAAACTGCCTAAGACATTATGCTAAAATTTTTTACTCATTTTACGAAACAGTTTGAATAGTTTCTATAATTTTTTTGAAGCCATTTGTGAATTTTAACTCAGATTAAAAAAATGTTTGAAAAATGAGGTCCTATAGAATCCAATGTATTTCATGTTTTCAACCCGGGTTAAATCCTAAACTAAGTGGGTAATATTATTTATTTTCATTCCCATATGTCCCACAGACTGTCTCAATAACATACTAAAATTTCATCTTGATAAATTCATTTTTACGACAGTTATCTTGCGAACGGATAGACAGATAGGCATAATGAACAAAGTCATAAACACTTTACAACTAAGTCGTAAAGTGTAAAAAATCAAAATTTAAACATATAACTGCAGAAAGTGCATATTTACTATTTGAAGCTGTACTCTAGTATAATATCCTAATAGAAATACGTTTCTACCGAAGACAGCCCGCTTTGCTTACGAAACCGATTGATTCTGTTATATTTCGTTTTAATATTCTTTAAGCTTGTAAGAGACGCCCAGAGGTTTGCGTTCGAAAACTTCATCTAGCTCCATTTTAGATAATACTATGCTCAAAATAAAATATATAATGAAAAAAAAATTCTATAATGGACTTTTTTTGCAAAAATGATATATTTTTTTCTATTGAATAAGTCTGAAAACAAATTAAAAGAATACACTTTTTCTGAATACAGACATATCAAAAGAAAAATATAATCCTTGAACATTTGATCCGTATATATATATATATACTTTTTTGTTTGCTGATGCAAATATTTTTAAAGAAGAATTTTCTTCGGATTTAGGATTAAATTACTTTTTATAAAATTTTAGAAAGATTTTATTCTTTAATACATTAATACAATAAAATGAGGTATTTCTTATTTTGTCGTCTTAATAACGATATATGCGCAAATGTATATCATATTCAATAGAGTAGAGCATGGATACAATTGCATACAATTCTATGTTATAGGAATTACAAAAATGTCCAATTGTTTCAAAATTTCGTATTTTCTGTTTATATGGAAAAAAAGCTCTGGGCAACGACTGCCCTACAGACTCAAACTAATTCTCTCTTTATTTCTTTAAGAGTTTGTTAAAATGAGTCTAATTGACCAAAATAGTGAGCATAATTATTTGACATTACATTGAATTTGCACTTTTAATTCAATTTACATTTTTATTTGGTAACTGAACGTATTTTAGAAGGCGGTGTATCAAAAATGCGAGGAAACTAAAATATCTCGAGAACGGTTAGTCCGAGAGTAATGGCATTGTCCTCATTCTTTTTAACGTCAAAAATAACGTATAAAATAAACATTTTTTTGAAGCATTTGAATATACATAGTATTGTATTTTAGATTTTGGAAATTTTTGCAAATCATAAAATATGAGGGTTTTTTTGTTCTGAATCGTACCAAAATCTAATTAGCGCTGAAGTGTCCTGCAGATGATTTTTCTATCAAACTTTGTAAAATTCGGACCGCTAGTTTTTTAGCTAGTGTTGATATGCTGGTCATTTTATTTCACTTCAAATCGCGTCGAAATCTAATCAGCACAAGAATCAACGTCAAGTGACCGTTTCACGGGGTTTTTAGCGATCGCAAAGGAAACTCCAGCCGCATTGTTCTCAATGTTTTTTTCGATGTTGTAAGATATTTTAAAAAGTTTATATGAAAAAACTATCGATTTTAACAACATTCCGGCCTCTAGAGGGCTTTCTAAATGTATGTCTTCCGCTATAAGATTCTTGTTTCTGTCGTCGATATGATTTTCGAACACCTTCCTTAAATTCCTTAAAATATGTTAATTAAAAGAAAATAAAAGAAGAAAATATCTAAAAAAATTTGAAAATGCGAATTTTTTTGGATTTTCAAAAATTCCACGTCTATATACGGTTTGCTACCTACGTTTCAAATACAACTGAGAGCTTCTAGTCTAAGTAGGGGCTTAGGAAGAGTGGTTATAGATCCATGGGTATATGCAGACGCTGTCGGCTAATACTACTATAGATTTTAAAAATATAAGTGCAAAAATATATGCTTATCATAAAACCATTTTAAATTATTGCATTAGGTGTAAATAATAAAACAAAAGTACATTTAAAAAATACTTGTAAGTGAAATTTGAATTTAATAAATATTTATCGGTTATAATAAATACTCGTATAAATTATATAAAATTCCTGTAATCAAATTTAAACTAATGCATTTCATACATGTATTAAACATTTTTGTTTTCTAATGTATACTTTTCATGCACGTGACTTCTATACGTGAAATTAGCATATTATAGGGCATAAATGTAAAATTTATGTGTAATAAATATATTTTATAAAGAAAGCAGGTGCCATATATAAAATTATCGAAAAAATAAAGTTATTTATATATACTTCTTCATAGCTCCGTCTTCGGACATTTAATCTTCTTCAAGGGTGAAGGAACAAATCCTAAGAAACAAAAATAAAGAAAGGGATCTAAGAATTAATTTTTTTAGATGAAAGTATTCTGAATTACGAGAGAAAATGGCAGTTAGATAAAATTTAAAATTCCAAATATGTACTTTAATTTCGACTTTTTATAATTTTTTTATAAGTATGGTTAAAATAATACTACATCAAAAAGAAAACTAAAGCAGACTCACTTGTAATATGAACAGGGCTGATTTTAAAGAACTTTACACATTTTAAAGAAATTTAGAAAATTTCTAAAATTACCACTTTTGGTTTAGATTTTCCGCTAAGTTGCTAAGTTGACGATATTTTACGAAATGTGTAGCCAACTCAAATGTTAATATCACTGGTCAAATCACCACTCCAACCTTAACCGGAAGTTTGTTTCAACATAATTAAAACTAGTGTAACATTCCTGAAAACTCTTTATATTTTTGTTTACTTTATGAACAGGGAAAAAGGAATCAATAAATTGCAACAATCACTTGCTAATCTTATAATTCAATTGAATTGTGCATAAGCTACATCAACGAATCATTAATAAATAATTTATCATTACTAGTAAATTATAATTTGGTTTGCATAATCAATTACGTCTTCAGAGCAGACGATTTCCAAATGCTAAAGATACGAAAACCGATGTTTCATAAAATGGCAGACATTTTATAGAGACTAAAAAACTGCTATTTTCGGAACCAAATGGAATCAATTTATTGGTTTTCTAACTTCATGACTTTAAAAAATGTATTTTTTTATTTTTACCTTAATATGGCATTATATTATCACTACAGTCATTGAGCTAAAAATGACAAAAGTTTGGTAAAAACTCGCCAAGCTAGCATTTCTTTTAATTCATTTTTTATTTTTTTCATTTTCATTAATTAAAACGCTGTTTTATATTTTCGACTTAAGGGGAGGTGGACGTTGAATTTTTTTTTATTTATTTACTGTCTTAGAAACAAGAAAATGTGTATAAATATTTCTCTTAACATTATAAAATACCATTACATTAATTTAAATTTTGTTATAATTTTGTATTTCTTTTTAAATTTAATTTTTTTTAACGAAAATTTGAAAATGCTCCTTGCTTGCCATCTGTTCACATTTTTGATTAATTTTACATTACATCACTCGAAAGTGTATTATGAACAAATTTGGGTATTCATTTTTAAATCCCTTAGAAAGTTATTTTTTTAAAAAAAAAATTTCTACATTAAAACTTAATCTTCATCATTTAATTAGGTTCCTATTCACTTTTAATTATCTTTACAGTCGAATTATAAAATGCATACCCGTTTTATTAAAAGGTATGAAAGGTGTCTTCTTGCCAAATTTCATGTATCTCAGACAAAAAGTAAGACGCATAGAGCATTTTAAAAATGCAAAACTTTTGAAAATTCCGTTTTGAAAAAAAATGCATTCAACCTTATGCTTACGGGTGGAACAGCGTGCAGCAGGTACAATGTTTCTGTCAGCGATTTCCATGGACGCCAATGCCTGCAAAGGGGGATCGAACTGTTTGGGATAAGGTATGTCAAATACCTGTCTTTCTGGGGGATTCTTCGTTTGGGATGGGCGCTGTCCCACCCGTAAGCAAATGTTAAATTTGTAAAATAATGTTATATACTAAAAACTTTTTTGGTCGATTTTTGCTTATTTCAACGTCCACTGTCCCCTTAAGGTGTATAAATCAAGTATTAGAGCTTGGTTTTAACATATAAAGCTTAGTTTTAAGGAATATTTGTTTTAAATTGAGATAACGAAGATTCGTATTGCACATGCCACTAATTAAGGGCAGATTACGCTTACGTAGCAAGTTATGCATTTCTTTTAATCTAAATGGGTGCATTGTAAAATGGCTGTTTAATTTTCGAGAATTCTCTGTTAATCCCAGTGTAATCTTAATCAGATGTTTTCATCTTCAATCCGCCGCAACGCCGGATGCACACCCTTTCTAGTATTAAATATATTAAAAATGGACATTGTTTAAAATTAAACAGTATTCGGTAGAACAATTTTTAATGTCGGATAAAAATCACGGTAATGGAAAATAATTATATGTATTTTTTTTATATAATTCCTCGAAAAATAGTCATTAAATGTATGAAAGAACTGATATTTTAAGCATTTCTGATATTTATTGCATAATTTGAAATATATTTCTTTTATTAACCTTTTGCTTACGTGTGGGGCAGCGTCCATCCCAAACGAAGTACCTCCCAAAAAGACAGGTATTTGACATATCCTATCCCAAACAGTTCGATCCCCCTTTGCAGGTATTGGCGACCATAGATGCCAATGCTAGCAAAGCCGAACGTCCTCACATTTTTTGCGAATGTATACTATAATGCACGATATTGAGTAACTGCTCAATAGAAACCAATGTACATGTATTATACAAAATGGCGGATGCGCCCTCTCCCTATATAAGAGTCTTAGAGGGTCTAGAGACGTGATATATAGAAAAGCTGCAACATTTTGTTTGTATCAATAAAAGATAATATACCGCTCTTTTACATTTAAGTGCCAATGTATATCATAATGCACGATATTGAGTCACTGCTCAATAGAAACCAAAGTGCAAGTATGATACGAAATGGCAATAAAAACCAATGTGCAAGTATGATACAAAATGGCAATGGAAACCAATGTGCAAGTATGATACAAAATCCCTATATAAGAGTCTTAGAGGATCTAGAGACGTGATATGTGGAAAATCTGCAATATTTTGTTTGTATTCATAAAATATAATGTACCTCTCTCCCAAAAATAGAAATAAAAATAATGCATACTCCTATAAAAAGACAGCAACTGAAGATTGCATTTGTCATTAAGTTCAAATAACCATAAACTCATTCAGAAAAATATAATTGAAATAATTTGATTTAAAACTCTAGTAGAAAAATAAGCGTCTCCAAAGTAAACTGAAATTCATCAGCAGGGGCGGAAATAAAGTTATTCCGTAAAGAGATAAAAATTTTCACGCAGCTGGAACCAATCTCACTACCTACCATCATTAATCTCGGAGATAATGATATTCCCGTGGTTAAAAGTGCTCTTCAAAATTTGCATTCTTAAATTTCTGGAGCGATCAAATTCGGTAAGATAACAGTTCTTGGAAAAAAAAAGTATTTAAACTCATTATTTGGTAGATATTCAATTCGTATTTTACTTTTCCTATAGTATATTGTACATGTAGTGCATTGTATATATACGGGGAAGGTATTGCAGCGGAGTTGAACATTCCAAAATGTGTTATCGACGAATTTACAGATTATGCGTCTCCCAGAATCCGAATCAACTATTAAGGTTGTGTTTTTTTATGTTTCAATGTTGACGAATTTACAGGTCTTGTGCATCCCAGAAGGATAGTCAACTATTCTGGACGAATTTACAGGTCTTGTGAATCCCAGAAGGATAGTCAACTATTGTGGACCAATTTACAGCTCTTGCGTATCCAAGAACATGGATTAACTATTTAAATTGCGTTTTTTAATGTTTTCATGCATTTTATAAAATTTGTTTTTAAAAAATATCCACACCCCTTTCGTTATTTATGTACTACCAACATGATAATAATTCAAAATAATATCAACTATAAATAATTGTATATTTCATTTGCATATGGGGTCATATTCATATATTTTATTACTTTCTTTACATACAATGTGAAATGTATAGAGAAAGCATTATGGCAAGGTCAAAAATTCGAATCACTTGATTTCGTTCTTGTTAACGCTAGCACAACTGCCATTTCACTGGTTTACTGGATACCCGAACATTCGGGTATTCTGGGTAATGAGTTGGCTAGGAATTGTTCAAGTGCACCTTTTGTTAGGCTTGAGACAGCTTTATACACCTCTAATGAGTTGATCAGGGAGACTGTGTTTGATAACTTCAGGAATCTGCAATACCAGAACTGGCGTGGCATTAAGGGCCAGAGGCAGATTTAGGAACTGAATCGCGATTGCCCTATAGTGTAGATCAAAATAATCTGCTCAGGCTCAACAGAACTAGCATTACGAGGGTTTTGGGGCTCCTTCCTTGGTAATAATACCCTTAAAAGGCACCTGAATAATGTCGTTATTATTAAGGAGCCGGTTTATAAAGGATGTCTGTATAATGAGGAAACTGCCTCACATACATTCTGTGAATGTGAAGCTTTCTCTGTTTATAGGTTTGAACACTTGATAGAGCTCTGGGAGCCACATGATATTCGTATCAAGTGCTTGGTAATTGTTGCTTCAACCACAGATCTTATTTTTTATGGATATTTGATATTTTTGTGGGGGGAGAAGTACAATAAACCTTTGGTCGTTGTGCAAGACCCTTTTTGAGATACCTCCTCCCACCACTAAATTTTAATCGATTAAGATATTTTCCAGTGGTAAGCAAAAATTTAGATTTAAACTGCACACCACGAATCAACTTATTGCTAATGAAAATGTAGTAAATCACGAATTTAAATCTGAACCTTTTTTAAAGTACGCAATAAAGTAAAAATAATATGGATTTATTGATTACACTTCTTTCAAGTACTTAATTATCAATACCCCAGCGTACAACAAAACTCAAAGCAATACAAGTTTTGCTGCGTATATCTAGACTCAAGAGATGTTGACCTTATTATAGTTGAAGAGAACAAAAGCTTTCCTTTATTAACAAATTCATTTTAACTTTTGAAAGGGAGGCTTAAAGAGCGCTGCCATTGTTAAAGTCAATTAAGTTGATGATGGTATATTATGGAACTAAAGGTACTTAAAAGAATCTGAAGTATTTGGGTCGTTTTAGCCTCTCATTGGTAGTTTTTATAAAAATTAGTATCTGGATAGATATTGAATAAAATGCAAATAATCTAATTTTATTTAAGAGAAACTTTACCAGAAGAATTCATAAAACATCAAATCCTTTTTTTTAGCGGTAGAGTAATTATATTTTATGATTTTTTCCGCATTAGAAAAAACAAGAAAGATTAATCATGCATAAATCATTGATTAAGAAACATTTTCCAACTGAAATGTAATTTTATTTAAACATTTCTAAAATGCTATACATTCAGCACTGATATATTTTAAATTATCACAGTACCATAATGATTTATTATATTTGAAAACTTAAAACTGCGAAAAAAATGAACTTTATTCAAATGACGTGTCATCGAAATACAAATCGTCTGGCTCTCTATGTAAAAACAATGAATATTTCATTCATATCGTTTTTACTACAGACTCCAAAGCTAAATAATTTGGCGTGAAAAAAAATTCAACAATTCTTATACAACTCATCTTACAATCACTTGTTTACATTCTGCATCCATTAAAATTAGGGTTCGATGTAGAAATAATCAAAGTTTGACGATCATTTAAACTCAAAACTATTGTAATTACGGTCGCCCAGTATATAGATGAACGGAAAATACGCAAAAATAAAGCGGATTTAGGACGAATGCAACACTAAATATAAATGTAAAATAACTTTAAAAATCACGATTTTTACACCGGAGTAAAAAGATGGATGCCATATTTTATTTTGAAGCGTGTGACATGACCTCTTCATATAATATGGGTTGAAACCCAGACCGTCCGACCTACCAGAAAGGTGTAAGGTAACTGTTTGGACGGTCGGGTATATAATATGGGTGTAATTATTATTTTAATCTTTATTTAAAAAACTACAGAATATATTTTGCTGAATTTTTTTTATATATTTTATGAGATAATTTGAATGTTTCCTAAAATTTTCGAAGCAATTTATGAATTTTAACATTGTTACATAAACTTAAATTTTTTTTAAAAAATTAGGTCCCATAGGGTTCAATGTATTTCACTTTTTCAACCTGAGTTCAATCCAACGCTAATTCTGTGATATTATTCATTTACCTTCCCATATGTTTGTTCCACATACCGTCTCAACAACATAATAAAAAAATTTATTGTAATATATTCATATTTACGTCAGATATTGTGCTAACGGACAGACAGAATGAATGAGAGAAGTCATAAACATTTTTCAATTATGTTGGAAAGTGTTAAAAGCATGCAATATTCCAAAAAGTGTATATGTTATTGTTCTATAACTTAAATTAGCTACCCAGTATAGAAAGCTATACTGTAGAATTAGTTAGTTGAACCTATCCCCCAAATGCGAAATAAATTTGCGGAAAATGTA
Organism: Amaurobius ferox; assembly: GCA_951213105.1. Lineage (NCBI taxonomy): Eukaryota > Metazoa > Arthropoda > Arachnida > Araneae > Amaurobiidae > Amaurobius > Amaurobius ferox. The sequence goes on along the minus strand of OX578143.1, from coordinate 117,252,483 downwards.
TGGGGGAGGAGGGGCGTTTACTAGGAATTTTCTGCTGAAGGAAACAAATAGTAATGCTTCAATCCGCCCCTGAAATGCGCTAAAAATCGAAGTATATAAACGAGTAGAAGGAGGATGATTAATTGGCATTTTCTGCTGAAAGAAACAAAGTATACAAAATACTTAACAAAGAGCAAAAGTTGATTTCCGTTATCCCAATGATTATTTCTTTTACTTTTGTTTTCAATATTTTGAAAACCTTTTATATTACTGGTCATGACCTACGCGTGGTTGCGTGTCTATTTTAGTGTGATTGACTATCTGTTTTAACATAATTGTTGGTATTTTTAGCATACTTATCTGCGTCCTCGAGAACTAAATTTTGGAATACAATTTAGCCTCGTGGAACATTTTAGTCGATTGAAATTTGAGCAATACTCGAAAAACAGAAACGGTATTATTCCCATTGAGGTTAGATTGTTACGAAAGAGTCCAATATTCAGATTCGCTTCTACACTATACAGGGTGTCCAAACAACATTGACCTCAGCCTTTATTACTTATATATTGATCTTAGACGTATATAATAAATTACAAAGTTGCGCAAAAAAAGGTACAGTATTTTATGAAATCGATAAAAAATTTCCAGTGGATTAAATTTGTAGAAATACAAAATTTAAATGTTTATACAGCCCCGTACGAAAATATTTCCAATGAGTAAAATGTGCCCCACACACTAATAAGGTGATATACAAAATTTCAGCATTTTATCATAAAAAGTCCCAGAGATATGTTTCAACAAAGTTGGTTGGGGATTAATCACAAATTAAAATGTAAATGTTTGCAGCAAGAGTGCAAATGACGCAACGCAGAAATGCATCATAGGCAAATAATATCTGCCTCTTATCTTTAATGGATTTTTGGCATGGATGGAAAACATTTTGAACAAGTTTTGTAATCTTTGTGTAAAGTTATTATTTCTACACAGTACAGATATTTTTGTACCAATAAATAACAAAATTATTTATTTATGTTTTTTTTTTCGTAATTTGAGTATGACCCGATCTGAACGCGATCTGCTGGCATGGCTTTTTCCCTCTGAGAACCCATATCGATGCATCGAAAAGTGGATTAAATCAGCATTTTTGTCTTTTCATATCTCTGGGACTTTTTATGATAAAATGCTGAAATTTTGTACATCACCTTATTAGAGTATGGGGCATATTTTACTCATTGGAAATGTTTGTGTATGAGGGCCGTATAAAAGTTTAAATTTTGTACTTCCTAAAATTTAATTCCGTTGAAAATTTTAATTAATTTCATGACATTCTGTACCTTTTTTCACGCAACTTTTTAATTTATTATATACGTCTAAGATCAATATTTAAGGAATAAAAGCGGAGATCAATGTTTTTGGGACACCCTGTATATTAAAGAGAAAAGTTTTAACAAGTGATAATGAAAAACTAAACACCGCACAGTAACAGAAGAGGGTGTTTTTTTTTTGCAAAATGAGAAGTAACAATTCAATTGTTATATGATGCTGTTTTTACGCAACAACAATAACAGCTTTTACGCAACACCAACAATAACAGCTACGTAACAACAGTAACAGCTTTTATGCAAAAACGTTTAATATTTATTCAATGTTTATAGAGAAGAAATTATTTCTCGAAATTTTACAGAATTTTAAATTGAAAAAAAAAAACTTAGGGTTGCTTTTCCAAGCAAGGTGGATCGATGGAGTTTACAGTAATCTAAAAGAATTCGAAAAATCGATGACAGTCAGCTGGTCTTATCACCCTGAAAACCAGCAGGTCTTTTACGTTTACCATTTGTTACGAGCATAGCCACAACACTTTTCATTTGAATAACTGTTTTGTTCAAATGTTATCCTCAGCGCAGAGACATACATGCAATATTAAAAATCTGATGTTGGCCGCACATGACTTTCCCTGCAGAATCAAATTCACTTTCTCTTCATTTCTTTAAATATTCATTGAGTTTAATTGCGCAAAATAACATACATAATTATTTGAAATTACAATGAATGTTCATTTTTAATTCAATTTTTGTTTTTATTTGGTAACTGGATGTTCTTTCAAAGGTGGTGCAGTAAAAATGAGAAAAAAACTAAAATATTTCGAGAATGGCTAGTCCTAGAGAAATAAGGTTGATCTTATTATTTTCACCGTTAAAATTTGCGTATAGAACAAGCATTTAATTCAGGTATGGGCAACCTTTGGAAAGTTGGGTGCTGAACTTTAGGATATTAATGAAGTCGCGGGTCGTAGATAATAGATAGTTATGAAAAAATAATAATGATACGGTGTATTTCATTTTATATTTATAAAGTATAATGCTAAAGGTAAATGAATCAGAATAATATCGAATTTATTAAGTATTTACTTACAATCAGCAGAAATTAATGAGAAGCTTGAGCTTGAACTTGAGAAACAAGATAATTAATGTTGGCATCAATCCCACTAATACACAGGCGCAGAGTGTTTTCCAAATTTTCATTTGCATGCCTGGTTCGATACTTTTATTTATTAGTTTTCATCATGGAAAAAACTGTTCACATTTATAAGTGCTTCCAAATGCGGAAATAATTTTTCTTGTAAATTCTTTCAGCTGTGGGTACTTTTCTTCGGCAAGGTATGTTCTGTAGAAATCACTTAGCTACACTTCTTCAAATTTTGACTTCAAATACGTGGCTACAAATTTTCATGCTTCTAAGTCAATAAATAAATAAAAATAATTTCAACGTCTACCGTCCCCTTAAACCATCCCTCTTTATCCAAAACAATGAGGCTGATAACATCATAATCAAGTATTAAACCGCATAAACGAAATTGGAGGTATTTGGTGATTTTAGCTTGTAATCATTTGCCCTTTTAAAATACCTTATCAAACAATGAATGCGGGAAATATATAAAAAAAACGAAATATATTTAGTGGTAATTGCTATACCCCTATTCCCTTCGTCGTTTGTTAATGTAAAGAATCGAGTGTATATAGACTATGTTTTTATCAAATATGCATTTTCTAAAAATTTAAAGGAAGATATTCGTCTGAAAATAATTAAAAGGATATATTTGGTATACGATATTGGAGAAATATATATAATTTTGATTTCGTTTAGTATAGGGAGGAGGATTTAACCACTTGATCCACTTTAAATGAGTAACTGTTTAAGGAAAATTTTAATGATATCTCCAAATTTTAATATATGTGAAGAAAATATATATATATAAAGAAGGACAACTTTGAATATCTTTTTAATATATATGGGAATGTTTGTATATGATATGATTAAAAGAGATAAAATGATTTTATATAGAGATAAAATAATTTTCTAAAATGATAAAATGATTTTCTTATATATTATAACTTTTTAACCTTTTATCATATTAAGTCGTACCACACATATGGGATATACTATGTGATTGAAGTATAAATTTCTACTTTTATTTTAGTCAAGATAAACTTATTATAAAGTTTAACTAATTCAGGAATACCTTTTTATAAAATAGACTGCTTTTCAGATCACAAAATAAATAAAATAACTTTTAATTTGATTCAGTTTCATTAAACCTCTGACGAAATATTTAATTATGTAAGAAATTCGAAATATATTGTGCGTAAATTTTACTTTATCTTTGGTTGAAGAGATTTCGCTCCATTTGATTTAAATTATTAAAAATTATTAAATTATCTACAAATATGAAAACAAATCATTGAAGTATCTTGATTTCCAGAAAAAATAAGATAATTATTCTAAATAATTCTGATTGCAACATGCTTCTGATGCTTATAAAAAAATTGTGATTGCCATCTTCAATGGCATGAAAATAATTCTTCGGCTGTGTTATCAAGAAAAATATCTGGTCATCATGTTCGTAATACCTTTATTGCCATTTGACAAATAATAAATTTTTAAGCACATACAAATCCCTATTTACAAAACTCATGCAAAATCATTAAAAGTCATCATTAAAGTCATCATCCAAAAGTTTATAAGAAAAACTTTATTAATGTAAGTTGAAATGAGTTAATCCGTTTATAATACTTTTTTCAATCTCAATAAGCTCAATTTCAGGCGTAGTCCCCATTAAAATCTCCATTTGTGTAATGTATTTTGCCATGATGCTAGTTGACACTAGTGTGTTGATGATCCACTTCGACGATAAGAACTTGCAATGTCGTCCAAGTAGCTCAACATAGAGCGTCAACTGGCCAGTTCGGAGATCCAGGGTTAGATTCCCGGTTCGGACAGCGAAGTTCTTTACAATGGCGCCCGAACAAATCAACCCCGTAGGTTAGTGCAATGATGTCAGAGGTCTGAAAGTGACCCTAGTGCCACTAGTACGGATTCAGTGGATTCTGGAAGATTAAGAGTCTATTTCAAAGTAGGAGGATACTAACATGTTAAAGACCCAGACCGTCCGACTCGTCAACAAGGACTTGAGCATCTATTTGGACGGCCGATGGATACTAACATGTGTAAAAATAGTAATAACAGGAGGCTAATATCTGGTAAAAATACCAGAAGGTGGCCAGTCAGATGAATTTTTCATTTAAAAATATTTCAGTAAGACAATAACTTCATATTGAAAATTAAATATTCTAGTAATATCAAAGATAAAAAAACAATAGGTAGATGTTCACTCATCAAAGGGAAAATAAAAGTACAACTTAAAAGGTGTAGTTAATGTCCTTCTGAAATATTTTCAATAAAATAATATTGGTATTATTAAATTTCTTTTCAATATTTAAGTGGCTATTAATAATCCCAGAAAAGAGGACAGAAAAACCTAAAATAAAAATAAAGCGCTTTTGGTTATTCACAAGAACCTCCGATAATTCGCTTGAAGTACATAACAAATACTCTTCTTCATTTCAGAATCTATTATACCTAGCGAAGTGTGCGGTCATAAAATATAGTAAGTATTGTTCAAATTAAGTAGCTAATGACATATTAAAGTCTGGAAAATGACTTTAAAAAATCTCAAGTTCTGGAACTATTTAACCTCTTATCATTAAACTTATGCAATGACTATTTATGTGAACAATGGATGGGGGAAGCGTAAATAAACGAGTTTAATTTAAAGGCAATTTCTTAGCCTTCAGTCTGCTTTTATTGACATTTGATGTTTCTTTAGAGTCGTTTAATGGAGAACTTCAATGAACTTTTAGATTTTTAAAGTGTGATATAAAAAAGGAAAATATTTGAATATACTTTATCAGCGATGTTTGTGCATATGCTGTTGACTTGGTATATAAAATTATCGGATGATGTACTTCAGCACTTTACGTTAATAATTAAATAAATAATTTACCGAATTACTTAAATGTTTTTCAGTTTTAAAATACTACTTATTTTGAAGCATTATTAACATGTTAATGGTTGTGAAATTATTGCGTAAATACCAAATAAATTCTGAGAGAATAGGAAAATTTTAAATAGCCAGGAGTTATTTGTCCAGACGAAAATAACCATCCCTTCCTAAACTTAAACCAGCAATCTTAGAGTCAGTGCTCGATGTATCTGAATAATTTACCACAGGGATTCTGTAAGAATAAGAGAAGTTGGAATAGCCTGGAATATTTTATCCAGGCGAAAATAACCATCTCTGGCTAGATTTGAACCAGCAATCAGTGACCGACGTCTCTGCACAATTGACCATAGGCACATATTTGTATCACCATTTTGTGACGAACTGACTAGAAATATAAGCGCAGAATGACAGATAGCTATCGGCTACCATAAGAAATAAATTTCGTAAACAATCAATCCCTTTCATAGTTGTAAATATTGCATACAATTACACGGAAATCAATCTGTAAGAATAATGCAAGTGATAAAAGCCAGGAAACGATTGCATGGAAAGAATACAGCCATCCGTAGATGGACTCGAATCAGCAATTCTAGAATTGGTGCCTCACGTCTTTGAATATTTGAACACAGGTACATATTTGTATCACCATTTGGTGTCAAACTGCCTAGAAGCATGTATGGGTAGCACGGCTGCATCTGCCATAAGATATTTAATTCTGTAGCTTCTCACACATAACTAGTTATATGAAAACTCCCCGGAAAGTAATTTGTAAGACAAAGATAAGTGGAGAAAGTTGGGGTCCGACTTTCCGGAAATAATTCATCTGTTCTTGATTGAGCTGAAACTCAACATTTTTGGATTGACGCCTCGGCTTCTCTGGCTATTGGACAACAGGGACGTATTCATATTATCATTTGGTAACGAATTCCTATATACTTGATGATAGAATGGAAGAACTGCTGCCGATTCAACAGGCGCCCATAAATTGTTATCATCGTTGATAGGAATTTTCCCCAAAAATTCCACAAAAAAACAGTTTAAGGGTAAAATCAATGGAACAAGAAAATAATCCCATGAATATAGTTATCGCCGTTGATAGAAATTTTCTACGAAATTCAACAGGAAACAATTTAAGGGTAAAATCAATGAAAAAAGAAAATTTTGAAGAAACCTTCATATGGAGGCGAATGGTGTATACTTTCATTTCCGAAGGAGATATTCAGGATTCTTATTCTCTTTCGCATACTCATTTCGTACAGTCAGAAGATATTTTTGGAAAAACCGGAAGTGATATTTCAGTAGAATCGGAGGAGGAATAGGAAGTAGAAATATTTGATGAACCCTCTAGCTCCTCTTGAATTCTATGGATCCGCATCAGCCATCATCTAAGCTCTATCCATAGCAAATAATGGTTCGAGGGAATTTTTTGAACCGGAAGTGGACGTTTTTAGAGAACCTTTTATTTCCTCTGGAATTCGATTTTGAATTTATAAGTCATCATCTAACTATACCGATTGCAGTTTCTAAGAAAAATATGCTTCAAGAATAATTATTTTTCTTAATTGAAATTGAGAACTTTAGAAGCGAAAATTGAAATCCCTAGTCAGTCCCTTTAAACACTTCGGAATTTGATGCTGAATCCATATGTTTTATTCTCTGAGAAATTCTTATAGCCGATGCTGAGATAGATATATTTTAAGGAACATTTTTGAACAGGAAGTAAAAAAGGTACCGGAAGTGAAAAGTATTAGTAAACTATTCTACCTCCTTTAAAATTTGATGCTGAATCCATATTAGTAATCAGCTGAGCTATATATAGCCAATCGATGTTTAATAGATGTTTCGATAAATAGATGTTCCAAGTGAAATGCCCATTTTTTAACACACAACGGAAAACAATAAAAAATAACCGTAAGTGGAAATTTGTAGTGAAGTCATCATTATCTTTCGGAATTTGATACTGGATTCAAAGCAGCCATCATCTGAGCTCTATTTATAACGGATCTTAAGAAATGGAATTTTATGGGGAAAATAGTAAAAAAAAATCTGATGTGAGCAATACATGACTTTCCTTATATAATGCAATGTATTTACTATTTTTACAGTAAAACGAATAGGTTTTTATTATAGTAGAAAGAAAACAGAGCGTATATTTTAGTAGATGAATTTAATTGTATTGTAGATTAATTTAATTTGAAGATTTAAATTTATCTACAATACAATTAAATTGAATTTATTGAAGGATGAATTAAATTCAATTGTAAATTTAATTTAATATAATGTTAACTTGTTGGAGATGAATTTAATTTTAAATTATTTGATGAAATTAAAATGTAGACATTATGGCTTTAAATTTTTGGTGGCTGATTGAATTATATACAATACAATTTACGATCTGCGCAACTGTAAATCTGCCCACAATAAGTTATAAACTGTATTAATTAACCTAAAATTCATTTGGTTCTCATCCAAATTTACTGATTTTCGACTCTTTTAAGGGTGGAATTATTTCAGTCGTACTAATGATAGCATAAGTATTATTCAATCTAGTAAACCTCATGAGCATTCTGCACTAACAATAATTCTTTAAACAATAATAGGTTACATATAAAATAAAAAATTAGAATTCTTGACAGCGTCTTTCAATAATGAATTAAATAACATTATATCTTAACTAGTACAATAAATACTCCTATGCGACATAAGAGGTCAATCGATTTTAAATCATGATTTTGTCCAAACTTTTGTTTATGAAAATATACAAAAAAAAAAAAAAAAGTTAAACGTTGGAATCTGGGATAATTTATTTTACAGCAAAATACTGATTGGAAATATTGCATACTTAAGGTTTCACTACTCGCTCCTTAACGGCACATGCGAACGAGCGAAATCTGGCTGAGACTGTTTCGAAAAATTATTTTCACCATTATTTCGCGAAATCAAATTCTCCCAGAATGGTGACCTATAGTTTTGGAAACAGGATATCAAAATCTACAAAATCGTTCAACTAAAAACCAAAATTTGTTTTTTCACGTGAGTTATAAGGCGCCGAAAAATAACTTTCCATTTGAATCAATGGGGTGAAAAATACCAAAGTGGTCTCAAAACAATCTCGATTGATGTTTTCGGTATTAAATATATTTTGTACATAAAGTCTGCAAAGAACCTTGCTGCCCAATAGCGAATGAAATCACAGATATTCGTTCTGGCCAACCGAAGTGCTACCTTTGAGCTACTGGGATAAAATTGCAAACTCTTATCGTCCAAGTGCACTCGGCATTTCTCGCCCTCTAATGTTAAATTGGCGTGAAACTGACAATTTGACTAACCACCTCCAGCTATTTTTACCTCACGATAGCCTCCTGCTGCATGTTACCTCCTGGTTAACTTCCTACATGCTCGTTGTGATCCAGATTTGAAATCTCCACTCAATATACTGGAGTCCACTGAATCCGTGTTCGTCCAACTACGATTTCCTTCAGACCTCCGCCATCTTTGCATTAAGCTTCAAGGTTAATTTGTTCGAACGCCATTGTAAAGAATATTGCTGCCCCAACCGTGAATCGAACCACAGATATTTGTACTGGCTAGGTGGCGACCTACCGTTGAACTACTGGGAAGAAATTGCAAACTCTTACCGTCGAAGTGGACTCGGCATTTCCCACCTTTAATGTTATATTGGTGTGCAACTGACAATTTGACTAACCACATCCAGCTATTTTTATCCCAGGATAGCCTCCTGATGCAATTTTACCTCCTGGTTAGCTTCCTACGTGGTCATTGTCATCTAGATTTGAAATCAGCGCTTCATATCCTAGAGTCCACTGAATTCATGCTAGTCGTAGTAGGGTCACTTTCAGACCTACGCCATCTTTACACTAACCTACAAAGTTGATTTGTTCCGACGCTATTGTAAAGAATCTTGCTGCCTCTTCCAGGAATCGAAACGTTCGTGCAGGCCAGCCGACGCCCTACCGTTGAGCTACTAAAACGGAAATGCAAAACCTTGTCGTCGAAGTAGATTTTGCAAGTTTTGGGTGCTATTTACGAATATGTGCATGAATTTAAGCTGCGATTTACGGCTCATCAGATTTTAGTGTGGATGCTTCAGTGGTTTTATAGAAATAATGATAATTAACCTTTTATCAGCATCAAAGAGCAATGGTAATAAACTGCACAAATATATTCACTAGAAGGGGGAAAATGTTAAATGTTGTAATTAAAATGATTTTAAAATATTTTCATTAAATGAATAACGACGTGGACATTATTTTCAAACGTTTCAATATATACGTGGCTTACTGATCCCAACAAAGAGGCAAGCAAAACCTAAAAAAAAAATGTTTCGATTATGCGCAAGTACCCTCGACATTTTTCTAATTTATTTCAGAATTCATTATAACCAGTGAAGTGTTGCCTAATAAAATGTAGCAAGCACTGTTCAAATTAATTAATATACTGAACGGCATTAACGTCTGAATACAGCATTAAAAAATCTCAAGTATCTAAAGCTTTTTAACTTTTAATCCTCAGAGTTTTTGAAATGACTGTTTGAACAATGATGAGGGAACTGTAAACAAATGACTTTAATTTTGAGTTAATTTCTTTACCCCCATTGTGCCTTTATTGATTTGTAATGTCTCTTTTGAGTCATTTATCGAAAGACTTTAAAATTTAGATTTTTAAGTGAGGTACACAGAACAATGTATCGGGAAAATAATGGGACAGACTCGGAAATTTGAATGCGAGTTTTTGACGGAATAGAACATTTCAAGCATTCATGAGCTTGGAATGAACGTTTCTGAGGTAGTGCCTCTGAGTATGCTTGTGTATGTATTTTAGTGTATTTGATAGTATGGCTGTGTGTATGTTAGTGTGTGTGTCCGTGAGTCTGTCTCACGGACTCACGAACGAATAATAAGAAAGAATTGATAACTCACGAACGAAATGATCGATTCGAATAAAAATTAAGGAACGATTAATGCACTCAGTGAATGCTGCAGCCCCACGAGATCGAATACTGCAGCCCTACAAGATTAAACGAGATCGAATGTTCGGACCCGCCCCCTACCCTCCACAGATTTTTGATTGAATCTTTGATAACATTATTAACAAATTAGGAAATAAAACATTTAATAAATTAAAAAAATGAAAATGAAAATTCGAGTTTTAAGCATTCCTGAACTCGAATCTAACGTTTTTGTGGTGCATGTCTGCCTGTGGATGCAATAGTATCTCACTCAATATTCAATATCTTGGAAAGAATATAAATATCTACTATAAAAATAATCAATTTTTTGCTGTAAAAGTAGTAAATTCATTGCATTATATAAGAAAAGTCATGTTTTGCCCACATCAGATTTTTTAAAATTAAATTTAATTCACTTTTATTTCAATTTTCGCTCTCATTTGATAACTGGACTTATTTTCAAAGGTGGCGTAGAGAAAATACGAAAAACTATAATATCTCGGGAACGGCTGGTCCTAGTGTAGTGGAGTTGGTCTTATTCTTTTCTTCGTTAAAAATTACGTATTAAAGAAACATTTAATGGATATATTTGATCATACATAATTTCTTATTTTAGATTTTGGCGAATTTTGATGTCCATTTTGCAAAAAAGGCAATTTATTTTTTTCTGAATCGTACCAAAATCTAATCGCATCAGGGTGTTCCACAAGTGACTTATCTACCGACTTTTGTGAAATTAGGTCCATTAGTTTTTCAGCTACAGTGGATACAAGCTTTTGCAGGTCATTTCGCAAAAAAGGCGGATTCTTTTATCCCGAATCCTACCCAAAACAAATCAGCACCAGATTCACCCACAAGTGACTTATCTACCAAATCTTATTAAGTTCGGTCCATTAGTTTTTAAGTTAGAGTGGATACAAAATCTGCACAGACAGACAGACACACACACACACACACACACACACACACACACACACAGACACACACACACACACAGACGTCACGCTAAAAATGTTTTTTTCGTATTCTAGGGGTCTCGAAACGAGTAAATCCGTCGAAAACTCGAGTTGTGATTTTAGGTATGATTCCAATACTTTCCCTATACATTACCATATATGGCAGGGAAAGTTAAAATCTGATGTGGGTAGCACATGACTTTCTCTGCATACTTATATCCACGTTCTCATTATCTTAATTAAATTTAATTCACTTTTAATTCAATTTTCATTCTTATTTCAAAATTGGCGTAGAAGTAATACGAAAAAACGAAAATATATTGAGAACGGCTATCCATAGTGTAATGGGGTTGGTATTATTCTTTTCTTCGTTAAAAATTACGTATTAAATAAGCATTTAATGGATATATTTGAGTATACGTAGTTTTTTATTTTAGATTTTGTCAATTTTTGCGGGCCATTTTGCAAAAAAAGGCAGGTTATTTTTTTCCGAATCCTACCAAAATCTAATCAGCACCAGAGTGACCCACAATTGACTTATCTACCGAATTTTGAGAAATTCGGTCCATTAGTTTTTTAGTTAGAGTGGGTACAAAATCTGCACAGACAGATAGACAGACACACAGACATACACACAGACATACACGCAGACACACACACAGACGTCACGCTAAAAATGGTTTATTCGTATTCTAGAGATCTCGAAATGCTTAGTTCCGTCGAAAACTCCAGTTGTGATTTTCGGTATGATTCCAATACTTTCCCTATACAGTACCATGTATTGCAGGGAAAGTAAAATGTAGTAAGTATTATCAAATATGTTCACTTCTACATGCAATACTATGTTATGTTAACCTCATTCTCGGGGATCTAACTGTATTCAGGAGAGAATATGCTTTACGTATTAGTTTTGTGTTTTAACGCCAAATATTTCGCCAATAGTCATTTATTTCACGGGATATTTATTATAATTTTCTATATATAAAACTATAAACATAAATTGACTATAAATACTTAATTAACCATATTAATTGCAGTATTCTATAAAGAAATCTATAAATAATAAATGGTGTAGACCTAACGTCTAGACACAAGATCTTTCGATGTTGTTTTAGCAATAAACAAGAAATTTCATTTATTCCAAAATTCATTATAACTCTTAAAGTGGCTTAGAAAAAAAAGCATCAGCATTGTGAAAGTATTAAAGTTGATGACGGCATAATAAAGTGCAGAAACGGCCAAAAATAATCTCAAGTATCATGGACTTTTTACACTCTCATCGTTAGACATTTTCAAATGGCTATCAGAGCATTTGATGACAGAAGAGTAAACAAATGAATTTGGTATAGCGGTATTTTCTGCGTTGTATTCTCTTTATTGAATTTGATTTTGATTTTTGAAACAGTTATTTGCCAAATTTTAATGGATGTTTTCAAATTTTCGTTTTTTTCAAAAATTGATGAAATGGCACGTCGTCGATATTTTGTTTGTTTGTTTGTTTTTTGTTTGAAAATGTGTCATAACAAGTTCGAGATTTATATATTTAAAATAATATTTTCAATTATTAAATATACATTTTATGAATCAATTCAAGGGTTATTAAAGAAAAAATAATTTACGGTTAAAATGTTGGAAAGCTGTTATAGTAGTATCTTATTTTCTTGTTTCTTTTTCATATTATATAGAATATAGCATAGAGAAAGTATTCTTTTCCCGAACATTTTGGATTTTGAGATGTCGATGACTTCCAAATGATCCATCTTGATTTTGAGATAACTTCCAAAAGTTAAGCACGCAATGCAAAATTTCATTTTTTGAAAGCGTATTTGAATTTGAGTGGCTGAAAATCGCTGCGGATATAGATGGAAGTATTCAAATATCGCATGTAACAGTCAATCACGATTGACTGTCCGGATATATGCTAATTACGCAGTCGTTGAAGACGTCAGCATTCTGAACTGTTTGAGGAAGTGCATTTAGGTGCTGATACGAAGTGTTTATATCTATTGTAGGATTATTTTTGATGATATTCGTGTTTCTGTGGCGGAAAACAGACGAATGACAGATGGTGAGCGTTGGCGTGCAGTCGGACGCATTGAATCAGGGCAGTCAATCAAAGATGTCGCTATTGTGTTTCGCGTTGATCATTCGGCTCTTTCTAGATTATGGAAACAATTCCAAACAAGTCAAACAGTTGTCCGGAGACCTGTTCCCGGTCGTCCAAGGCTTACCACCCCCTCTGACGATCGGTATATTGCTATAGTAGCCGAGTGGAATCGACGAGGGACTTCCACAACTGTTACATCCGTGGTTGAAGCTGCACTTGGTAAGACAATATCTTCCAGTACTGTGTGCCGAAGGTTCCACGTGAAGGGACTGTACGCCCAAGTACCACGTTTTTGTGTTCCACTAATCGTCCAAGTTAGAGGGGCAAGATTAAAGTGGTGTCGTTAACATGTCAATTGAACTGTCTCAGATTGGTGCAACTTCCTGTTCATAGACGAGTCCAAATTTGCCCAAGAATCAGATGATACGTATGTAAGGATCTGGAGAGAATAAGGCACACGAAATCAGGTCAAGAACATCATCGAACATTACGCATTCAGAGGTGGCAGCGTCATGGTGTGAGCTGGAATTTCAATGGGATATCGCACAAAACTGCACATCTTTCAAGGCAGTTCTGTGATGGCTTCGCGGTATCGGGATGAAGTCCTAGACCCCATTGCGAGATTCTACGCTGCAGCAGTTTCCTCTTGATTCCCTCCTTATGGACGATAATGCCCGTCCACATCGAGCTAACATCGTTGACGAATACCTGGAAAGTGAGGGCATTTCTAGTATGGAGTGGCCGACGTTTTTCCCAGACTTCAATTCCATTGAAAATCTTTGGGATGCCTTCGGGCGTTCTGTCTCTGCACGTTTACCTCCTCCCGCCAGTCTCAGAGAGTTGGAAACTGCCCTATTGGAGACATGGCTATTGCTCGCATCTGTGATGATTGATCACCTCATTGAAAGCATGGAAAGTCGTTGTAAAGTTTATGTGAAGGTCCGGGGTGGTCACATACCATATTAATGTAAGTTTTGTTCGGTTTGCTTGCCTTTAAACATCATTTTGTAAATGACCCAAATGTGACGTCATCATATAACTTACGAAAAGTAAATATTTTTTCATCTTTGTACATAATTCATATTTCCTTTAACGAATAAACACATTTGCTACCTTCATGTACAATTGTGAGTTAATCAAAGCTTTACTTTTCCAATTTTTGTTGATTTTACCGTCCGTGCTTAACTTTTGGAAACTAGTGTATATTTGGATCCCCTGAATACGTTTTGACTAATTTTTGACTAAGATGTTCGTCTGTGTCTGCCTGTCATCTTCTCAGGTGGAATTCTTGTGTACACGATAGCTAATACAGATATTAATGGATTTTCAAGAAATTTTTTACACGGCTTTGTAAATGAAAAATCTAGACCTAGATAGAATATTTTTAATTCGAGCAAAAAATTCGAAATTTATCCGAAATTTTCCGATCATGACAGCATGACATAAGTTGACATAACTGTGCTTAAGCTTAATGAATATACTTAATAGAATCAAGTATCTCTAGTAAAGTTAAAAGAAAGTCGAGTTGAACCACAATTCAGTTACTTTTTAATTAATTAGCTATTAGGTATTGAAATAGATACAGTATGTAGCAATAAAATACAATATATTTATATCAATAAAATAATGAAAAGAAAAGCAGGATGCAGAATTAATTTTGATAACAATACTATGTGCAAATATTTTCAGTGAATGAATGAAGGGACTGCATGAGACTCTAATAGCCACGTTCTTTCTCACAGAACCGTCCTATGAACGGTGCAACAAAAACAGGAATCATGCTGTCATTGCAGACAATGGAATCCATAAACCGGTATAGCGCTCATTCAGCGATCATCAGCATGGGGTAACTCATATCTACAGTAGCAGCATGATACCTACAATAGCTGTTGGATACCAAGTTACATAGTCGTCACTGTAGGTGTTCGTACTGACGGGGCACATTAAACGTGAAACCGCTTACAGATGTTGTTATCTGCAATAGTAACACGATCCAAAATGTCAGTTATAATAATTCTATCTAAACCGAACATAACATACGCTTCATGATACAGTTCCTTTTCAATTGTAAATTAATCCCAATAATCAACAAAACGTGAACTTCAAATATTTTTCCCTTCTCGTCCAGTCAGAAGAACTATCGACATTTTCCTGTCATCAAAGAACAGCCGCTTTCTTTCGTCCAAGAATCCATTATAAACTCTTGACGCGGATGTGTACAAAAGGCGCCAGCATTGTTGAAATCCGTAAAGTTCACGACAGCATTTTAAATTGAATAAACGACTAAAAAAGGATTTCAAGTATTTTTAAACTTTTTAGCCTTTCAACGTTAGCTCTTTCAAAGTGACTATGAGAGGGTGAAATGTAAACAAACAAGTATGATTAAGCGGTAAATTCGAAGCATGTAATCTTTCCAATGACCATTTATGACGTTTTTAAATATTTCTGTAAAGTTTAAATGGTGCATCTTAATTTATAAGTATACTTTTTATGAAATAACATAATATAAGGCAATGACGTATAACTTTCGAAACAAATTGACGAATTTAGATGTTGTAGGAAATAAAAATTTGATGTGGGCAGCGCATAACTTTCACTGCAGGCTCAAATTCATTTTCGCTTCCTTTCTTAACGCAATGAATTTAATTGCATAAAATTATACAGATTACACCTAATTTGTAGTTTTAATTTACCTTTCACTTCCATTTGGTGACTGAAACTATTTTCAAATGTTGTGAAAATGCCAAAAATCTAAATTATCTTGTGAAAGATTAGCATTTGATGAATAGATTCAAGCATATTTTGTTGCCTATTTTATAATTTGGCCATTTTGGGGGCTTTTTCCCTTCCAAAATGGTAGGTTCTAATTTTCTGAATTGAACCAATGTCTAATTGGCACCATCAGAACCAGTGTAACCCGCAAGAGACTTACCTATCGAATTTTATGAAATGCCTTTGGACAGATTTTCAATTAGAGTGGATACATACGTTGCACAGACAGACAGTCAGACAGAGAGAGATATGTCACGTTAAAAACGTATATTTCATGTTCTAAAGTTTTGTACACGCTCTACAGAATGGAACAGTCGATACCTGTAATTATGACAAGAAAACATGTTATTTGCTATAACTATATATAACCGTAATATATTGATATATTTCTTTAAAACTATTGCCACTAAACATGAATAACATAACATAAATTTCTTAGGATTCTGATAAGCATTTGAATTTAATATTATTGATCTCATTTCATTGCCGTGACTAGCATTAAGAGACTCGTAAGGGCCCAAGAAACTTTGGGGCCCTGAGGAAGTTGGAATATTTGCAATACCCAGAATTAAAAAAAAATTAAATTTTATTGAAAAATAAAAGTATTTTATTGTTACTATAAAAATTATACTTATTGGGTTATTTATGATTAATTAAACTTATTCCTATGATAAATACAAAAATAATTTCACTCAAAATATCCCTGACGCGGTAGCCTAGTGGTTAGCGCGCTGGAATTGCACTCCGGTAGGCGCAAGGTTTCGATTTCCACCACTGTCCAAACAGTCGCCGTGTTCACGCGGAGTACGATCGCGGTAAACATGTGGGTCTGTAAGTCCTTCCGAGCTGTTGGTGGTAGGGGAAGGAGGGTACGGTACCTGTGGATGCCTCCCCCACAGGGTTCCGGTCTAAATTGGGTGACACTTCCCGGCCGTTCAAACAGTTACCTTAAACCTTTCTGGTAGGTCGGACGGTCTGGGTCTCAACAACAACAACAGCAACAACTCAAAATATCCAGTACCTGCTAAATAAAAATGTTTCTCAAAGTTTGTAAAGCGCGGGACCCTATCACACTCAAGGTGGGAGCCAGGATGAGACCTTACACTTGGGTTTAACAACGGCTTCACTTCGCACTGCACAGGAGGGGATAGAACGGTGTAAATGGTCAACGGTACGAACGTTTTTTTAATACAAGCTGAAGCTACGAACAGTGTCTCAAATTGTTTCGGCATATTTGAAATTAATGTTCCTTCAATCACCTATTGCCGACAACATTTAGTGGAACTTCGAAAATAAGAGCAAACGAAACAGGATAAAATATAGGAAATATGAAACTTTTCAAACATTTTAATTTTTAAAAAGGATCCCCAAAAATAAAGAATTTACGTTCTGCTTTTAGTTTGGGTGGCCAAAACTAAAAGTTTGAATGATAAGTGCAAAAATTGAAACTGATTGGTTTGGATGGAATTGATTTGAATGATACACGCCTCCCAAAATTTAAGACCCCTAAATACAGAAATATCGCTTTATTAAATACTTTTATTTTTGGAGCCAAAATGAAAATTTGGGGTTCCTAAATATTATATTTAAGGGACTAAAATACGCCATTGCTATTAATCAACAAAATGTAAAACAAGAAAGATCAATCATGCTTAAAGCATTGATTATGAAACATTTTCCAACTTCAATGCAATTTTATTTAAACATGTCTAAAATGCAATACATTCCTCGGTAATATTTTAAAACTTATTACACAATACTACATTAATTTATTATATTTGAAAACTTAAACCTTCATCGAAAAAAATGAACTTCATTCAAATGACGGCATTGAAATATAAATTGCCTGGTTTAAACATGTCTAAAATGTGATACATTCCTCGGTAATAATTTTAGAATTATCATTATACTACGATAATTTATTATATTTGAAAACTTCATCGAAAACAACTGAAATTCATTCAAATGACGTCATAGAAAAAATAACACGCCTGGCTCTCTCTGTAAAAGCAGCATTTCATTCATAAATAATTTCCCATTAATGTCATTCATCACAATACTTTAATAATTTATTTTATTTAAAAATTAAGATCATGCAGGTACAAATAATTAAACTCTATGCGTAAAATTTCATCGAAAAATATCGTCCTTTTCTTTATAAAATCAATGAATATTTCATTCATATCAGCTATGCAGACTCCATGAACTAAATGATTTTGTGTTAAAGAAATACTGCAATTTTAATACAACTCATTCTACATATTTTGCTGTTTACATTTTACATAGGTGAAAAATAGGCTTAGTTGTGAAATAATCAAATTTGGATGAGCATTTAAACTCAGATATATTGTAATTGCGTTGTTTCAGTATGTAGATGCACATAATTTAAGCAAAAATAAAGTGATTTTAGGACGGATACAACACTCAATATGAATTAAAAAGAACTTTAAAAATCACGATTTTGAGACAATATGGATGCCATATATCATTTTGAAGTGGGTCACGTGATATTTTCATATCATTGTCACGTGATCGCTTCATATAAGAGTTGTTACTATGATTTTAATTTTTATTTTAAAAAGTACTGAATATATTTCGCAGAATTTTTTTTATATATATTATGGAACAATTTGAATATTACCTAAAATTTTCGAAGTAATTTGTGAATTTTAAATCCGCTTAAAAAATGTTTGAAAAATTAGGTCCCATAGGACTCAATGTATTTCATTTTTTCAACCCGGGTTCAATCCAAAACTAATTGGGCGATATTATTCATTTATATTCCCATAGGTCCTACAGACCGTCTGAACAGCATACTAAAATTTCATTTCGTTTAAGTCATTTTTACGGCAGTTATCGTACTAACGGATAGACAGACAGACAGACAGACAGAATGAACAAAGTCATAAACACTTTTCAACTTTGTTGTAAAGTGTTAAAAAATAAATAAAATATTTTGATCATTAATTCCAGACACAAAAATCTATCAACATTTATCTCTAACAGAAAAACACACAAATTCCTTCATCGCAGAATTTGCTATAACTCATGAAGCGGGTTGGTAAATGAACGACCATTGTTACAATCCATATAGTTGGTGACAGCATATTAAAGTGAAGAAGTGACTTAAAAAGAAGCTCAAGTATGTGAAACTTTTTAGCCTCTCATCGTTGGATCTTTTGAAATAATTATAGTAACAGTGAATCAGAGAAATATAAACAAAGATGTAGCAATAATTTGGAATCATGCATTCGGTTAAGTGATCTTTTATGGTTTTAATGCATCTTTTATAAATAATTAATGGTGTATTAGTGTTATAGTAATTGATAATTTTCTTTATAAAACGAAAAATATGATGTCTTCAACATTTTACCTTAGCACAAATTCACAGATATCCATATTGTGAGAAATCTACAAATTCCAACGTAATATTTAGGAAAATTTCGAATTGCAGAGTCCTGTTTTTTTTGTTGTTGTTAATTCGATAAAACTTTCATTCTTTAATTAAATTAAAATATGTCTTTCTTCATTTTGAGGTATGAAAATACCTAGTTTTAATTTTATTTCACACACATTAATTTTGCTGCATATAATTACCCAATTATGTGCTTGGTTTCTTCCAGTTTTAGGAAATTTTTATAAATTTCCTTTTCTCTTTACTCTAATGAATCAGCGCATGCAGGAAAACTACCTCATTCACGGCAAAAGAGACAAAACAGACACATACTTTCAAAGCAAGAGAGGTTGTTGTTCACAGAAAGTTACACATGTAATCTAGTCAGGTTGCGTTGCCAAAAGAAAAAAATATTCAAACTAAAATCCAAGAAGTACATTTTTTTACTAGATTGAAGTAAGTCATCAAGTCAAGTCTAAGTTAGAGATCTGCTGGCCTACCTCGGACCGACTATAAGGGGAATTGGGGACAGTGGTGTGGGGTCAGAACTTCACCTTACAAAGATGATTTAAAGTGTCAAACTGACGTTAGATAGAAAATTGTATCCTATCTGACCCAATAGCACACATAAAATTTCTCTACACCTTACATCTAAACAATAGAACATGAAACATATTTCAATACGATTTTTGTTATCTTCCATTTCATTTTGCTATATATAATGTGCATGTCTCTACATTTTTTGAAATTAAATGAACCAATGAATCTTAAAACTAAATTAAGACTTTGGGGAAACCTTGATTTTTCTGATAGCTAAATTTAGTACCTCAATCTATACCTCTTCCTGAGAAAGTTAATTATCCATTCGAAACTTCGCAAAATTAGAAGTAATGAAGAATGATTTGAAGTTTTAAGATATTTCATTTTCTGGAGAAGAAATTCAATTTTTAAAGGATATTTAAATCTTTACAAAGAAAGAAAATCTTTGTTGGAATTGTAAAATTTATCTATACGTATTGCCTTTTATTATAAATGTTTCAGATGCAGACTTTAAAAGAAAAAAAATATTATAACGCTTTCTACTTATTAAATATATTATTTTATTGAGGCAATAAAATATTGAGGCAAACTTTAAATCTTGCAGGATGGAGTCAAGTGCATAAATAAGTATAATTAAAGTCCTCAAATTAAAATCATAATTAGAGTACCTAAAATAAGAAATTTCATCACAATTATATTGTTCTTGTAGCTATCTCAAACGTGTTATATATTTTAAAATTTCTGGAAAGGGTTTTACAAGAGCATAGTTTTAATACGTGCAACCAGATAGAAGTTTCACATTTTAGGAGCGATGTGCACGAAAATTACGTGATGTGTCCAAAAATGAAAATTCGTGGTAAATAGAGTAACATTTAATTGTGAGGTGTAACTCAATTTTTTTATTACTTTTGTAAGACAATTCATAAATTATTGCCTTTAAAGGTCATTAGCATCACAAGTAAAATGAATTTAGCAATGCCAGTCTTCATGTTTTTTTACAAGCAATTAATAATAATATATAGTGTTTATTTTTACCGATTTTCCTATTGAAATTTAGTTGTTTGCATATTTTACCAATTCAGTTTTCACAACTTTAAATTAACACACGAAGAGAGTTTATTATAACTAATTTTAATTTAGGGAATATTGCTAATGATCGGCTTAAGTTGGTTGTTGTTTGGTCGATAGATATCTGTTAACACATTTAGCAAATAAACTTCACAGGTATCCGCAGTAAAATATTACATGAATATAGGTTAAAATTTCTTACTATCACTTACAACAATGGTACTCAGCCAGCGATCGTTATATCTTGTCAAGTCGATTTTTGGATTATTTTGATTAAAATGAGTTTTGCGTTGTGCTTTACAGAACGACATACAACATACAACATATCCGATACGTTGTTATATGTTAAAGCGTTAAGTAAATGAGTGAGGTTAAAACTTTTCATTTTGTGTTTTGTAGTTATATCATTGAAAGAATTAGAAATTGGTCCCTACATATGTTCAATTTAATGAGTTCTTCCAAGTCCAAGACTTCCTGTTACGGGGTACCTGTCTCCAGGAGACTCATCCCCACATCGAAAATAGGCAAGTCAGACCTTAGCTGCGTTTTTAATAGCAATATGATCAGCATACGGCTCCACCATTGACGTGGGCTGTTGAGAGGTCAGCTTGTGATGAGTCTTGGATTGGTTTCTGCCTGCCCGGCTGCAAGAAGGGATGGAAGGGTGGGAAAATGCGCAAGAGCGAGCCACATTAAAATTAAAAGAAGTGCAGGATTAAATAAGTTGAAAGTACAGTTAATTTAAATTAAAATAAACATTTTGGAAAGATTTAATTTTACAAGTTAAGGTTAAAAGTTAAGATTACAAGTTAAGTTACAAGTTAATTTTAAGTTTTGGTGTTTGAAGTTATAAAGGTTATAAACTTACAAAAAAGGGTCTAAGAAATTAAGTTTATGTCTGGGATTTCTCCAGTACATTACAAAAAACAATATATTTAAAGATTCAGTCAGTAACTGTGTGATGTTCTGTGCTGGTGTCGATGAGTGGGCAAATGCTAGCCTCTTGGATTCCCATTGGCCGGCTCAGAATCCGCAGGAGGAACCACCTCTACTCACCGAAGTGGGTAGCTGTGGCGCCATCTACCGAAGTCGAGGGGGGCCAAATGGGAGTAAGCATTGAAGTTTAGTTCTTCAATCTAAATTAAAGTAGGAATTTTGGAGTGAAAGACTCTAGGAGACCCCCGACTGGGGAACAACATACCTCGCTTTCTTCCACTTGGTTCGCTGAGAGTCAAGTAGAAGATGCCTTGCCCTGCGTTTCCCATAATAGGAGTGCGAGGTTAAGGCGTAAGTTTGGTCTGTGCTTCTCATGCAAGGTCTGCTAGAGTTTTTATTGTAGAAATTTTGACTGAGCTTCCGAACTTGCTCTGCAACGCCAGACACTCTGAGATCGTGATGTAATACATCGTTTTGGACGTACCTAGGAGCTTTGACAATGCAACGTCGGACTCTGTTTTGGAAAGTTTGCAATTCTTAGTATGACGCTGCGCTGCCGCACCCCAGACAGGGCTGGCGTACAGAAATGCCGGTGCGATGACTTGTTTGTAAATCAGCAATTTATTAAAGGTGGAGAGGTGGGAATTTCTACCGAGAAGGGGGAGGAGGGCAAGGTAAGTTTTCTTTGCTTTTTCAACTTTATTGGCTATGCGCTCTCCGTAAGTTAGGTGTTCGTCGAATGAATTCTTAATGTTCAGGTCATGGGTTTCGTCCAGAAAAAAGCACCAGGCGCGAAGCGCCTTTAATCTCCAATCTCCAGGTGTGGTTCTTATCTTCATACTGTGACATTATTTCATTTGCCCATAGTTGGAGTTTCGAGGTTTTTGATTTACTGTTTTTATTATTTGACTTAGCTCCTAGTGTGGCAGTTTGTTGCACATTTAGAGTTTGAGTAATTTTGGGGAGTTGATGCAGTTCTAAGGATTTCCTATCAATTTGGTAGTTTAAGGTTTAAGAACATTTTTTAGAAAACATTGATCGAGTTTTAATTTAATATCAACTATTTAAGTTGGGACTTACCTAATTCCGATTTTCAATATTAAGTACCGCGCGGGGTCTCTTACGTGATTTGGCTTTGCGATGATCATAGTCATGCAGATTGAATAGTAGTTCATTTGGAACAGATGGCAGATTTTTATAGAATTTAAGCGCTAGCTTTTTAATTTGGGCTCTAACAGTTTTTATTTTGAAGTCTTTCCTAATTACCGAGTTTCTTAAGTATCTAGGAGCTTTCCTTATAATCCTTAGGGTTTTGTTTTGTTTTGTCTCTAGTAAGTCTATAGTAGTTTTACAGGCATATCCCCAAACGGGTGCTGCATACAGCATTCCCGGGCGGATGACCGATTTATAAATTAGGAGTTTATTTTGATAACTTAGATTCCCGTTTCCTATCATTGGGTATAAGGCTCCTGTGGCCATATATGCTTTTTTGATTAAGTTCGTTACGTGTTGTTTCCAGGTTAGGTGGGAATCTATCGTTACACCTAGGTATTTAGTAGATTTTTCCGCTTTTAGGGCATGGTTGTTTATGTACAGAGGCGGCGGAGGTTTACGTTTTCTAGAGAAATAAATCCAATGACATTTATTGGGGTTTAATTTTATTCGCCATTTTTCCAGCCATGTTTGGAGTATGTCTAAGTGTTGTTGTAGCTGTCTGTGCATTACTGAGACGTAAGGATGTTTTGCAAGTATCGCACTGTCGTCTGCATAGAGTGCCAGCTCCGTGTCTAGGGTCCTGGGGATGTCATTTAGATATATGTTAAAGAGTGTCGGGCCCAGGATGGATCCTTGCGGTACACTACTTTTAATGAGCTTGGGTGTAGACAAGTTATCTTTTACTCTAACTTGGAAGTGTCTGTTATTTAGGTATGAGATTAAAAGTTTGACAAGTGCGTCAGGGACTTTTAGAGTGATCAATTTGTATGCTAAGTGCCACACTTTATCAAATGCTTTTTGTATGTCAAGAAAAATCGCAGCTGTGGGTGTCTTACTATTAAGTCCAGAAGATATGTACTCTACCACTCTCAGCAATTGATGAGTGGTGGAGTGTTTTGGCCGAAATCCAAACTGCTCCGGAATGATAATATCATTCTCACTAAGGTGCGTGTTCAGTCTATTAAGAATTATTTTCTCAGTAATTTTACTAAGTGTCGGTAGTAAGCTGATTGGTGTGGAGTTGGCTGGAATTGTGGCATCCTCACTAGGCTTATGGATCGCTATAATTATCGCTTCCTTCCATTCTTTGGGGAAATAATTTAGTTTTAGTATTTTGTTTATTAGGATGGTCAAGTAAAATATTATATTTAAGGGTAGGTTTTTGACCGCAATATTCCTGATTTTGTCGTGCCCTGGGCTTTTACGGTTTTTAAGGTTTTTGATGATATCAATTATCTCTTGCGGGGTGGCTGTGTTAATCTCAGCCGTGACCGGGGAGTTCCTGAAGTTGTTTAGAGTTTGTCTAACCATTTTAAGGTGTCCTGACACATTAGATCGTGGTTTGGTTCAAATTGCTTTTCGTAATGCCTAGCAAGCGCCTCTGCTTTTTCTTCGTCTGAGTACGCGATTTTAACGCCATCTATTAATGGCGGGAGTTTAATTTGAGGTTTTCTGAGTCTTTTAGCGAATTGCCAGAGCGATACGTCTTCTGGGCTAAGGGATTCAATTAACTCTTTATACTGTTGCTGCTTTTCTGCCACAATTTTATCCCTGACTTTCCACATGAGTCTGTTAAGCTCCCTTTTGAGGGTTGGGTCTCTATTAGCCTGCCATGTCTTACGCATTCTGTTCCTTTGCCTAACTAATTGTTTGACATGGTGGGAAAGTGTGGGCATTTTTGGTGACTCACGATGTGTTGTGGCAGAGGCAATAGCTCTCTTGATTTCTGTTGTGAGTGTGTGTGTGGCAGAGTCAATATCCGCCGTGCTCATAATGTTGGGTACTGCCAAGTGCGGCTCAAAAAGTGCTCTTTTGAAAACGTTCCAGTTCACCCTCTCTTGTCCCAGAGAGGCTGGAAGGGGAGTGTTCAGATCGAATGTCACCAATACCGGTAAATGATCCGAGTCGAATTCATCTAGGGTATCGATAGTGTGAGCGTATTCTATGTTTCTCGTTAGGACAAAGTCTATGAATGAGCCGTTGGCACCTGAGAAGCAGGTTGGTCTCGACGGTGCAATGATGTTGGTGTTTGTTGTGTTCAGTAATCTGTGTATCTGTGTACCGCGTATGTTGGCTCTCCTGCTGCCCCACGCTCGGTGGTGTGCATTGAAGTCGCCCGCGAGTATTGTGTTTGGATATCGCGAGAAAAGCAGTTCCAGCTGCGCAGCTACATTTATACCACTCATGTTTTTGACATATATTGAAGTTAGGATAAATGGGTTTACATTATTTATTTTAATTTTTATGCTAGTATTTTCTACTCCTTGAAGATTTATGTTGTTTATTTCCTCGTGGGGAATATTTCTTTTGATATATATTGCTGTTCCTCCATGGGGGTTTCTAGCAGTTGTATTAGAGCTTAGATTGTGATAGCCAATATAGTTTGGTATATTTAGTTTTTTATTTTCTCTAACTTTAGTTTCCTGAATTAGCAGGGCATCTACCTCATTTTCATTTACGTAGCTCCTAAGTTCATTTATTCTTGGAGATATGCCGTTCGCATTCCAAAATATTATTTTAAAGCTTTCTTTTTGGGACCTAGCCATGGCGGGTTTGATTCTCACTGTTATTTTTAAAATCCGCGATTAATTTAAAAGCCTCAAAGACCATTTGCATTGGATCACTCTTTTTTTGTATTAGCTCTGCGAACTGCATCAACAGGTGTTTTATTGCATCTAGGTCGAACATGGTGATAAACCCTCTGATGAGGTTGAGGATTTCATCCATCTTTTCATCATTGGTTTTACCAGCAGGTTCAGTCTCAGAATGTTCAGGAAGTTAAGAATGCATTTTATAATTTAATTTATTTCATTATAAAAGTGGGGGATATTTTAAGCGGAATTTTAAATTTTCTGTGAAAGTTCAAATTTTCTGTGAAATTAAATTTTAGTATAGTACTATTTCTCCTTTTTTAAATTCTGAAATATTAGTCTCATATTGTAAACATACATTTGGAAGGAGTTCCGGGGATATTTCTATCTAAAATAACTATAAACGAAAAATTGAAATTTTATGAAGCTTTTCTTGAAAAGCTTCAGTTTAGATTAGAATTTTTAAACAACTATTCCTCCTTAAATACACTCCTGATGATATGTTATATGTGAACTATAAAGGAAAGACAATCTTTAGCTTAATTGTATATCAAAAGTGGATCACGGTGTTCCTAAAGGATTGGCACCACTGACTTACGATAACTGTGTGATTATTTTAATGTGTCTTCATATAAAATGCATTACACATTTTAAACATATGCAGTACAAGTTACTTACTTCATAATTACAAACCCACATTATTTCTAAATAATACATAACAGTATTTCAAAATGTACGATTTAAATTCCATTTTTTACATTTCATTTCAAAGTTATTCGATGACAATTTTATCTTAAGAATATATTACACTCAGAAAGTAACTTTGAAATATTTTTTTTAAAATAAGTATAAGTACAGTACTTCAGCAATGTTTAGGGATCAATAGAGTTAACGATCGCATATAAAAGAATTCAACTTCACTCAAAACCCCATTCCGGAAATTCTTCTCGTCGTGATCATTAAATTTCCCTGAATGACTTTGAATGCGATGAAGAAAGCAAATAATGCGGTTCTAAATATAATAATTCTAAGACTCTTCCTTATTTCATGTCTATCTTCCAAACCATTTTATTTGACTTTAAACCGTACATAATGCGAATGTTGTATTTAAAAATTGATAAAAATGTTATAGCATATAGAGTGCACTGTGACTTCATTTTTAGTATTTCTCGCTCAATGTTAATTTATAAAATTATCTTTAACCCAAATAATCTTAAAAATATTTTCTTTAAAAGAAATGTGTTTTATGAAATATAAAGTAATAATGTGCAAAATTGTCATTGCATATATAAATATTTTTAAATAGATATAAATTTTAAAATTGCACTGCAATTTTTAATAATAAAGCAAAATAATATCCAAAAAATTAAATAAAATCGTATGACGTACAGAACATTATCGATACTATAAAGAATCAATTGATTTAGGGGACAAAACCCTCCTTTTTAAGCTAATAAGATAAACCAACCACCTCAGTAAAAGATACATAAAATTGTTTCTCTCTAAGAACCCCCTCATTTTTGGGAATCTGCCCCCACCTCCACTACGGGCGATTTCTTAAATGACACATGTTTCGGGCATTTTCAAAATTGCCCTGACTTTTGATTTTGCTCCATTTCAATTTGACTTTGATCCCTAGGATTAAAGTGATCCTGGGGATTAAATTCACAATTAAAATTCTTGACAAAGTGATACTTAATACAATGTCTTAAGCCTTGAGACATCATTCATGTCAGGAAAGAGCAATAATTTCTTTTTGAACATTTAAAATTTTTATATGAATCTTAATTACAAGAAATCATAATTGTATAAACATTCCAATATTTATTTTATTGATAAACAGTGCATGAGATTACAGTTTAAATGTGCGGATCGTCAAGGTGTATAGTTGATAAGAAAGGTAAACATGAATATTTGGTTGAATAAAAGTTAGAAACCGCTGGTATAGGTAAATTAATTTCGTTACATTTTGTCGTTTCTCTAACTGCAATACCCGTTTAGAAATGTACAGCTGCGCAAAAAAAAAAGCCGTCCTACCCTCTGTTAATAGCCCATCATTCATCGTAGAGAAAATTGAAATATATCATTCGATTAGGAATAACATCCTCTACAAATTAATGTGCGTAAAAATTGCATATGGGGCCGTCTTCATATCTAAACGCGCACAAACTTTGAAATTTTCAATGGCAACACCCAATTCTGACGTCACCCACAAGTTCTAGATCCCCAGATTAGTTCAAATTGAAATTTTCACGACGTTTCTATCTTTATATCCGAAGATATTCAATATTCCTGAATGTGCAATTTTCGGGGATCAGATCCATATTGAAAACCGCAATTTGAAGGGTGATGTTTTGTTTATTGACAACAGCACTGTTGGAAATTATTGAACTATCCTCTTGACATTCAGCAGTATGGCTTATTTCACAGCCAAAATGTCACAGGTTCGATTCCTGCATGCGAGGGTGAGCATTTTCATGGCTGGGTAAGGTGCTGTCTTGTGTGTGTGTTTGTGTGTTACTTAGGCAGTTAACCTGTAATGGGTTGCATTATGTGAGCCTCAAATAGGGCTCGATTATTAGGGGTAAAAAGCCGTACTGGGTACGTTGCTAAAAACTAATGGGGCATTCGTGCCAGGGTTAATAAAAGAAAGAAGAAGTAAAGAACAATGAAATGTTTATTTTCAAATGTTATTTTATAATGCTATTTCAAAAACAATTTATAAGACTAACAAATATCTGCAGATCACGCGACAAAACACCTTCGTTGGAACTTTGTGACAAATTTAAAAGTATCAATATGGTGTGCGACATCCGTCATTGCAATCACCGCTTTAAGTCTTGTTTTGTGCATATAAATATTGTTATTATAAATTATCACATTTTGTGGGCGATTTCAACTCGCAGTAGCTCCAGAACGATCCGAAATAATCGACAGTAACATAAATAGATGCCATTTATAACAATACAAGTTTTCACCCTTCAATACAGTAGCAGAATTACGTTGATTAGGTTGCATCTATACACAGCACTGTTTATACAAAGTTTTTATTAAAACTGGGTAAAAATAAATGCTCATTTTTACTTTCCCTGCAATACATGGTAATGTATAGGGAAAGTATTGGAATCATACCGAAAATCACAACTCGAGTTTTCGACGGATCTACACGTTTCGAGACCTCTAGAATACGAAAAAACCATTTTTAGCGTGACGTCTGTGCGTGTGTCTGTCTGTCTGTCTGTGTGTCTGTCTGTCTGTCTGTGTGTCTGTCTGTCTGTGTGTCTGTCTGTCTGTGCAGATTTTGTATCCACTGTAACTAAAAAACTAATGGACCGAATTTCACAAAAATTGGTAGGTAAGTCACTTGTGGGCGGGGCTGGTGCTGATTAGTTTTGGGTACGATTCGGAATAAAAGAACCCGCATTTTTTTGCGAAATGGCCCGCAAAAGCTTGTATCCACTCTAGCTGAAAAACTAATGGACCGAATTTCACAAAATTCGGTAGATAAGTCACGTATAGGTCACTCTGGTGCTGATTAGATTTTGGTACGATTCGGAAAAAAATAACCTGCCTTTTTTTGCAAAACGGCCCGCAAAAATCTTCAAAATCTAAACTAAAGAACTAGGTATACTCAGATATATCCATAAAATGCCCGTTTAATACGTAATGTTTAACGACGAAAAGAATAAGACCAACCCCATTACACTAGGACTAGCCGTTCTCGAGATATTTTAGTTTTTCGTACTTTCCCTACGCCACCTTTGAAAATAAGCCCGGTTACCGAATGAGAACGAAAATTGAATAAAAGTGAAATAAATGTAACTAAAATAAAGAGAACGTGGATATAAGTCTGCAGGGAAAGTCATGTGCTGCCCACATCAGATTTTTTCTTCATGCGAAGCGTCAGAAGCTGCTTCTTGTACGGTCGACGTGCTCTCCGTCCGCGTTCTAACAGCCTGTATCGCACTGTTGAAGGTGCAATATCAACACCAGCTGCCACCATGGACTTAGACAGGTCAAAACTGGTTAATCGAGGATTTTAAACACTCATTCGATGTAAAGTTTTGTCGTCACGAGTCGAAGTTGATCTTTTTCGGGCGCATCTTCCAGAGCGGTCGGTTCCAGCATTTCCTGTTTCCTTAAACCGCATCCAGATCCTCCCGACACTTGCTGTACTCACTCCACATATTTTACCTATTTCCTCGAACGTCTTATAAGTGTGTTCTCTAAGCGCAATCACTTTAGCACGTGTTTCCGCGCTGATATCCATGACGCTAATGAGCCCCGCAACAACTTAGAAACTACCACTGCGGAACACCTGCCACCTGGCGGAGGAATTTGAACACCTGCTACTTACCAGGTGCATACGAACACCTGCTACTTTGATAATAACTGCAATTTGAACTCTGAGCTAATTTGGAGTGCTTCTTCCTAAGCTTACGTGTGATAAAACGAAAAAAATGACATTTCTCAATTAATTGCCACAATACTGTATATCCATTAAATGCTGATTTAATACGTAATTTTTAACGACGAAAAGAATAAGACCAACACCATTACACTAGGACTAGCCGTTTACGAGATATTTTTATTTTTTTGTTTTTTCTCTACACCACCTTTGAAAATGAGTCCAGTTACCAAATGAGAACGAAAATAGAATTAATAGTGAATTAAATTTAATTAAAATAAAGAGAATGTGTATATAAGTCTGCAGGGAAAGTTATGTGCTGCCCACATCAGATTTTTTACGTTCCCTGCAATATATGGTAATGTATAGGGAAAATATTGGAATCATGTCGAAAATCGCAACTCTAGTTTTCGACGGATCTACACGTTTCGAGACCTCTAGAATACGAAAAAACTATTTTTAGCGTGACGTCTGTGTGTGTGTCTGTGTGTCTATCTGTCTGTCTGTGCAGATTTTGTATCCACTCTAACTAAAAAACTAATTGCTCGAATTTCATAAAATTTGGTAGGTAAGTCACTTATGCACGAATCTGGTGCTGATTAGTTTTGGGTATGACTCGGGTTAAAAGAACCCGCCTTTTTTTGCGAAATGGCCCGCAAAAGCTTGTATCCACTCTAACTGAAAAACTAATGGACCGAATTTCACCAAATTTGGTAGATAAGTCGCTTGTAGGCCACCCTGGTGCTGATTAGATTTTGGTATAATTCGAAAAAAAATAACCTGCCTTTTTTTGCAAAATGGCCCGCAAAAATCATCAAAATCTAAACTTAAGAACTACGTATGCTCAAATATAGCCATTAAATGCTTGTTTAATACGTAATTTTTAGCGAAAAAAAGAATAAGACCAACCCCATTACACTAGGACTAGTCGTTCTCGAGATATTTTAGTTTTTCGTATTTTTCCTACACCATTTTTGAAAATAAGTCCAGTTTTCAAATGAGAACGAAAATTGAATTAAAAATTAATTAAATTTAATTTAAATAAATAGAACGTGAATATAAGTCTGCAGGGAAAGTCATGTGCTGCTCACATCAGATTTTTACTTTCCCTGCAATACATGGTAATGTATAGGGAAAGTACTGGAATCATGTCGAAAATCGCAACTCGAATTTTCGACGGATCGACACGTTTCCAGACCTCTAGAATACGAAAAAACCCTTTTTAGCGTGACGTCTGTGTGTGTGTCTGTCTGTGCAGATTTTGTATCCACTCTAACTAAAAAACTAATTGACCGAATTTCATAAAATTTGGTAGGTAAGTCACTTATGCACGAATCTGGTGCTGATTAGTTTTTCGACTCGGTTAAAAGACTCGGGTTAAAAGAACCCGCCTTTTTTTGCGAAATGGCCTGCAAAAGCTTGTATCCACTCTAACTGAAAAACTACTGGACCGAATTTTACAAAATTCGGTAGATGAGTCACTTGTGGATTATCCTGGTGCTGATTAGATTTTGGTACGATTCGGAAAAACTAACCTGCCTTTTTTTGCAAAATGGCCCGCAAAAATCGTCAAAATTTAAACTAATGAACTAGGTATACTCAAATATATCCATTAAATGCTCGTTAAATACGTAATTTTTAAGGGCGAAAATAATAAGACCAACCCCATCACACTAGGACTAGCCGTTCTCGAGATATTTTAGTTTTCCGTATTTTCTCTACGCCACCTTTGAAAATAAGTCCGGTTACCGAATGAGAACGAAAATTGAATTAAAAGTGAAATAAATTTAATTAAAATAAAGAGAACGCTAATATAAGTCTGCAGGGAAAGTCATGTGCTGCCCACATCAGATTTTTACTTTCCCTGCAATACATGGTAATGTATAGGGAAAGTATTGGAATCATGCCGAAAATCACAACTCGAGTTTTCGACGGATCTACACGTTTCGAGACCTCTAGAATACGAAAAAACCATTTTTAGCGTGACGTCTGTGTGTGTGTCTGTGTGTCTGTCTGTGTGTCTGTGTGTCTGTCTGTCTGTGTGTCTGTCTGTCTGTGCAGATTTTGTATCCAATCTAACTAAAAAACTAATGGACCGAATTTCACTAAATTTTGTAAGTCACTTGTGGGCGGAGCTGGTGCTGATTAGTTTTGGGTACGATTCGGAATAAAAGAACCCGCCTTTTTTTGCGAAATGGCCCGCAAAAGCTTGTATCCACTCTAGCTGGAAAACAAATGGACCGAATTTCACAAAAGTCGGTAGATGAGTCACGTATAGGTCACCCTGTTGCTGATTAGATTTTGGTATGATTCAGAAAAAAATAACCTGCCTTTTTTTGCAAAATGGCCCGCAAAAATTGCCAAAATCTAAAATAAAAAACTGGGTATACTCAAATATATCCATTAAATGCTGATTTAATACGTCATTTTTAACGACGAAAAGAATAAGACCAACCCCATTACACTAGGTCTAGCCGTTCCCGAGATATTTTTGTTTTTCATCCTTTCCCTACGCCACCTTTGAAAATAAGTCCGGTTATCGAATGAGAACGAAAATTGAATTAAAAGTGAAATAAATTTAGTTAAAATAAAGAGAACGTTAATATAAGTCTGCAGGGAAAGTCATGTGCTGCCCACATCAGATTTTTACTTTCCCTGCAATACATGGTAATGTATAGGGAAAGTATTGGAATCATGCCGAAAATCGCAACTCGAGTTTTCGACGGATATACACGTTTCGAGACCTCTAGAATACGAAAAAACCATTTTTAGCGTGACGTCTGTGTGTGTGTCTGTGTGTCTGTGTGTCTGTCTGTCTGTGTGTCTGTCTGTGTGTCTGTGTATCTGTCTGTCTGTCTGTGCAGATTTTGTATCCACTCTAACTAAAAAAGTAATTGACTGAATTTCATAAAATTTGGTAGGTAAGTCACTTGTGGGCGAGTCTGGTGCTGATTAGATTTTAGTACGATTCGGAAAATACAAACCTGCCTTTTTTTGCAAAATGACCCGCAAAAATCGTTAAAATCTAAACTAAAAACTCTACTAGGTATACTCAAATATATCCATTAAATGCTTGTTTAATACCTAATTTTTAACGACGAAAAGAATAAGACCAAGCCTATTACACTAAGGCTAGCCGTTCTCGAGATATTTTAGTTTTTCGTATTTTCTCTATGCCAAATTTGAAAATAAGTCCGGTTACCGAATGAGAACGAGAATTGAATTAAAAGTGAAATAAATTTAATTAAAATAAAGAGAACGTGAATATAAGTCTGCAGAGAAAGTCATGTGCTGCCCACATCAGATTTTTTAAATAAAGATTAACTTACAATTAATATAACTTTTTCAAATTAGTCATTTTCACTTTCCCTGAAATACATGGTAATGTACAGGGAAAGAATTGATATCGTGTCGAAAATCGCAACTCGAGTTTTCGACGGATCTACACGTTTCAAGACCTGTATAATACGAAAAAACTATTTTCAGCTTGACGTCTGTATGTGTGTCTGTGTGTCTATCTGTCTGTGTGTCTGTCTGTGTGGCTGTCTGTGCAGATTTTGTATCCACTCTAACTAAAAACATAATACACCGAATTTCACAAAATTTTGTAGGTAAGTCATTTGTGGGCGAGTCTGGTGCTGATTAGTTTTGGGTACGATTCGGGATAAAAGAACCCGCCTTTTTTTTGCGAAATGGCCTGCAAAAGTTTGTATCCACTCTAGCTGAAAATCTAATGGACCGAATTTCACAAAATTTGGTAGATAAGTCGATTGTGATTACCCTGGTGCTAATTAGATTTTGGTATGATTTGGAAAATAATAACATGCCTTATTTCCCAAAATGGCCTGCAAAACGACAAAATCTAAAATAAAAAACTGCATATGCTGAAATATATCCATTAAATGCTTGTTTTATACGTAATTTTTAACGAAGAAGAGAATAAGACCAACCCTAGCCGTTCTCGAGATATTTTCGTTTTTTCCTTTTTTCTCTACGTCACCTTTGAAAATGAGTACAGTTACCAAATGAGAACGAAAATAGAATTAATAGTGAATTAAATTTAATTAAAATAAAGAGAATGTGTATATAAGTCTGCAGGGAAAGTCATGTGCTGCCCACATCAGATTTTTTAAATAAAGAATAACTTACAGTTAATATAACTTTTTCAAATTAGTCATTTTCACTTTCCCTGCAATACATGGTAATGTATAGGGAAAGTATTGGAATCATGTCGAAAATCGCAACTCGAGTTTTCGACGGATCTACACGTTTCAAGACCTCTATAATACGAAAAAACTATTTTTAGCTTGACGTCTGTATGTGTGTCTGTGTGTCTATCTCTCTGTGTGTCTGTCTGTGTGTCTGTCTGTCTGTGCAGATTTTGTATCCACTCTAACTAAAAACATAATACACCGAATTTCACAAAATTTTGTATGTAAGTCACTTGTGGGCGAGTCTGGTGCTGATTAGTTTTGGGTACGATTCGGGATAAAAGAACCCGCCTTTTTTTTGCGAAATGGCCTGCAAAAGTTTGTATCTACTGTAACTAAAATACTAATGGACCGAATTTAACAAAATTCGGTAGATAAGTCACGTATAAGTCACCCTGGCGCTGATTAGATTTTGGTACGATTCAGAAAAAATAACCTGCCTTTTTTTGCAGAATGGCCCGCAAAAATTGTCAAAATCTAAATTAAAAGCTACGTATGCTCAAATGTATCCATTAAATGCTTGTTTAATACGTAATTTTTAACGAAGAAAAGAATAAGATCAACCCCAATACACTAGGACTAACCGTTCTCGAGATATTTTAGTTTTTTCGTATTTCTCCACGCCACCTTTGAAAATAAGTCCAGTTATCAAATGAGAACAAAAATTGAATTAAAAGTGAATTAAATTTAATTGAAATAAAGAGAACGTGGATATAAGTCTGCAGAGAAAGTCATGTACTGCTCACATCAGATTTTTTTAAACTAATATACGATCCCTAAAATCATCGTGATGCTGAATATTTAAACATTCCGAAAGAACTAGAGGGAGAAAACACCTGGAATTTTACATAAACATATAAAAAGTCTTTGTGAATCGATTTTTATCAAAACATGTCCAGGTTTGTATTCATATTTTTTCGATTATTGATTTCATAATTAATATTTCATGCAAACAATTATTTCCGCAAACATAAAAATCACGTAAATGTGTTTGGGTTGTTTAGTAGTAACGTCATAGAAATAATCAGCGTAAGCAGATAATTTTTACAGAAGACATGAATGGAAGTCTTGATAACTAATTTAAAATTCGGATCTCAAAATTTTACATACTCACAACCCAGAAACGTTTCACCCAAATAACTTGAAATTTGGTATCACAGGTTGAATTTTACTCTAGATTCGAACTATGTTGTCAAACTTGGGTGTTGCAATTGAAAATTTCAAAGTTTGTGCACGTTTAGATATAAAGACGGAATCTTATGCAAATTTTACGCACATTAATTTGTAGAGGATGTTATTCCTAATCGAATGGTATCTTTCAATTTTCTCTACGATGAACGATGATCGATTAACAGAGGTGGGGCGTTTTTTTCCGCAGCTGTACATATGAAAAGTCAATATATGTCTTACTGTCAAGCTTAACGTCTAATTCAGCGGTAATGGCGACACATGTAGCAATATTGGCCAGACGTTTGACGCCATATGGCTAACTGAACATCCTTTAAGAAATTCCGCTATGTTGTATATATATCAGTTTTTTTGAAAATTAAATTTACTTTCTGTATACTTGTCGCATGGGAATTGTAATGTTGTTACTGATTTGAAAACACTTAATTAAAAATGTTATGATTACCATTGTTTGCCACACCTCTTATGTGTTATCAAACTTCTAGTTGTTGTTAAAGTTTTCATATATGTTGTTATTACATTGTAAATTGTATGTTCAACATGACGCTGAAAAACTCTGACACAAATTTTCTTAAATCAATTGCATTCTTTGAACAAACTGTAACATCGAAATAAATTAGTTTTTTTTTTATTTTATATTGGAAAAGTTACCCCGTGTTACCCAGAATTTGAAATAAAAGCTTTTGATTAAAATTACACGGGAACATACAGTGAATTCTCAAAATTCAAACAGTGTTTGCACAATTTTATCACTTTGAACAAAAAAATAAATAACTTCCTGTGTGTGGGCATAATATTCCAAACACAAGTGTAAAGATTACATGTAATCTGAGTACGCAGACTTCATTATCTCAAACTAAACAGTACAGTCTTCAAAATTCACAACTCTGGCATAATTAGTAACTAAGATATGATCAATTTAGTGAAATACATAAAATAAGGGAAGGAGCTCCTCGGAAATCGTAATATTTCATTGTTTTCAGACCGACTTATCACAGCGAGAAAACTATTATTTCAATTCCACAAATTATCCCACTAGTTATGGAAGAGCAAATTGAAGTCCATTCTTCATTCCTAACAAAGGGGAATCAATATTTTTCTGAATTTCATTATCTCTTTCTTTGGAAACTATAATAGATATAAAGATGAAATTTTGAATATATACGTGAAATTGTACACAGACTTTCAAAATCACAGTTTCAGTTACTGAAACGAACTGTAACAGGGCGTAACATGTATTTTTAAACTGTGCATGCCCACTAAACTTCCTACAGATACCGTTGTTGTTGTTGAGACCCAGACCGTCCTACCTACCATAAAGGTGTAAGGTATCTGTTGGGACGGGCGGGAAGTGCCACCCAATTTAGACCGGGACCCAGTGGGGGAGGCATCCACAGGGACCGTACCCTCCTTCCCCTACCACCAACTTCTCGGAAGGACTTACGGATCCACATGTTTAACGTGATTGTACTCCGCGTGAACGCGACGGCAGTTTTGGCAGTGGCGCGAATCGAACCCGAGCCTACCGTGTGCAACTCTCGCGAGCTAACCACTGGGCCACCGCGCCCTTCTGCAGGTACCGTGTAAAAATAAATTATAGGCCTAGCGCACTTCATATATGAATAACCATTCATACAAAAGTTAAATAAAAAAAGTCCAATATTAAGCTTTACTGCCATATTTTATTTTTTATACGTTTGCTAGAAGAAAGCGGTGAAACAAAATATATACGATAACGTTAAAGAGTTAATGTTTACAGACATTCCATACACAATAATAAAACGCAAAGCTATGTAAATATGATTTGTGCTTAAATATATTACTTTGATGTCATTGTTTACTTGTATTCTAATTTTTAAAACTCTAATCAAATTCTAGAAACGTATATGTTCTTTTTTTAATAAGGATTCTCAAATATTGAAATTATTATTGTTTTTCTCTAATTTCGCAATTATTTGAAAAATTAAGATTTTAACTTCAAATATTTCACAGCTCGTATACTCCCTATTTTTGTATCCATTCAAAGCCTGGCTTTGTCCCTCAAATTACTTTCATATAATCGAAATTTAACTACCAGAATCTAAATATTAGCGTGCAAATTACACCTCTCAATTTCCAAAAGGCCTTATTGACACAGAAATCGTTTTTCGACTCTATAAATATGTATTTGCACCCCACAATAACTACCATATCTCAGGTAGTAACTTCATAGACACGCATGTGAGGAATCATGATTCATTCTCATTTTCCTTATCATTTTACAGCATTTCACCCACAGTCTTACCCAAGCTTGAAGTCTTAACCACTGAGAAATTGCTTTAATTCCTTCTGCTGTTCTTTTTGATAAGTTCTTCTTTTCAACTATTATGTTTTTCTTCAGCAACGAATTTCCACTTGAGGCAACATAAATGTAAGTGTATTTGTTGACATACACTTACTTCCTTCTATTGAAATTGTTTACCGGTCTTTAAATCCTCAAGTAGGGTTCCTTGCCCTATTACAATTTAATTGCAATTATAATTTTGATTTATGCTGAGTTTCTAACCAGTATTTTATCTTTAAGAATTTCACATTGTTTCTCAAAATTCCTTTATTAGGAAGCGAAATAATAGGTACCATAATACATAGAAAGTTAAATAAAGGCATGCAATATATTTTGAACAATAGACTGCTAGAGACTATTATTTATTTATCCCTAACGTCAACAAATATAATTAAGTTTTAATGGATATAAAGAAACCCTTAAACTGTTTAATAATGAAACTTGACAGAATACATGTTATTAATGGTTGTTTAAAGTTATTTGCAGTATGATGCCTTTCTTTAAAGATCATCTATCACTAAAGAAAAGTGTATATTGGAGTAAAAGAATGTTTGTGAAGAATTCAGTAATTTGCTATGCTTCTGAAATATAATGTAGAATAAGGTAAGTTTGTTTTGAATTTCTTCTATAACACTGTTTTATGTTCGACATGAACATTCGGTTATTTTTTTATCAATGTGAAGTAAATGCATCTTTTCCGATTTAATTTGTACACAGCTTTGTGTGGGTACACAGAATCCGCCTAATTGTTCTACACTTGTACAGGATCGTCATTAAATCTTTCTGATTTTTTTCAAAATTAAGGGATAGCATTTTCACAATAACGAGATATTATTTAGTATACAATTTTTTATTAAAAATATTGATAATTCTAGTTAGAAAATTAGCATTAACAACATTCTACTATTCAACATTCAACATTCTACATTAACACATCAACATTCAACATTCTAAGTTATTAATTGCAATTCTTATATTTCAAAAATTGTTATTTATATAAGCCACTTCGGGAGATTGGAAGACATCCAAAAGGAATTCCAAATGAGTGATACACAAAGCCCGGAAGTTCAGACAGTAATACATATATTATGAAAGTATACTAAAATAAACAGGCAACAAAGCAAAATAAAACATCAAAATAGGCAGCATAAATAGGCATATTAAGTGCATAATGTTTGAAAAAAAATCACATTATATAACGGAATTTAGCTAATTTTAAACAATTATATATCAGAGCAATTATTTTTCATAGTCACACGTAATTACTAAAATTATTTTTATGTTGTTGAAAGTTCCATTTTTCCTCCTGTCACCCAGAACGTATTTTAGGTTGTTGTATTAACAGTTGGAAAGTGTTTTATAATCAATGCTTTAAGCATGATTGATCTTTCTTGTTTATGTTAATTATGAAAAGAATTCTATAACAAGAACTTAATGTCTATCTAAATATGAGTTGTTTTTATAATACCTTCTTGTTAATGATAGCATATTAAATCCGTCTGCAATTCAAAAAAATGCAAAGTTTTTTCCAGACATGAATGTATTAACGCATCATTAGTTAGGTGAATGGTTTTTAGTACATGGACAAATACAACTAACGATCTCATTTAAAAAATAATCCTTGCATTTAAATTTCCACTTCATTAACTCATAACATATTTAATTATATACAACTGTAAGTACTTTAGGCAATTTGATTTATTTGAAAATATGATTTAACAGTAATTTGATGGCAAATGGTTAAAATTTAAAAAATATACTTTCATTTTCAATTATTTATTTACTGCAAATTGGCCAGGCACTTGATACACCATCATTTTCCTAGACATAGGCCAGCATCATGAACCATTTAGCCCTCACACGATGTTGCCCCGGAGCACTAGTTGGGGGCGGAACACACTGCATCCAACAAAACAACATCTGATGGATGTATAGAAGGACTGGCGGGTGATTATAGAATAATTATGGAATTTGGCGCCATCGGACCTTGATTCCGACTTGGCACCTACGATTTAATTCCTCAATTAACAGATCCAGGAGAT
This sequence comes from Amaurobius ferox, assembly GCA_951213105.1. Taxonomy (NCBI): domain Eukaryota; kingdom Metazoa; phylum Arthropoda; class Arachnida; order Araneae; family Amaurobiidae; genus Amaurobius; species Amaurobius ferox. The sequence continues at coordinate 117,212,443 of OX578143.1, read as the reverse complement.
CAGAGGAAAATGATGGAGACCTTAACAACCGCTAAGAACAAAGAAGTCCCCATACCGTTCTTTTAATTCCCCCCCCCCTCTCTCTCTCTCTCTCTCTCTCTATATATATATATATATATATATATATATATGTATATACTATTATTATAATTATTATTATATTATTACATTGATTATTATATTATTATCTATTTGTAGGCTTTTGTTGTGTATCTTGTGTTTTTATTGCTTATACTTTTGATTAGATAGTTTTTATTTATATTTTCAAGATTGGCAACAATCGTTTTCATTTTATTTTACTCTTTGTGATTAACAGCACCATATTTTTACTTCATGTGCGGCAGTATTATGGTAGTTAATTCAACCAATTTTTGCGTATGTAGGTAGGTTTAAATTATTTTTTATGTTTAGAGATGTCTCTTACTTTCTCCATTATTCATGGTTTTATAGTTCCTATAGATGTAGTTTAACCTTTTTGTTCAAAGTGGCAAGGTTATTCAATGAAAAGAACCATAGAAGGAATGTTTTGTATACACCTCTGTGAAGATTTTACAATTTCATTACCTTCCATCCATTGCTATTCGATCTCTTTTTTTAATTAGTTCTTATTGATATTGCTTGTTTTTTTTTGTTTACCCCGATTAATTTTCATTTTGATGACTCGCATTCCCTTGATATAATTTTTTATCTAGTAATCAATTGGATATTTTTGTTTTGATTTGAGAGCTATACAATGTTTCTTATAGTTTGTTGTTGTTGTTGAGACTCAGACCGTCCGACCGACCAGAAAAGTGTAAGGTAACTGTTTGGACGGCCGGGAAGTGCCACCCAATTTAGACCGGGACCCAGTGGGGGAGGCATCCACAGGTACCGTACCCTCCTTCCCCTACCACCAACCTCTCAGAAGGACTTACGGACCCACATGCTTAACGTGATCGTACTCCGCATGAACACGGCGGCAGTTGTGGCAGCGCGCAACTGTTCACCCCCGTTCTATACTTTCCATTTGTATCATTATATATATATATATATATATATATATATATATATATATATATATATATATATATATATATATATATATATATATATATTTCTACTTCTGTGTCTCCTCTTCATAGATAACTATACTTCTACCCAGTTCAAAATTTTTAAATGTTGCCCATAATGTGAAACTAAATAGAGAACAATTTAAGATGATAACTATATAAAGCTGAACACTAGTTTTTTTATGGGATTAAAAGATTACACGTTTTTGATGGTGAAATTAATAATTGAGCCTATGGGTTTGAAAGTAAGTTTAAATATTAAGTATGATTTAAAATTTGAGGAATGAATGTATTCGGTGCTAATATTGAAATTATAAGTACTAAAATGCGTTTTTGAAGTGTACTAGAAAACATTTCACTTTTCTGATTCGAAAGAACATTTGAAAACTTGCGAACGTGTGCTGAAATGGAATTTTGTTTCATGAGTTTCAAAATTACGTATTTAATATGTCAAAAAGGAATAGAAAACCGAGGCACCGACACTTTTCCCATTTTAGGAGCGTGACAACATTTTAACCAGCCAAGTTGTCATTTCCGAAACTAACAAGTATATATTGTACTTGACTTGACAAACCGTGATGTCCAGGGATCTAAAGTTCATTCCCCAAGAAAGCTAAATACTTGATTCTTTTGATTTGTATAACATCTATTATGTAATCCAGCTGAAGGATTGTTAAGGAAAATGTAAATACATTTGATGTTTATATCTCCGAGCCTAATATATAAAAATGTAAACAATTTTACTTTTAGTCAGAAGGAGTATTATTTACGAAATATAAACTTAATTTAAATATTTTTATATTTTTCTTTCAAAAAAATATTTTGGTTTGAACGAGTTATCGCTTAAATTTACGTTCTTTTACTTAAAATATCTTTTACACTGTAAGGAATAGATATAAAATCATACAAAATTAAATGTCCAGATGGAAATCCAATTTCAAGATTGATTCTTTTCGTGTTTGTTTATAGTTTTCAAGAAATTGTTTTCTCGAAAAATTAAAGAACATGAAAATTTCCATTGTTAATGTCTTTATATCTCGAAAACTGAAATTGCTAGCTATGAAGAGAAAGATACTGAGGAAAACTTTCGCGGCGTATATAAGCACAAATAACAGAATAATGCAGCATACAACCGTTTCGTGGATACTCTAGATCCCTTTCGTCAGTGCAAAAGAACCAACAAACCCGACGTTCAAAGAAGAATAGACTCAAAAGGAACGTAGAGTGTCGTACAGGACATAGCACCAGGCGCGAAGAGCATTTAATCTCCAGTTTCAATATGTGGTTCTTATCGTCAAACTGTGACATTAATTCTGTGATCCTAATTGGAGGTTCGAGGTTTTTATTTATTACTTTTTATTATTTGTCCCAGCTCCTAGTGTGGCAGTTTGTTGCACATTTAGAGTTTAAGCAGTTTGGGGGGTTGATGCAGATCTAAGGGTTACCAAGCATTATATTAGTTTACAGTTTAGAATATTTTTTTATAAAACATTAGTCGCGAGTTTTACTTAATATCAGATGTTAAGGACGCAAAAGGAAGACACAGAGTGTGTTATATACTCAAGACCTGTATTAAGAGAGAGCCTATCAGAATGTTGTTCTATGAGTTCTCTTCGTGCTGCTTTCTGATTGGCTCTCTCTTAATCCTTACCTTGTGTACTGACGAAGGTGAATCCAACGCATCCTCGAAACAGCTGTATGCTGCATTATTTTGTTATTTGTGCTTAATTATGTTGCTATATTTTTCCTGATCACTACATATATTGGAAAGGTGTTTTCATCCACAGAAACCAATCAGAAAACAACATGAAAAATAGTTCAGACAATCCGAAACGAGAAGTAGCATACAAGATTGGCGTCCGAACAAGAATAAATAAAGTCCGAATAAGCTTAAGTCCGAACGCTTAAGTTAACAACCCTTAAGTCCGAACAATAATAAATAAAGTCCAACAAAATATACCTCATAATTAGTTATGTGCTGTACATCTCATAATTTTGGTTTTAAACATATATGTGTCATACACATAAATTCAGTTTAATCATATATATACAATACTAAATCAATCAAATGTTATTGAGAATTTATATAAGATTAAAAAAAAATCACATCCCATATCTCTCCTGTACGTACACTAGAAGATACATTTTGGTCTGGCATGACAAAGCATTTATCAATATAATGAACCATTACGTGCTGTGTTGTAAATCAAAATCCCTGTTTAGTAATACACGGAGCAAACTGCTCAATGTAGTCCTGATTGATTACCTTTTGTTAAAATTTGATAAAAAATAGTATACTGAAGTAACCGTTGTGCAACTCGTTCGGTATTGATTTATCTGTTGCTCTTGCTGAAGCTTTATTTGCTGAGAAAAAAAACGAAATTTTACTTTTTGTTTCCCTTGTTTTTGTTAAAACGACTAAACTTTGATGAAATTCGAAATTCGAGTATATAAGTTTATTATAGTTCGTATCGAAAATAAATATTTAAAAACAAATAAATATGTTTTCTTTTATTTTCTATCCTAAGACGTTATAGACTCAGCTAGGAAAATATTAGCTACGAGATTTAGACTCAAGTTCAAGTCTCAATTGTTGTTGTATCAAGTCTATCAATTGTTGTTGTATCAAGTCTATCAAGATTAAAAAGACACAGGTTTGAGTCATGAAATGGTCTTAGTATGCCTCATAAATATAAGGTGGTGTCTAAGAACGAATGAAAAAGATGTATATTTACAAGTCTAAATTTATCGGCCAAAAATTAAGATCAGAATAAGAACCCACAACTAGAATCGGAAAACTATGAAGAAATTGATGTATACTTATGAAATTTACATAATATAATTATAACATGGAGATGTGCAAAAAATCGTACCTGAAATCGTACCTGGAAAATGAAAGCATGGAACTTTATTGACATTAGATCAATATGGAATAGCCCCACCGCGAGCGGCTATGCAGAATTAAATACGACGAGGCGTCCCGTCAATGGGATGGTCAATGGTGTGCTGAGGGATGGCATTCCACACAACATGCAATTGGGATTGTAACTGAACATGGTTTGCTGGAATTAGGAGTTATCTTAATCGGCGACCCGTGATGTCCCTGATATGCTCAATTGGTGACAAATCCGAAGAATATACTTGCCAAGGTAGAATATCAAAACCTTGTAGTCTATTCATGGTTACCCGTGCAGTGTGTGGCCTGGCATTATCCTGCTGAAAAAGCAGCCCAAACTTATTTGACAGATATCGCTGTGCCACAGATCTCACAATATTAGAGACGTATCGTTGTGCAGTGATACTGCCAGAAACGTAAACCAAAAGTGTTCGTCTACCAAATGTTATACCACCTCAAACCATGGTACCGCTTAGGGGAGCTGCGTGGTGACTGATAAAAAAAACTGTTATATGACCCCAAACCATGGTATCACTTAAGGGGCCTATGTGGCGACTGATAGAAAAAGCTTCCTGGTGGCGTTGTTGAAAACACCGCCATACGCGAGTATAGACATCTGGCATGCCAAAACAGAATCGTGTTTCATCCGTGAACAGAATGTTTCGCCATTCTGTCGACCAATTGAGTCTCAGTTGACACTACTGGAGGCGACGTAACCGGTGAAGACTTTGAAACGGTAGGTGTCGAAAAGGTCGTCTACCTCGGAGCCCTGCGTCATGCAAATGGTTTTGAATTGTTTGCGTCGAAACCACCTTACATGTAATTTGGGATAAATGGCATTATAACACGGTTGCTGTGGTAAACGGATCTCACGCAACGCTTCTCAGAAGCATACGATCTTCACGTGGTGTGGTACACCTGGAAACTCCACTACCTGATCTTCATATCGTTTCGTTGTCTTTTACGAACCGTAACACACACCTTTGATCTGTGCTCACACCACGACCCAATAGTTCAGCGATCTTTCGAAAGCTCAATCCACTATCACGTAAAACAATGATTTGTTGCCATTCCGTTGATGACAACTGAACGTATGCGGTACGTCGACGTACTCTTGGCATACTATAATGATTTTTACAACCTGAAACCAATGACGCTACAGTTTAGCTGTGATATCGCTTCTCCTTGAACAGACGATTTTATGATCTTCTACGATTTATTTTTTTGTGATTACTAACTTCAAAATCTCAAAAACTCCATTTATATATAACCGCCTTAAGTGCTTAAAAACTTCCATGCGTGAGCTTCTGAAAGGAAATACTAAAGAACCCATTAACCAAAATAAAACGGAAAACCCCACAGCAAAATAAGCGGGTTCATCTAAGCAAACGCGTATTACAAAAATGCCATGCCATTTAGGGAACTCCATTTAATGACCTGGCGTAAAATATCGTCCAATCACTCGATTTATAAGACTCAGTCTTTGTGACAGGGTGTTTGGGTGAAAAAATGGAGAAGTGAATCCTATAGTAACATTTCTTCAAATGTTGCTTTACTAAAAGCATTTTTTAGATATTAAGATATTTGTATATTTTTGAGAGGTTAATTTGAAGAAAATCATTACTTTTACTGTCAATAATTCCAACACTTTCAACCCTCAATACGCATGGTATCTGAATTGTTCTATTTGGGGTTTGCATTGTTGATATAAAATTCTAAGCGAAAACTCAAAAAATACTTTATGGTACAATGGTACGATTTCCCTTTAACACGGATTATGTAGAGGGAGCGAGAGGAAACGCATTGTTCCAATAAAAATGTCCTCTGCTGTTTATATCTAAGTGATTCATAACTTAAAAATCTCAAAACTCCATTTATATATTTCCAACTGCAGTGCTTTTAAACTTCTATGTTTGAGCTTCTGAAAGGAAATACTAAACTCATTAACCAAAATAAAACGTAATACCCCCTCCCCTGTAATCAAAGCTAGTTCATTTAAACAAACTCCTCTTGCAAATATGCCATGCCATTTAGGAGACCCCATTTAATGACCTGGCATGAAATATCACCCAAACACTCTATTTATAAGACTCAGTCTTTGTTAAAGGGGTGTTTGGGTGAGAAAATGAGAAATGAATTCTACGGTAACATTTCTTCAAATGTTGCCTTACTAAAAGCTTTTCATATTAAGATACTTTGTATATTTTTGAGAGGTTATTTTGAAGAAAATCTTTATTTTTACTGTCAATAATTAATTTCAACCCCCAATATTCAAGTTATTCGAATTGCTCGGTTTGGACATTGCACAGTCGACATGAAATTCTAAACGAAAACGTAAGAAATAGGTCGTTCCATACGGTGCGATTACTGTTTTACACGCATTATAAAATTAAAAAATGTATCAATTATCATATGTTATATTTAGGGCAATTTTAATCAAACGCATTCTCTACCTGGGGCAATAAAGATTTGAAGTTACAGTATTCAACAGAAGAATCACACCAAAAAAGTTTGCGTTCTTGACTTTTTTGGTGTGGTCGTTCAGACTTTCAGAATTGAATAAATATGTGTTTTTGCCTCCAAACTTGGTTGATATATTTAATTATCTGTTTATACTGCTACAAACGAAATATTTCTAGTTTCAGAGTTTTTGCTGTCTAATTTATTATAAATTAATTGTTTTTCTTTAATAATTCATTTTATAATTTATTGGGGAATCAAACTTTTCATTTTTGTTTTTATCAAAAATATTTTTAAGCAAATGTTTCTCGGGAAAAGCTATAGATAGAGCTTCTTAGATGATGGCTGATATGGATTCAGCATTACATGTTGAATAAATTAGGGTTTCACAGATTATATATATTCTTCTGGTTCTTTTTCAATTTCCGAAACACAAATTTTTATTTTCCTTGAAATATATATATTTTTAAAACTTTTGGTTGCTTATCTACTTTGGATTCAAAAACTTTCTTTGCAACATCTCTTTATTTTGCTTACTTATAGATAGAAGTTGGAAAATGACTAATATGGATTCAGTTCTAGATTCTGGAGCGAGTTGAATTATTCCATAAGAATTTATTTTTCCGATTATGAAAATGTCAATTTATATTAAAAATATATAAGAATTTATAAAATAAAAGAAAGTTAAAACGATATTTTACATTGATACAAATGTTATATAGCTATTGCAACGCTTACATCTTAAATATGATTGTCGAGCTATTAACCAAAGCTTCGTTACTCACCCATTTATTTTTAAAGTGGTTTTCTTTAAATGTTTTTTGGCTTTCCTGGCAAAAGTAGTAAATGAGGAAAAGTTTGTCTTAGAAACTCCCACCGAAAGGAACCCCTCTTCTGGCAGCATGGTAATATCCAGTTCTTGATTATTCAGTTTTCCTTTTAATGAAATCACGTCCTACTATTTGACAAATTGTAGTGTTTATTATTATTTTTTTCAACGAACAAGGAAAGTCCTCAGCATTTTTCAATTATACATATTGTATAATTCTGAGTTTGAACTGTATATAACTGGCCATTTCCAACAATATTTAGTGCGAACGAAATGACTACACACCGAAATGGCTACACCCTACATATCTAAATGGCTACACACTACATACCTAAATGGCTATATACTACACACCTTAATGGCTACATACTACATACCTAAATGGCTACACACTACATACCTAAATGGCTACACTCTACACACCTAAATGGTTAGGGCGCGGTAGCCCAGTTGTTAGCGCGCGGAAATTACACTCGGTAGGCCCGGGTTCGATTCCCTCCGCTGCCAAAACTGCCGCCGTGTTCACGCGGAGTACTATTAGGTTAAACAAGTGGGTCCGTAAGTCCTTCCGAGATGTTAGTGGTAGGGGAAGAAGGGTGCGGTCCCTGTGGAAGCCTCCCTCATTGGGTTCAGGGTTCAGGTTTAAATTGGGTGGCTCTTCCCGGCAGTCTAAACAGTTACCTTACACTTTTCTGGTAGGTCGGACGGCTGAGTCTCAACAATAACACCTAAATGGCTACATACTGCATACCTAAATGGCTACGCACTACACACCTAAATGGTTACACACTACATATCTAAATGGTTGCACACTACACACCTAAGTAGTTACACACTCCGCACATAAATGGCTACACACCTAAATGGCTACGTACTACACACCTAAATGGTTCAGCTACCTTACTCCTTTCTGGTAGGTTGGACGGTCTGGGGCTCAGCAACAACAACAACACCTAAATGGTTACACACAACACACAAAAATGGTTACACGCTACATACATAAATGGCTACATATTACACACCTAAATGGCTACGTACTACACATGGGAATGGTTACACACTACATACCTAAATGGCTACACACTAAATAAACCTACACATTTATTTAAAGTTTTAGGAACCAAAAACCGTTTCAAATTTAATCATAAAAACTGCGAACATTTTATAATCTTATTAACAGGGAAATTGCATAATATTAAACAATATTTCATGTCTGATCACTGTATGTTGACTTATTTTCAAAGTTTACTGAAATTTTGATCTAAAATCCAATTATCAATGATATTTTCTTTTCATAGATTGGTTTGAAGAATAGCCTACAGACGATTTCGATGTATGAAGTTTGATTCTTTAGCTACGGTTAGAAATATAATCAGAAGTGTATAAAATTTAAATTATGAAATACGTAATAAAAAAGTCTTCTAAGACAATCAATTAAAATATCTGAAAAACGGCTGAAAATACACCAATAAAATTACTTAAAAAAATGAAGATACATTTTTGTGTATGATGACAATAAATGTTTTGTACTAATCGAATTGTCGGGTTACAGTTCAGAATATTGGAATAAAACATTTGAGATTTACAAATTTTTCATATAAAATCCCAAAATTTTAGATATTTCTCACTTCTTATAGATCAAATCCCACGTGTACGCAAAGTTTCAACTTTCTACCCTTAGCAGTTCCGAGTTGTAAATTTATTCCGTATTTGGTACAGCAATATGATATAGATGGAAACAAAATAAAATAAATTTGGACACATTTATAAAGCAATTTGATTTAAAATATTTAAAAGAACGAGTTGTAAAAAAGAAACCACCTTGCAATGTATACCACATAACTTATGTCTTTCATTTCAAAACTATTTATTTTACAGTGCATTTTATATTTCTTAATATTATCTAAATGGAAAATTATTGCCGACTCCATTAACCAAAATTAAACTATATTTTCCATACACCGAAAAAGGATTTATCTAAATTTGATACCACATTTTATTTCAAAAATGTCATTTGCTCAACTACATTTAATGACTTGGAGTAAAATAAAACTCTATTCATAAGCCTCATTCACAGCCACAGGGAGTTTTGGATAGTAATGGTCTTTCAACAAAGTCTGTTAAATTTGCAGCTTAATAGCTGCGATATTTAATGGATACAGAGTGTGTTCATTCAAACAGATTTGTTGTCCTTAAGAAAATCATGATATTTATTCTTTGTAGTTTGGAAATTTTTCAAAAACCAATGTTCATGAAGATCATAATTCTTGATTTTACTTTATAAATATTTATTGGAACTAAATATCAAATACTAATTAATCATGAAGATGTATTTTCTTTGCATGTAATTACAATTGTATTTGAAAAGATACATGTTGGATTATTAATATAAACACCTTGGTTTTATCTATCTGTTTATCTATCTATCTCTGATTAAGCTTGGCGAAATTTTGGTGGCGAAATTGGCGGAATATCCAACTTGGCGAGAATTCTTAAATGTTGCCAAATTGATGAAAATGTCGCGAAATTGATAAAAAAGTCGCAAAAATTGGTTAAAATGTAGCCAAATTGGTAAAAATGACGACTAATTAATGAAAATTCAATATATTGGAAAAAATATAAGAATTCACTCTAAGAATAACCTATTTCTTCGTCTATAACGTTTGGCAAAATTCTCGCGACGAATTTTGGCGGCATATCGCCAACTTGGCGAGTCTTTTTAAATACTGCTAAATTGACGAAAATGTTGCCAAATTGATAAAATTGACGCTAAATCAATAAAAATGATGACTAATTGATGAAAATTCAATATCTTGGAAATTACACAAGAAACGACAGTATGAATAACCCATTTTTCCGCCCGTCGGCAATGCTTGGCGAAAAATGTAGCGGGATATCGCAAACTTGGCGACTTTTCCAAATATTTCCGAATTGACGAAAATGTCGCCAAATTGTCTAAAATGTGGCCGAATTGATCAAAATCTCACCAAATTGATGAAAATAACGCTAAATGGGAGACAATGCTTTGCAAATTTTTATTTCGTCATATGACGGGCATATCTTCTAGTGCTTTTAATAGTTTTCTGTTATATGTATCACGCGCTTTCTTTTCTCGCGTTCATAACGTAGCCCTAACAGCATTTTTTGTCACAGTGACGTAAGATTTACGTCACACTGTGACTTTGGGACGTCACAGGACGTCGCAGTACGTCTCGGCAATGTCATATTGAGGTCACAGCGAAGTCATTTTGGTCATTTTCATGATCGTTTGTGACGTCGCGTATTAACTTGTTTGTGACGTCACATTGTAACTGCCATTGTAATGTCGTCACATTGTTACGTGTTAATTAAATTGTGGAAACGTCACAGAATATAGTCACAATGAAGTTATTAATACGTAACGTCGCATAGAAGTCACAAATATGATGTCACATTGTAACCCAGGTGTCACGTGACTACAACGTCATTGTCAGACATGTGACGATCTTTGCTGTGAGGAAGGGTTATAATATTTGGGTACAATTTCAACTAAGGTACGGTCATAATGATTGTGAGTTGTACCACCTGTCTTATTAGATATGCTTTTAGCGGTGCCCTTAGCAAACTCTTTAGTTAAATCGATGTAGCTTAAGAAAAACATAGTGATCGCGATATAATCTCAAGTAGAATTATCACCACGAATATATCGGGGTGTTAGTCTATACAAAATGACGTTTGTTGATCTGTGGATGTGTGTCGTGTGTGTGGATGTCTGAGTATGTAAGTAGGTGGGGCATATTGTTGGTCTTTAGTAATCTCCAAAACCCCCTGAAGTGATTCGGACAAAATTTTGGGTGACACGTTTCATTTATAGTACAACTGTGGATGCAGATGAAAAACACTCAAAAACTGTATACAGTTTAGATGTGTAACGGGATTTATTCAAAATCTTAGACTCTTTGGGCCAAATTTGGATGGTATACTACTAATATTTTCTAGTAAAAATGTATATAGCTAAAATAAATATAGTTAAAATGCATATAGTGGGAACCAATGGGGGTTTTATATAACGTACAATGTGTGCATATGAAGGCATCAAAGAATATTGTTAAAATACGTATAGTTTGGCTCAAAAACCGAATTCTCATATATTTCGCAAAGAAATTCGCGGGATAACCCCCTGACCCTCTGTATATCTATTACATTACTAAATTATATTGATTTTAAATACAAAAATAACATATTTTTCGTTAATAAATGTGTACACTTGTTAGTACGTTTTACACTAAAATATGGGTGCCAAGCTATGATCAAAAGATTTGTTTTTTTCTTCACAGATATTTTAAAAGGGATTGGCCTGCAGTAGTTATGGCATTCCTGAGATATGCAGTAAATACGAGCAAATTTGCTTTCAAACGTTGAAAACCTAATCCGCTCTCTTTGGGCAGAATGGCAAGATATGCGATTTAAAAACAAAGTCTTTTTAATTAAATCATATGTACTTATTTGATAAACTGTTTGTTTAACTAATGACCTCCTGTTTCGGTGGAGACAATTCAGGAACATTGACGCAGGAAAGAACGAATAAAGACACAAGACGAGAGAACAAAGTTTATTACAAGAAAAGCATCACTGACGAAGGTCAGAGGGTGTGCAGCTTCACATTTTGACGAGGACTCAGAAGGCGGAAGACTGACTTTATCTTCAAGAAACATCCATGCCTTATTCGGGATTCGAACCCGAGCCCACAAGACATCAGCCGAAGACGCTATCCACTTCACTGCCTGGGCGGCTGATAAACTGTAGAATGTATTATTAATTTTCCGACGTATAAACATAGGTACTCATAATTTTTTTAATTGCTCGTATTTCCCAAATTTTATGTCTGATGAATATAAATTAAAATTTAGGAACATGAATAAAGCAATTTGATACGAAATAAATACAAGAATGCTTTGTGCAGAAGAAACCACCCTGTGGAATTTATTGTACTGAAATTATAACTTCCATAAAGATTTCAAAACTCCATTTACTTTACCGTTTAAAATGCGTTCGATATTACTTAGCATTATCAGAAAGAAAGAAAAATATTGCCGACGCCATTAACCAAAATCAAACTCTATTAGCCATAAATCGAAAACGAATCTCTAAATTTGAAACCAAACTTTATTTGAAAAAATGCCATTTCCGCAACTTCATATAATGACCTAGAATAAAATACTGTCGTTGCTTACAATTCATAAATCTCATTCATTTTCACAAGGAGTTTTTTTAAAGTAAATGATCTTACAACTAAGCCTGTTGAAATTGCAGCTTAATAACACCATTCTGTAATGGATGCAGTGGGTAATAATTCAAATAACTTTGTATCCTTCAGAACGTCATGATATTTACTTTTCGTAATTTGGAAATTTTTGTGAATTTAATGTGCATGGAGATTATATTTCTGGATTGTATTTCATAAATATTTATTGGAACTAAATCTGAAATACAAATTGCCTTGAATGTATATATATTTTTTGTATTTAATTGCAATTGGAGTTGAAAAGATACATATTGTACGTTCGTAATAATTTTATGTTATTTGCAGCAAATTTTTAATTTTCCTCCGTTGCATTAGTGGAAGGAATATGGTTATATTAATTGTAACTTACATCATTTTTCGTGATGATTCAAGAGGTGAACTAAGCAAAATTTATTCTTTATTGAATCTTTATCTCTAGTTGAATTTTCACAGTAAATACATTGGTGGGGTTCCTATATTATACCAAAAATGACTTTTGTCAATCTGTGGAAGTGTGCCATGGTCTGGATGTATGAGTATGTAGGTGGGTGAGCCATATTGATGGCCATTTGTAATGTCGAAAACACCTGACGCGAGTTGGACCATCTTTTGGTTGGTGAGTTTCTTTAACTATTCAAATTTGGATGCAGAAGAAGAAATACCAAAAATGTATTTATTTTAGATATGTAGCGGGATTTATCAAAATCTTTAACGCTTTGTACTAAATTTGTGTGGTATAAAGTGCATATTTTCTAGATGTTAATGCAGAAATAAAAGATAAAAATAATAATATACCAAGTATGTATAACTTGAAATTTCAACAAAGCATAAGTATATTAAACAATAAAGATCAATAAAGTATTGATTATGAAACCCTTTCCAACTCAAATGCAATTTTTTAAAGATCTCTAAAATTCAATACATTTAGCGCTGACATATCTTAAATTATCACAGTACTTCAATAATTTATTATATTTGAAAAGCATTACTCAAAGTATCTTTTCGCGGGAATGGAACGAGATAGATCTACGAGAATAATATCGCCAAATTTATCGCATGATATTACATATAAAAAGTGAACATGTTTCTTAACAGTTAATATATTTTTTTAATTTATGGCATTTTTTGATAAATTTATTTGAAAAATGTGCAATATCTAGAGAACGGTTTATGCTAGCGTTCTAAAGTTTATGGCAATCGTTTTCTAAGGAAAAATTACATAAGTCTATGGAAAAATTACATATGTCTATTTGCGTAACTTTATTGTACCAAATTTCATTCGAATTGCTCCATTCATTCGTGAGATATCGTCTCCACAGACTCACTGATACACACACACATACTTTCACACACACACACATACTTTCACACACACATACTTTCACACACACACACGCACACACAGACATCACTTCAGAAACTTTGATTCGTGATCAGGGATGCTTGAAACGTGCTCTTCCGTCGAAAACTCGAATTCGAATTTTCGACTCCGTCACAATACTTTCATTATGCATAATGAAAATAATAATATTTTGTACCTATAGTATATTTAAAAATTTACATTTATTTTTCTTTATTTTCCGAGAAGCAGTGTTATATACTACTTTCAGAAAATCCATCCATTGGAAATTTCCCTTGTAGAATTTAAAAAAATACGACTACATAGGTTCTTATTGGAATTCCCTAAATCTGTAGTGATTTTCTAAAATCACGCAGCTGTATACAGTGTAGTAAGTGAATATAGTGTAGTGCACAAAGTTATATTTGTATTGTGAATGATTGTAAAATTTGTATAGTCAAGGAGGAACGTATATTAATCTGAATATCGGATGGTGTATCAATAGATTCAAGGATGACATTCATTTAGTGAACTTTTAACTTTCCTTATATACATAATGTATAAAGAAAGTATTGTGACGGGGTCGAAAATTCAAATTGGAGTTTTTGACGGGAGATCACATTTCAAGTATCCCTGATCACGAATCGAACATTTTAGAAGTGATGTCAGTGTGCGTGTGTGTGCGTGTGTGTGTGTGTGTGTGTGTGTGTGTGTGTGTGTGTGTGTGTGTGTGTGTCAGTGAGCCTGTGGAGACAATAACTGACGAGCTAACGGACCGATTCGAACAAAATTTGGTACAAAAATTACAATCCGTAAACACTGGAAGCCTATTGTTTTTTTACGCAATCGAATGATCAGACCCCCCCCCCCTAAATTTTCGAGTGAAATTTTGAAAAAAATCGTCAAAAAATCAAAACCTCTTATAAAGTTACGCAAATAGACATTTCTTATGTAATTTTTCATTAGAAAACGATTGACATAATATTTAGAACGCTAACATGAACCGTTGTCGAGATATTACACATTTAAAAAAAATTATCAAAATGTCATATAAGATAAAAAAATATTTTCTATTGAGAAACATGTTCACTTTTCATATGTAATCCCATGCGATAAATTTGGTGACATCTAGCTTGCTCCATTCATGCTTGCTCATTCTAGCTTGGTGCATTCTAGCATTGGTGCATTCTAGTATCTTCCATCTTCTTTGGTGCATTCTAGCATCTTCCATCTTCTTTGGTGCATTCTAGCAACTTCCATCTTCTTTGGTGCATTCTAGCTTGTTCCATTCATCTAGCTTGTTCATTCCTTTGATCTAGCTTGTTCCATTCATGAAAAAATATACTTTGAGTAATACATTTTTATTCGAACGCCAATAGTCATTTTTCTGCTGTAGGAATAACTTATTTCTCCTTCCATAACGCTTGGCGAGATTTTGGCGACGAATTTGGTGGAATGTCGCCAGCTTGGCGACTTTTTTAAATATTGCTAAATTAACGAAATACTCGCCAAATGGATAAAAATGACGCTAAATCAGTGAAAATAACGACTAATTGACGAAAATTCAATATCTTGGAAAGAATATAAATATCTACTATAACAATAGTCTATTCTTCTTTACTGTAAAGGTAGTAAATTCATTGCATTATATAAGGAAAGTCATGTGCTGCCCACATCAGATTTTTTATATGGGAACTGTGTCGTATTTACATAGCACGTTAGATGAACAATAGAATCTTAGCCGTAACTTGTGTAAAGGTCTGAGCAGTTTAACCAATTCAAGATCTAAGGCTAGATTCAATATCAGTACATCAGTAGCAGCGATGGCGCTTATATATATGTCTGAAATTTTTCTTTTGCTGGTGAAAATTCAGTTCCATTTTTTCATGCTTCTATAAGTCATTTGAAAGTATAACCTTTATTGATGTGTTAGCAGGGACATCGAATTCAGGATGAGAAATATTAAATTTACTCAAAAAGAGTTATAAACCGCTAGAAAATGCTGCCACATTGTTAAATAACAACGCGTTGTTGTGCCCGTTATTGTTGCTCATTATAAAGGAGCCGGATTTTATTTAGACGAAATGGTAGAACTTCTATTAGCCTGGATTTCTAAAATATTTTATAGTTATCTACTATTTTATGTGGTATAATTGTAAATATGTATTTCCATGTATTGTTTTATAAATAAACGTATTGATAAAAAATAGACAATGTGTATTGCAATAAATGTTTTAAGCGTATTGCATTTTTTTAGTCTATTGAAAACATCGTGAAATTGGTCGCTAATGCTCCGATCTCGCGTAACAAGTTGTATTAAATTAAAAAAATGTGGAAAGAAAAAGTACATCAAAAATAGGTGTTGTAAAGCATTCAAATCCACAGCATTACTTCTATTCAAAAACGATTAAAAGAAGTAAACATGAAGAAGTTAAGCTCAAAATATTCAGGATCTGGATTTAAAGTATGTCCCCAGAAAAGCATTTTATAACTGCAAAAATCATTCTTTGGAAATTTTTTACATTTTATGATTCACATTTTAGAGCATAATTACTCTTTCACTTACCTTAATATTTTGAGTTATGTTTTGTTAAAAAAACATGTAAAATAAGTGATAACTTACACATAACGAGAGATTAACATTATGTACAGAACATCTTTAATCAATGTATAAGAGTGAACTAAGGTTGAAATAGGAGTAGGAGCAGATATCCTACTCTTACTTCAATCCTACCCTTATTTTAATCTCCTACTCTTATTTCAATCTTACGGTTATTATTATTCATCAGCATTATCATTGCTGATGAATAACAATACCATAAAAAATAGACAGGTGGTGATGTAAAGACTGGGGTTTCGGTATTTTGCATATGAAAACGCTTATTTAGATCAAATTGTCTTTTAGTATCTATTATTTCTAAAAAAATAATTGCATTCAAATACTTGTCTTTTCAACTAGAACCGAAGAATGTTCAAAATAATTTTACCTTTAAAACATCAGAATTTCTGAAAATATTGAATTTTGCATCTTTGTCCTATTTCCTGCACTTTTATAGGATGGACAGTAACAATTGATATATATATATATATATATATATATATATATACACAAGTATATATAGGATTTAAAGGATATAATACAATAGAACGTAAACATATAATATCAAAACCTCATTTATTTTAACGTTTAAATGCATTCAAAAATCTTTAAAAATAAAAATATTGCGTAATTCCTTAAACAAAATTAAAACGATAACTTTCAAACATTCAAAGCGAAATCATCTAAGCCGAACCTTTTTACGAAAATGCCATTTGTGGCGCTTCCTTTAATGACCTAAAGTAAAATACCGCATCTGCACTCTATTCATGAGACTATTTATTACCAGAGGGAGTTTTCTGTAGTACATTACCTTGCACAGAAAAGAAATCTTACAAGAAAATAGCTTCGAATTACTGCTGAAAAACGTCATTTTTTGAAAATGGACGTCAGACGCAATATTTCAAGCTTCTCTGGATATTTAACAAAACAAATAAAATATATTTTCTGTCAGCACTTTGGAAGTTTGTGAGAAAAAAATGTCCATGGAGATTATTATATCGCGTGCTTTAATTTTACAAAGATATGTCAATAGTAAATTCTCAAATCTTGCAATGTAACACCAGGTGTGGTGTAGGCATATAAATGCAAGCTGTTCAGTAGAAAAAAAATTGCAAGCTACCCCGTGGAAAGTTAAATGCAAAATATCCTGTTTGATAAAGTTTTCTTATTAAAATAAAAACTAAATACAAAAATGTTCTTCGGTCGACAATTTTGACTTTCCGATTAGACTAGATTTGAATGTTCTGCTGTTGTATATTTAGGTTTTTATGCACATAATTTCAGATATTTTAAGCCAGGGTTTAACGTGAAATCCAATACAGACAACTACAAGCATATAATCATAATAATATCTCAATCGTGGTGCAATCAAACCCAGATCGTATGGATCCAAACACTAGAGAGTGATCCGATGACAGGTGGGCCTTGCAATAATGGAGAATTTTTCTATGACTCAACAAAATTCCTCTTACAAATATTTTAAGCCAGGGTTTACCGTGAATTCCAATCAAAACAACTACACGCATATACGCATACTGATGTCTCAATCGTGTTGCAATAAAACCCGGATTCTACGGATTTGAGTGCCCGAGAGTGCACCGATGACAGGTGGTCGGTCCTTGCAGTAATGGGTAGAATTATTGTGTTTCAGACTCAAAAATTTTTCTTGTTAAAATTTCAGGATAAGAAAATATGTTGTTTCCCAAAAGACAACCACCACTTTTTCTTTTATCATAAATATTTTTTAAATGCATCTACAAGGCTTTCTTGAAGTTACATAATCTTTATATTTAATTATTTCAAAATATTTTCATTTCAACTGTGCTCAATTTTAAGTTCGATTGGATTCACATTTTAGATTTAAGGAAAAATCTCATTAGACACAATTTATCTACTAGATTGCTAAATATGTAACGGTCTTGCCATTTTTTCTCTTATACTGTTGTATAGAGAAAATTGTGATTTATCAAAAAATTTGAAATGTGAGATTTTGACTACATAATGCGTTTTTTTACACTTCCCGTACGCATTTTGAACATTTTTACTTTCCTTATATACATAATGTATAAGGAAAGTATTGTTACGGGGTCGAAAATTCGAATTCGAGTTTTCGACGGGAGAGCACGTTTCAAGCATCCCTGATCACGAAGCAGACATTTTTGAAGTGATGTCTATGTGTGTCAGTGATTCTGTGGAGACAATAACTGAAGAACGAATGGATCGATTTGAACGAAATGTGGTACAAAAATCATAATCCGTGAACACTGGAAGCCTATTGTTTTAATACGCAAACGAATGTTCAGAACCCCCCTAAATTTTCGAGTGAAATTTTGAAAAAATCGCCAAAAACTCAAAACGGCTAATAAAGTTACGCAAATAGACATTTCTTATGTAATTTTTCGTTAGAAAACTATTGACATATATTTTAGAACGCTAACATGAACCGTTCTCGAGATTTTGCACATTTTCCAAAAACATTATCAAAAAGCCATATAAAATAAAAAATATATATTTCCTATTGAGAAACATCCACTTTTCATATGTAATACCATGCGATAAATTTGGTGACATCATTCTCGTGGATATAGCTCGTTCCATTCATGAAAAAAGATACTTTGAGTATTACATTTGCATTTGAACCCCAATAGTCATTTATCTGCTGTAAGAATAACTAATTTCTTCGCCCATAACGCTTGGCGAGATTTTGGCGGCGAATTTGGTGGAATGTCGTTAACTTGGCGACTTTCTTAAATGTTGCTAAATTAGCGAAAAACTTGCCAAATAGATAAAAATGACGCCAAATCAATGACGGCTCATTGATGATGACGACATGGAAAATTTCGACTCATTGACGAAAATTCAATATCTTGGAAAGAATATAAATAACTACTATAAAAATAATCTATTTTTTTATTGTAAAAGTAGTAAATTCATTGCATTATATATGGAAAGTCATGTGCTGCCCACACCAGATTTTTTCTATATAACAATTATCTCGCGTATATTTGTCTATCCAAATCATACAAAAGTTTTCCTGTGCCCCACAAAAGCGAATCGTTGCATAATTATTGTAATGATAATGAAACACAACCTAATACAACGATAGTTTTGATACACCTACGAACGACGTTCACGGCCGTCCAAATGGTTGCTCGAGTCCCAAGGATGAGTCGGACGGTCGGCCTTCAACACTTACGAGACGAAGAAAGTAATATTATTTAAAACCTGTATTTTCAGACAGTCCAGATGTTCCCCCTTCAATGTAATGCACACTTATAATATCAACATTGATATAGAATATAACGAAGCAGAAATTTACATCCCTCCCCCCGTAGGTGGACTATGTAGAAGGTCAAAACGTTTGTTTAGAGACCCTCGTTAGCCCACGGGTGATCTAGAAGGCTGAGCATTTTTATGTGTTTATATTTGGCTTGAAAATGAACATTTCGAATGTGTAATAATGTTATTAGTATATCTGTTAGATTGTATGCTTTTTTATTTATATATATTTGACTAACGTACTAATTTCAGTAAACGATAAACAGGCGGGACGGGATGCATCTCCTGCCTCCTAGGGGCTGGAGGTTGTCTTCTTCCGGTAATTCATCGTTTTGCTACAAACGTTCCAAAGAGTTGCTGAACCACCTGGGTTGTGAAAAAAAATATAGACCACGGAGCGGTACGGAATTTAGCCAATTTTCAATTAAGACGATTATTTTTACCACACATTGTTAAAAAAATAAAACTGTTTAAATGCATTTTTAACTTATTTTTTTTAATATTATCTTTCCTGGCTGCAATAGACTGAAATGCCAGTTTTTAATAAAATATCATGATCATGTAACAAGCAGTGATTACTAAGTGCATGAGCAACTTATTCTACAGGTAGTTTTTGATAATCAGCTCGTTGTCATCTCAACTCGTAGATATATCCAATATGTCATTCAAAGAAATTTTTATATTCATCTTTTTTCCCTGTCAGCTATTTTAAAGAAGCAACTGGAACTTAGCCATGGGTAAAATTCTCCAATGAACCCTTAACTTATATTGAGCTATGGTAAAACAATGTGCTTTCAATATATTTCTTAATAACTCCATCCTCAAATTTCTCTCTAAATACATTATTTCCGAAAATAAATATTGCGTACTATTTCAAGCTATTTTATGTCTTTAAAGATATTCTTTCGAAGATAATGATCTTCCTTGTTAAAGGTTTGATGGTGCTCTGATCTACATGATAATATTGCTTAAGTGGTTCATTCATGAAACTTATTCGTTGCCACCAGAAGTTATCTCGAGTAAATAATGTAACAACCAGAATTGCATTTGCAACGAATTCCTTTCAACGTATTCCTTAATAACTCCATTCTAAAATTTATCTCTAAATGCATCATTTTCGAAAACAGATATTGGGTGCAATATGTTAAGCTATTTCATGTCTTTTCAGATATTCTTTCAAGGACGTGAATGATCTTCAATATTTATGATTTGATAGTACTATATTCTACATGATATTTAGTACAAAATATGTATCAATTAATTGCAAAATTTATAGTAAAACATCTAAAGGTTTTAATTAAATAATTTGCCTACTTTTAAGTAGAAAATACTGACTATGATAAATGACGTTGCCTTACATTAAGAGTTAAAACATGGAATTTGCAACTCAAAGCATCAGTACTTAGTTTTACCACTTTTGCACTAATTTTAACTAAATTTTGATGACCCTGAGATAAATATTTTGACGTAATCTTGGACGTTAGATGCAGTTATCATTCATCTGTAGCCCCGTTCACATGCAAGGCCGTATTTTCCGGCCATGAAACATTGGGGTGAAAAAGGGGGTATTTTCCGGGATCCATTCTAGACCCGTTCACATGTGCAACCTCCATTACTCCCGCTTAAAGGGGTAGGACCAATTTTTCTTAAATGCTTTTGACATTCATTTTTGGTAAACAATATATCTTTTTCTTTTCTTTTT
Source organism: Amaurobius ferox (assembly GCA_951213105.1). Lineage (NCBI taxonomy): Eukaryota > Metazoa > Arthropoda > Arachnida > Araneae > Amaurobiidae > Amaurobius > Amaurobius ferox. The sequence goes on along the minus strand of OX578143.1, from coordinate 117,191,027 downwards.
TTAATTGCTTTTTTAAAAAGCGTATTATTTTTAATTCATTATCCCATGTTACCATGTTATTTACCACGTTATTACCATGTTATTTTATTATTATTTTATCTATTTAATATGACAAATGTGCGGAAATGAGAAACAAAATAATCTTATATATATAAATTAAATCGAATTAAAAGTCAAAAAAGAAAGTTTTTCTCATTTAATCTTCGTTTTTAAGCTAAATTATGACGTATGAACTTGAATTAGTGGAAAAAGTGTAACACCATTTTAAGAAACTTTATTCAAGACAAATCGATATAAGAAGTTGGCATAGAGAAAAAAATATGCATATTTATACCGAATACATTTTAATTATTACAAAATCGGTATAACTCATTTTTTATTAAAAACACATAAGACCTTACTGCATGGCCCAGATACAAAAAATCTCATATACCACTAATACCGCAATTAAAAATAATGTTTTTAATATAGCAGTATAAAAAATACTTATGATGGACATGTTTTATTGATATGTAAAATAGGTGGTCCTCTAAGTAATCCAAAAATAAAATTAATAAAATAAAATCGTCTTCATATGTAGTTAGTATCTAAAATATATAAAAATAATTTATATTTCTGATACTAGCAATCATTCTTTTTTTTTTTTTTTAAGGGGGGGGGAGAGCATTTTGTAAGCTAATTTACACAGTTCAGTTTATTGCAAAATGTATGTATGTAAAGTTATTTTGAATGCCTGAAACATTTTACTTTGTTATTGATATACATAATTATAAAACGCAATTCTCTACTAATCATAATATTGGCATCATAATCACATCATCTCAAGTTATGGAACATTTCGCATTGATATGTAAAAGCTTAGAATACAAAACTAAAATAATCAAACTTGAAATATAATGTATAAATAATTTATCTACAATAATTAACAACATATATTCATTTAAATATAAACACATTATACTCCTTTTTAACAATATAAAATAAATGAGTATTAAGATAGATTTATCTAATATACATTCTCCTTATATAAAACTAAGAAAATCTTTGTATCATTTGTTAAAAACTACTTAGATAAATCCAGAAAATTTGCCCAAGAAACAGAACATTATATTTTAAAGTTGCTGCTTCAAAGGAAAATCAGCTGGCTTACGACTTTTAACTAACACTTAATTGTATACGTTTTGTAATTAAGAAACAAACATTTCTATAAAAATTATCCTGAAATCGAGGAACAAATATTTCTAATTCATGAATAACAGTTAGCTCAAATAAACAAAATGTACATACCCGCATCAGTCTTTTTCAGTAGGATTCTCCGTTCATTAAATTCTGATGTATAATAAGGATCAATCCGTTTAATTCGTAAATAAGTCCGTGTAATGAATGCAAAATAATCTATATAACAAGCTATAAATTCATCATTATTGTACAATCTTCAGATAGAATTTGTAAACACGGTCCACGCGGTATCTCAGGATCCGCCATGTTTTTCAAGAAATCGCAGTTGCGCGAATGGAATTGTGGGTAAAAATCCCCAATCTACCCCCTTCGTTCCCTCAAATAAGAAGGAAGGAAATCATACCTCCTTTCAACCCTCTTTCGAACCGGTATTTTCCCCGCTTGGACATGTGAACGGTGACACAGTCGAAATGCGGCTATGATACCGGCTTTAAATTGTGCATGTGAACGGGGCTTGTATGTTTAGAAAGGCAGTTTCTATTTAACCAAGAACCCAACGAAAAATTTAGAACTTATTTAAAACCTAAAAAATGTAATTCTCGGTGAAATAAATTATCATTAAATTATTTATACGTTCTAAATTCTGATTAGCTAGTTTCAATGCAATATAGGGATTAAAAATAGTAAAACCCAGTAATATATTTCTTAATTTTCCCGAGCTTTTTATTAAATAGGTTGCAACAAATTCTCAATTTGAGAATAATGTGACTGGTAAAACTAGTAGATCCGTTGCAAGTAAAAGTAATTTGTACCACAAAAATAAATAAATAAAATTAAATTTTAAAAATCATTCAGCAAAATGATTTTTATTAATACCATTCGAAAATAATACAAAAAAAAACATTTTTATTTTACTAATTCGACTGTATTTGAAATTATTTTTCCTACATACATAATATAATATATAGGTGAGTAGTGTGATGAGGTCAAAATTTCAATTTGAGAATTCAACAGAAGAGCACCTTTCAAGCATCCCTGAACTCGATTCTAACGTCTCTGGGATATGTGATATTTGTGTGTGTGTATGTGTGTGTGTGTGGAGGGGGTAGTGTGTATATCTGTGTATGTTAGTGTGTATATTAGTGTGTATGTTAGTGTGTGCGTCCATGAGACTGTGGAACTGATATCTCATGAACGCATGAAGTGTTTTGAAGATTATTTTCTACGATTATTACAGTCAATGGATACTGGATCTATTTTATTTTTAACTTAAATGAATGTGGACTCCCTCCACCAGTTTTCGAATGCATTTTTGAAAACGTATTAAAACATCAGATCCTTCAACACTGTTTAAATAATAATTATTTACAATACAAAGTATAATTAGAAAACGAATAACACAACCTTTAGAAAACTAACATTATCGAAATATTTTACTTGTTTTTCAAATAAATGCATCCAACAAATTGTGTAAGATTTAAAAGTATAAAATATCATCCGGTAGGTTCATGTAATATTATTCAACAAATCGGTTTACATCATTCTCGTGCCTTTGGTTCATTCCATTCACGAGTGTAATGTCGGGATTCGAACCCGCATTTCTTCTGTATATATGTTATAAATTCATCTAATGCATTTCTGGCCATCTAATTTATTTAAAGCGTTTTAACTGTTTTAATTCTGTTAGAAACCCCTCTAGTCATTCATTTATATAATTTATATATTTTAGAACTAATCAACCCTATAAACCATAATCAGTAATTAATTAGAATTCAATCTAAAAGTATTATTTCGAGCGAGTATTCGCTGATGCAAATCACAAGTTCAAGTTTCGTTTCTCATCCGATATATGTGTATCTTGCTGAAATATAAATGTAGAAGGCTCGTCTCTGCGGGATTTTCTCGTTTTGAGTCGCTACTGAATGGTATCTGTGTTGATGTCGTGGGAATAAATTTGACGGTTAATGTTTTAATTTGAAGCTCTCGTAACGTCCGTGAGGTATGTATAAAAGCTTCGCAACTTATTTTTCGGCACGCATTTCCCCATTTGATTGCTTAATAACTGATGGCTGTCCGGGCTCTGGCCCCGGTGTTTTTCGATGCTCACTGCGGGCCTCGGGAACTTGGCCTTAGTGGCGGTTCCCTGAGGTTCGTGGGCGGAAGCTTCCTGCTGCTTATGTTTGGGGAAATGATGCCCTGAGATATCCAGAACAATCCGAGACCATACCGGATCAAAATCTAAAGATCTTGCGATGATGCCTAAGCTGATGACCGAACGATGACCCGAGGCTATGCCGAGTCGGTTGCTGACGAAGCCGTATTTGTGCTGGTTACTGTTGTCTGGGAGGAGGAAGCGATTCCCTATTCGTGACCGCGCCTGTCCGGACCCATGTGTTTTATGTGGCACTGCTAGTGTACCGGACCCGTTTTATATGGACCGATTATTCGCTAGGATCTGATCTCCGCTGGTCTATTTGGAGACCCCCTTCCACTTCTCGGACCAGGAATTTTCTCTGTTGCGAGATCGCCACCGTGGCTCAAAGTAAGCCCCTTTTCGTTCCTGTTTTCGGAACCCTGATGTTCCCCGGCGTCTCAGAGTTTTTAATATTATCTGATGACTCCTGGACAAACTGTGAGCCTTACTTCCTCTGCAAATTGCCGGCTCGCCGATTTCATTACATTTGTTGTATTAATTACTTACAAAAAGAAAAAATTGATTATCTACGAAAATTTATAATTGAAATCTGTAAATTCAAATTGACTCCCTTTCGAGTTCTCGTCTCTGTTTTTCTTTTACCGTACCCTAATTTATTACATTTAAAATTATAAATTTTTGCCACTAATTTATCACATTTTGATTACTACTCTTTGAAGCTTTGGAATCTAGTGGCATTTTAACTAAGGTTCATGTGAACCTGGATCCAGTGGTGTTGCTGATAAGGATTCAGCTGATGCTATTTCAATAACTCCATGATGACTTATTTCGACAATAAATAATGTTGTCTTAATTTCAGAAATATTTGTGTATTTATTTGTTTTACTCTGATATTCTTTTATTATTTATTATTTTTCTGAAGAAGATGATTATCCTTCAATGTAAGGGTTTAAGTTTTAAGTGTTTTGGTTCTTCTGTGTTTTGGGCAGGTCATCTTGGACATTTACTTCTTCGGACAGGAGGGTGAACCCAAGTGGGTTATTTGCGGCCTATTCGATCACGGGTTTTGTTTGTGGTGCTGGTGCGTATTTTCTAAATTCCAAATTTAAGAAGGTCTAGATTCCTCTATTACACGAGAGAAATTTCTTATAATAGTTTTATATTTTAAATCTAAATAATTCGTCTATAGTCACTTATTTAACGGGATAGTCACATGTCAGTTGCTGTCTGATAAAGATTCTATAAAGAACCTTGCTTCCCTAACCGGTTATTGAACCCCGGATCTTTTGGTCAGCCGACGCTCCACCGTTATGCTACTGGGACGTAATTGTAAGCTTTTATCGCAGAAGTTAACTCTACATTCTCTGCCCTCTACTGTTAGACTGACGTACAACTGACAATCTGAGTAACCACCTCCTGCTACTTTTACCTTAGGTTAGCCTGCTGCTGCCTAAGCCACTTTTATATTCCAGTTTAGCTTATTACATGGTTGAAGGCCTTCCGATTTGAAATTGGCGCTTAATATAGAGTCCGTGGAATAGGTGCTAGCCATACTAGGGTCATTTTCAAACCTCCCACATATTTGCACTGTTCGGAAGCCATTGTAAAGAATCTTGCTGCCCCAACCGGGAATCGAACCACAGACATTTGTACTAGCCAACCGACGCTCTATTGTTGAATTACCGAGACGGAATTGGAAGGTTTTATTGCCGAAATGGACTTTGTAATTCTACATGTAACTATGAACTATGAATAAATTATTTTGTTTAGCTTAATAAGTTAATATATTTCAATTTATGCGTTGTTAATTTAATGTAAAATGCACTATGCTGTTGATCTTGTACATCATTATTTTGCTATACAAGCAGTAATTTTAGACAAGTATTTGTATTGTGTAGTGAAAGTCCTGTACTGCCCACGTCGGATTTCTTTAATTCATTTTATAAGGAAATGTTAGCTACTCTATTAACTGAAATAAATCGAAATATATATGCACTCAAAGCGCAAGCATCTAAACCAAACTTTTGTGGAACTTCGTTTAATGACCTGGAGTAAAATATCTTTCGGGCTCTCAATTCAAAGGACTCGTTGCCACAAGGAGTTTTTTCTTTGGAAAATGATGCTAGAGAGAGAAATGAATCCTACAACAAACTCCTTTCAAATTACTACTTAATAACGTCATTTTTTGAAAACGGGCACGGTGAGTAATATTTCATGCTGCTTGATATCCCTTTTGGGGTTATTTTATAGCAAATTATGATCTTCCTTGTCAGGAATTTAAAAGTATGAGTATATGAAAAATGCATTTTCAGAAAGGAGATTTTGGGTGGTGTAGAAAATATAAATGTTGTTATTTTATACACTAATTTTGAATTGTTAAAAAAGCTATATTGTACATTAATTTTATATTTTTTGTCAAAAAGAAATATTTTATATACGATTATATTAATTTATTTTCAAACTTCTTTTATAATCTTGTTAAAGTCAATATGAAAATCGTTAAAAAGAATTGTTGTAAATGCAAAAGAATTAGCAACGTGAGTCTAATTAGGCTAATGGGCACAAAACAAAACAAGAATTCTGAACCAAAGTAAGAGCCTGAACAGAAGAACGCAGAGCAATCTCGAATCCATTCTTGTCAATATTATTTCAGGTCAAGTTATGGATGCCTTTTTACTGCAGTAAATAACATCTGTAACAGGCCTCTCTTCCCCTTTAACTTGATTACCTGATTAGCAACGTCTGTTTTTAATGCATTTGTAGATTTAAAGATATTATATTTTACTTTTGTCATGCGATCCCATACTCAAACTGTGTCTACATTTAAACGCATCTGTGTTTATATTTAAGCGCTGATTGTTAAAAATTTGGAACTGCTGCTGTCCATTCATGCCACGTTTAAGAATGGTGTTTGTCTGTTTGTCAGGTATTACTGCTTTAGTTAAAAAGTTGTGTAGATCAGAATCGGCTTCACCCTATAGGATTACTTGTCCAACAACGACGTCTTTATGTTTTGCAGTATTGTGCATGAATCATCTTCAACTGGCTCCTGAGAAGTCGTGATGTTCCTTCTTTGCCGTGTCAGCACCTACATGGTAAGACGTTTCAAATTCATTAACTAATTTTCACGTGATAATTACGGTGCAAACCCGAACAGCCTGTCTAGAGCTTTATGATTCTGTGTTAATCCTATAATTCCTCCAGTTATATTCAATATACGATTCTTATATCCAATGTCCTGATCATGTGATTGCGTTGTAAGAAGGGATTGTCCTAATAGTGATACCTAGTTTTCGTCGAGAAGTTCTTCCCATATATCAGGATGACTTGATTTAGAGTGCCGCGTTGACGGTTGTGAGACCAGAAATGGATCTCACACCAGCTTTGGGTGAAACAGTTTTATGTACAATATTTATGGTTTGCTGTAATAGTAAACAATGCTTCAGACGAAACGACGACAGTTTTTACAACACTTTGACTCGAGGTCAAATTAGGCCATAAACCCACAGACTGAGCTGTAGCCATCAGATTCGTTAAAAAGAATAACCAATTATGGAAGATGTCTGGGCGCAGTGCCCAAGGTCGACCAATCAGAGCCAAGGAGGCGTGAAAGACCAGACCACCCGACTCTCCCTAGGGAATGAGCAACTGGTTGAGTGGCCGAAACCAAGGAGGCGTGTCACACTTCAGGCAAAAGGATGCCGCAACCAAGATATGATATTACACAACTTCTACGAGAAAAGACAAGATATCGAATAGCAGAGATGAAGTAAGATAGAATATCAGCAGAAGTAGTTGGATAGTTTGAGAAGTCGAAGTGAGTTGGGGAGTACAAGAATGGCAGTGTAGCCAGAGCACGAAAAGTGTTAAGTGTGCAGTGAGCTACTACCGTACGAGACGACATCCTGCACTGCGAGTTGGTATTGTACGGCGTGCACTAATGGAACACATACGACTGTACGAGCTGTGTATTAAGGTTTAAAGACAACCAGAAGGTATGTGCTCCACTTCTATTGTATGCAGGTCATTGAACCCTTTTAATAACTACAATTTAATGGACTCACACTTTCTCGCTCCGGCTCAATTGATGGTAATCATTGTTGTAATTGAGTTATTAGTTGATCCATGTTGTTAATAAATAGTTTTACTTTAGAGTTAAAATGGTGCAATCAATTTAGTAGTATGTTAATTAATATTATTTTACAGAAATCGCGTTATTTATTAATGTCGAATTGAATTTGCCTCTGCACCCTCAATTTTGTTCAATTTCGTGTGATATTAAAATTTATTTTCTATTTTTCCGTGAGCCACTGTTGTAGAGGAAAGACATTGAAAAACTTCTTTTTGTTATAATTTATTTTTATTTTTCGCTTTTTTGAAGTAATTGACCTTCAAACCTATGTAATATTATACTAGAACAATATGTATGAATAGTTTATTTGACCACGCCCATTTGTTTAATTAGGCAATTTCTTTAGGTATTGGAATAGTGTTTATTTTCAATAATTATAAATGTGAGGAGCGTACAAAATTTGAATTAGATGGTTTCATTCCAAATCACTATTTCAGCAAGAAAAATGTTATCTGATATATTTTTAAAAAATGAATAAACTATTCATTGCGGATATTTTATGGAGATCATAAAAGTAAAAATTTTCATTCTATTTTATTTATGGCCCAGAGTATCATTGGCTCATTTTTTTCCGCTAGTCAATTGGATAATCATTTGAGCCCTAAATAGATAACAATTATGATCCTACAGAGCATGAGATTGCTAAAAATATAGAAGGAAAATAGTTATGTGGCCCGTTCTTATATGTACCGCTAATATTATATCGAAATACTTTTATATAAAACTGTTTTTGTTAAATCAATAATGTGGACGTGTTTTTAATTTCCTTTTGTCGGGTTGTTAATTTCCTTTGTGGCTAGTTAAAATAAGTACAGTAGACTCTCTCTATCTGAACACTCTGTAATGTGAACACCCCGGTATTATGAACACTTTACGCCGGTCCCGGCGAAACTCCATAGATTTAACATAAGATGAACTCTCTGTATTCTGAACACCCTCTAATATGAACACCCCAGTATTACGAACGCTACTTTTGATCCCCATTCCCCCTTTACCTCTCTGTAAACTGAACAGAAACTGAACGTGTGTTTGCAATCGGAGGAGAAATGTCTGCCCCGCTCCCCGCCCCCAATCACAGATAAGTGACAACAGGTGTTCACCACGTGTTAGAGGGAGTGGTCAAAAAAGGGTTATGCTTTCTTTTCCGCACACCTGATTGGACAGCATTGTCGCTTCTGTTTTTCGTCCTTTTTGCTGGGCAAACGACATTTTTTTTCGAAATTTCTCTGTCGTTGCAGGGAAAGAAGCACAGTACTTACGCAGTTACAGTATGTCAGAAATAAGTAGGAAAACGAAAAACCGGAAAGAACTGAAGCTTCAGGAAAAATACGAAATTGTTCGAAAATTAAAATCAAAAGTAAATCAAAGAAAAATTGCATCTGAGTTTAGAATTTCAGTAGGCCAAGTTAACGCCATCAGCAAGAAGGAGAACGAAATTATAGCCGCTTTTGAAGCAAATGAATCTTCCTCAAAGTGTAGAATTTTCGAAAAGAAAACAGGAAACGAGAACATATACAATCACGTGTGGAAGTATTTTTGCCAAATGAGAACGAAGCATCTTCCTATCACTGGACCTTTGCTAAAGCAGATTGCTCTGGATTTTGCAGAAAAGGAGAAAATTACGGAATTCAAGGCATCGGAAGGATGGTGGACTCGCCTCAAAAGTAGGCATAACATCGAATTCAAAGTAATCAATGGTGAAGCTGCAGACTTAAATATGGAGACTGTGGAGGAATGGAAAACTAAACTTCAGGACTTAACGAAGGATTTCGACGCCGCTGACATTTTCAATGCCGACGAAACCGGCCTGGTTTTTAGAGCTCTTCCAAGTAAAACCCTAGCACAAAGAAGCGAGAAATGCGTGAGCAGGAAAACGTCGAAAGAAAGGCTTACCGTCATGCTCTGTGCCAGTTTTACGGGTGAGAAGCTCAAATCACTTGTGATCGGAAAAAGTAAAAAACCACGATGCTTTAAAAATGTGAAGATCGCATCAATGCCTGTGCTCTATCAATCAAATCGAAAAGCCTGGATGACATTAACAATTTTCTCACAATGGTTGGAGGGCATTAACGAGATGGTGAAGAGAGAAGGAAGAAAAATTCTTCTTTTGGTGGATAATGCCAGATCACATGGAATCATGCAGCTGAGCAACTTGAGCTTGAAGTTCTTGCCACCGAACTGTACTTCTATAATCCAACCACTGGATCAAGGAGTGATAAAGACCTTTAAACCTCACTACCGAATTCATTTTCTGAAGAAAATGGCCCTGGTGATGGAGAAGGCAAATTCGGCAACCCAACTAACGAAGAAGGTGAACGTCATGGATGCTGCCCATTGGATCTCAATGGCTTGGAATGAAGTAACCCCCTACACCATTCAAAAATGCTTCTACAAAGCAAGATTCCCGTGTAAGAAGGAGGAATCAATAATAGAGGACCAAGAAGCAACAACTGTGAGTGACTTGGGGTCAATTATTCAGGAGCTTCATACTGAAATTGAAACTAGAGCTTATCTCGAAGCCGACGGAAGCCTTCCGGTTTACGACAACAACATCGTTGAAGAGAAAGAGGATAGTGAAGAAGAAGCAGAACCAGAAGAAACCGATGAAACAAGAAGTACGATTACCTTCAAGCAATATGGCCAAGGAATTCAGGACCTGATGAACTATGCGGCTGAACATCACCCGGAAGCCTTTCCACTTCTTAAACAACTAGATAACATGTACGTTGCACGAACATACACAATGCTAAAACAGACTAAAATTACTCACTTTTTCATGAAATAATTAATTATGTACTGTAATAAGTGTATACTGTAATTATGTAATTTTATTGTATGTTTTGTAAAACTTTTTTAATAAAAAACAAAACACATGAGATGGTAGAGTACAGGTCCGGCTGAATTTAGTTTGACATTGAATTAGCCGCCAAATCCAAATTCAGCACCTCCATCTCGGTAACTTGCATGGCTAACCAGGCTAAGTATTCTATACAGTCTATAAACTCACTACGTCCATGCATTTCCCAATCTCCCTCTATAATGAACACCCCCATAAACTGAACATTTTGGTCGCTCCCCATGAGTGTTCAGAATAGAGAGAGTATACTGTACAAGGAATTGAATTCACACACCCTCAATTTGGTACATTTTCGTGTGACATTAAAGTTTATTTTCTATTTTTCCGTCAGTCACTGTTGTGTAGGGGAAAGAAATTGAAAAATTTGTTTTTGTCATAATTTAATTTTTAGTTACATTAAAGTTTATTTTCTATTTTTCCATGAGCCACTGTTATGTAAAGACATTGAAAAACTTGTTTTTGCCATAATTTATTTTTCACTTTTTTGACTATGTAATATTATACATGGTTCGACTTGTCGAAATCAGGAAAATATTTGATCCGAAAATACTGAATCGTAACTCACAAAAAATATGCGTGAATGGGGCAAAAACATAGTCATGACGTAAATGATGAAAAGACGTAACGTAATGAAGTTAATTTTTTTTAGATGAAAACAATATTCCGCAAGATAAAGCTGTGTGCTAAGATTTGGCTGTCTACATCATCTGGAAGCCGAGAACGAATCCGTCCTTAAATGATGTAACGACGTAACATAATTAGATAAAAATTTGATAGATGGAATCATGCACCGTGTTTTAGTTCTAAATGATATAGGAGTCAATAATAAGCTCATAAATGTTGGCGTACGTAAATGACGTAACGACTTAACGTAAGGACGTGCAAATTTTATAAATGGAAATGCGTGCCGACTTTAAGTTGTACGTGATCTGGAAGTCGATAATGAGCTCATAAAAGAAGATCTACAAGCAAATGATATAATGGCGTAACGTAATTACGTAGACGACTCGTTAGAACTACGATAAAATTCTACCTGAAGACACTAGACCATAATTAGCAAAAAAAAATTAATGAAAAGGCAAAATTAGCCTTGACGTACATAAATAGCATAACGATTTAACGTAATGAAGTGAAAATTTAATAGATGGAAATGTTCCAAGAGATACAATTGTGTACAAAGTTTCAGCTATCTACGTCTTCTGGGAGTCCAAAACGAGCCCATTAAAGATATTGAACAAAATTATAAACAGGATCCGCTTGAAGTTAAATATAATAATGTGAGGGGGGGGGGGGGATAGTTGAGAATTCATCCAGGTTAAGATGTTTTATTTTTTGTAGACCTTCAGCTAATTATAACTTAGTGACATATTCCTAAGTTTATTTTCGATTAGAAAATTTCCGTCTGAAGTAAAATACGAAAAGCTGAATGGATCACACGTCTTATGTATTCTGTTGTAACTGGATATGTGACTTAAACAACGTTGATCAGGCCTCGACATCTTCTATTTGTCTCCCACGAAACTAACTGGAAAAAATCTCGCTATGTCGTTCTTCAATCAGGAGTTTCCTAGTTTTTGCACTTTTTTTCTCTCTCCCTTCATCGATCGAAGACGATAGATGGCGCCACTCCAATACTTCGGTAAAGGAATTGGCACTTTTTTTTCACTCTTCCTTCTCGGCCCAGCCACAGGCCAATAGGATCGCTAGCATTTTACCTCGTTACTTGTGTGTGACCAGTACTCTTATCCACGTTCTTTACCATCTCTTTTATTAATTTACTTAACTTTTTACTTATTTTATTAATACAAACTTAATTTCATTTAAAACTTACTTAAATTATCATTATCTTGTCAAATTATTAATTTCTGAACTCTTAAGTGAACTATTATTTATTTTTCAATTCCATCCTCAGTCCAATCGCTCTGATTGGCTGGCAGTTCCCACCCTTCCCTCCCCTTTGCAACCTACTTGTCAGATATGCCATCCAAGACAAAATCTCCATCTTCTATAAAAGAAATGCAACCTACACTCAGCACCCTTCAAGAGCGGAGTGCATAACTCTATACCATCTCTCGCAACAACTAAAGGACTTTCTAATATATTAGATGTGGGGGTAAGTGTCTTCGGACGCAGGTGTCCCGTAACGAAGCGTCTTGGCTTGGCTTTGACGTTTTACATATAAATACGCTTTAAGACAGAACAGAAAAATTAAAAAATTGAAATTAATGAGACGAGATATTTAATCATTTGATTGCATTTCTAAATTGCAGGTCCTATGAAAAAATAAAAATATTTAAGAGAAAACTTTAAAGATGATCCACTTAACTCTAATTATCGCATTAAATTGCAGAGCATTAAGTATCTTAAATGAATGAACCAGGTTAAAGATTTCGTTTGCTCCGAGCATGTGGTTTAATATATGCAATTTAGGCAGACATATTTAGGACTTTAAAGGATCATTACATTTGTTTTAATTGCTACATTTGTTCATTAAACATACACAGTGAAAGAAGGAGATTAATTGACGCTTTGAGCTTTAAAGACATTTCTTTTTAAGTGCCAATTCTTTTGATATGGAGATGTAAGTATGTCTTTTATAGCAAACGTTCCATTTGACGAAATAAAATGACGCAAATTATTTTTGATTGGTTCAAATCTTGCATTACATTTACGTAAACTTAAGATTATTTCAAAGGAAGAAACATCCTGGAAGAAAATAAGAGATGCAAGTAATATCTTACATAATAAAATAATGTGTCTATCTGTGTGAGTGTTTATGTTTCCCGTCTGTAGCGGCAAAATTTGGAAAAGAGGTACTTCTAGTCCACAGAAAACACACCTCGCTGATATTTTTTTTTAATTTCGTATTAGTTTAAAGGTCAAAAAATTTTAATGCTGAAATCGGACGAAATTTTGCCATTTTTAATCTAATTACCGATCAGACAATTCTGCTAATACGAGCTTGTTCTTCCGTAGGCGTTTGTTCCGCAAAAGATGGCAAGCATTTCTTGATCTGGAAAAACATCTGTTTAGAAAAAAGGTGATTTAATTTATTGTATTTATATGTTTGCGAATTTAAAAGATTTAATTTTTGAAGTGAAACTTCTATGGGTGCGATTCGGCGCTGGAACGTTACAACTTTTCTTTAAACTTTTACCGAATTGACGAAAATGTCGTCTAATTGATAAAAATGTCACCAGATTCATTCTATATAAATGATATTGTGTTTCGTGTGGGGATAGTATTGCAATGATGTTTCGGTAGTGTTTGTAAATCAGTCTGCCATTCCGACTTTTCGTCAATTTAAAATATTGCCGAATTGTTCAAAATATCGCCATTTTGAAAACGTCGATAAAGGGATAAAAGGAATCTACAATAATGACAATTACTCTTAATTGGTGAAAAGTTAATTTTTTGTAAAAGTAGCAATTCGACTCTGGAACATTAAGGCCGATTTCAGATCCGAGCGTCACGAAAAGTGAAACCTAAGTAATGAAAGCAAGGTAGTGGGAATTTGGCGTAATATAGCCGACTTGGCGAAATTTTAAATGTTGCCAAATTTAAGAAAATATTGCCAAATTTAAGAAAATATTGCCAAATTTATAAAAATGTTCCTAAATCAATAATAACATGTTTTGTTAGGGGAAAGTATTGCAATAACTGTTCTGTAGAACTTATCTATTAGTCCGACCGTCCCACTTGACGATAATATTGATGACATTTCTTAAATTTAAAATGTTTCCAAATTAATAAAATGATTTTAAATTAATGAAAATTGAATATTTTTCAAAATTAGCGATTCGACTCTGGAGCGTTACGGCCTATTTTAGATCAAAGCATCACAAAAGTGAAACACGGTAGGGGGAATTTGTCATGATATCGCCAACTTGGCGACTTTTTTAATAGTTGCGAAATTGCAGAAAAGTTCTCCAAATTGATAAAAATATCTCTAAATTAAGGACGTGTTTTGTTAAGGGAGAATGTTGTATTGATGTTTCAGTTGGGTTTGCCTATCAACCCTATCGTCTAACTTGGCGACAAATTTTGCGACTTTAATGAAAATGACGAGTAATTCATGGAAATTCAATATTTTGCCAAAATTTACAATTCGACTCTGGAGCGTTACGGTCGGTTTGAGATCTAAACGTCATGAAAAGTTCAAACAAGATAGTAGGAACAAGGCAGTGGTAATTTTGCTCTATATAGCAAACTTAGCGACATTTTTAAATGTTGTCAAGTTGAAGAAAATAACACCAAATTGATAAAAATGTCTCTAAATCAATGAAATTGTGTTGTGTTAGGGGCGAGTATTGTAATGATATTTCACTATAGTTTCGATGTAATAATGTTTTGATGATGTATCGGTGGAGTTATCTATTCGTCCGAGCGTCACACTTGACGACAAATTTGCGACGTTTTAAAAATGTCACATAATTGATTTAAATATCGCATCAAAGAAATAGGCGACGAATTTTCAAAAATGTCGCTAAATTGATAAAATAGCGTTAAATTAATAAAAATGATGCCGGAATGATGAAATTTCAATGTTTTTCAAAATTAAGTTTCATTTAAATCAGCCCATTTCTCCGCTTGTAGCAGCAAAAATCTTAAAACACAGTTTGGGTGATTAGTAGAATAGTCCACATCTGGCCAAGTGTTCAGTTGGCGTCAAGCATTCCAATTGCGTTCGTTTCTCGTAGCCAAATCTGATAACCTTCACAAGTGCATGACATCCAATCATCACTCGGCTTTTGTGGTTGCTGCAAATGTTTTGGAATTAGGTATTTAATCAAGTTTCTGTACTAGTACGTTCTTGGAATTGCGTCTACATAAAGGTCAGATTTTTTTGTTTGTTTTTTTAATTCCGTGTTTTTACATTGTGTTTAGCTATTTCCAGTGCTTTGAAAATGGGTCTCTTAATACTAATTACTCTGTTTTCCCACTTAAGTTTCACTTCCACCATGTGGTCCTCAGCACACATACTTTATTTTTAACTCTTAATGCTCGAGATTTATTATTATAATATATACCAACAGACCGAGGGTGTGTGGTTATTAATTGCACAAACTTCCAACACACAAAAGAACAATTTTCGCCACCATTTAAGGCTTTTGAATAAAAAAACAATAGGAAGCAGCATAATGATCTGCTCGATCGACGACACCCATATATGTAGGGTAGTCTAAAACCACCCTGGGGTTAACATGTTGAGTGTCACCACCGCGAATTATTCTGCTGATATTTTGCATCCCTGCTTTGTTTTTAGTACTGAGTGATGTTACAATTCGCTTGTCTTTCCAGGCAGATAGTAAAACGCTATTTTTACGGCAAAAAATTGTTTGTTTAGTTGCGGTAAATGTCTGTTTTTTTATTTGGTACAGGCAAACATTTTCTATGTGTCATTGGCGTTTTACCTCTGGGGCCGTAAACTTACTTACGTACCAATTTTACATTATAAAAATGATTCATTATATATATATATATATATATATATATATATATATATATATATATATATATATATATATATATATATTATAACAGATGCAAGAAATAACAGAAATATCTCCATAGCGGAGCCTTCCGATTTCTATAGCATTAATACATGTCTTCTCAGCGCAGCCTTTCGAGCGTTAAGGCATAATATTGGTATTATAATAAAAATAAAGTGTATGTGCCGAGTGATAAATAGTGTACTGTAATTGAAATATCTTGCATGAAAACGTGTTGAAATAAATTTGATAAATTTTCCTATATACCTAGTGAAGGGAAAATATAGTGACGGAGTCGAAAATTCGAATTCTAGTTTCTGACGGAAGAGCACATTTCAAGCGTCTTTGAATTGGAATCGAACGTTTTTGAGGTGATGTCTGTGTATGTATGTATGTGTGTTCGTGAGATTGTGAAAGTGGTAGCTCACTAATGGATCGTTTCAAATGGAACTTTGTGCTAATATTACAATCGATACCAATTAATTTTAAACGCTATCGAACATTTTGAACTCTAATTTTAGAATGAAATATTGAAAATTTCATTTAAAATCATAACCTTTAATTATGTTACGTGAATGATCATTTCTTATGTAACTCTCGTTTAGACAAATGAATGACATAACTTTTAGAACGCTAGCATAAATCGTTCTATGAGGTATTGCATATTTTCAAATAAATTAATCAAAAAAATGTACATAAAATTAAAAACGAAGTATTAACTATTGTATTCTCTTTTCGTATGTAATGTTATGTTAAAAATTTGTTAGTATATATCTCGTGGATCTAGTGCACCCCATGCATGAGAGAATATACTTTGTTGTTGTTGAAACCCAGACCGTCCGACCTACCAGAAAGGTGTAAGGTAACTGTTTGGACGGTCGGAAAGTGCCACCCGATTTAGACCGGAACCCAGTGGGGGAGGCATCCACAGGGACCGTACCCTCCTTCCCCTACCACCAACCTCTCTGAAGAACTTCCGGACCCACATGTTTAACGTGATCGTACTCCGCATGAACACGGCGGCAGTTTTGGCAGTGGCTGGAATCGAACCCAGGCCTACCGAGTGCAACTCCAGCGCGCTAACCAATGGGCTACCGCGCCCCAGAATATACTTTGTATACC
Source organism: Amaurobius ferox (assembly GCA_951213105.1). Lineage (NCBI taxonomy): Eukaryota > Metazoa > Arthropoda > Arachnida > Araneae > Amaurobiidae > Amaurobius > Amaurobius ferox. The sequence goes on along the minus strand of OX578143.1, from coordinate 117,174,090 downwards.
CAGACCGTCCGACTTACCAGAAAGGTGTAAGGTAACTGTTTGGACGGCTGGAAAGTGCCACCCAATTTAGACCGGAACCCAGTGGGGGAGGTATCCACAGGGACCCTACCCTCCATCCCCTACCATCAACCTCACGGAAGGACTTACGGACCCACATGTTTAACGTGATCGTACTCCGTGTGAACACAGCGGCAGTATTGGCAGTGGCTGGAATCGAACCCGGGCCTACCGAGTGCAACTCCAGCGCGCTAACCAATGGGCTACCGCGCCCCAGAGATAATATACTTTGTGTAACAGTTTTGAATTGTGACGCCTAACAATTCGTCAAAGGCCATTCACAAGAAAAGCTTTTCTCTCCATTATATATACAGTCAAATGATCAAGTTAGAGAAATTGGTGACTACTTGAGCGAAGTCCCGCGAAATGTCGCCACACATTAACGAAAACATCTCCAAAAATACAAAAATGAAGCTAATTTCATGACAGTGATTCCAAATTATTCAATTAACCATTAAAATATTTTATTATATTGACTATATCGCTTATTACGAATGCTATCAATATTGATCATTGTTAATGTAGAGTTGCGCGAAATATAAGTTAATTTTTACTTGGAAATAGTTTTAAATATTCTCACCCGGAAAACCGTTCACTGTACAATTCAATGGTATTCATTGTGCCCTGGATCATATATATCATTCCTTCACTGTGGTAAGTTAATTTATTGCATTATATAGGGGAGCAGTCTACTGCATACTTTAATTTTTTTTTTATTTTACTGTAATTTTGGCTACGGTTTGATATATTACAGCCTTCGTTTTGTTCATCTGATTAACATGCAATTTTCACTGGTATACCCGGATACATTTTCTTTATATTTTAAATAAAACCCCCTAGAATGCTAATACCTAACTGTTCAGACATTATTACTTTCCTTATATACATAGTATAATGAATAAGGGAAGTATTGTGATGAGGTCGAGAATTCGAGTTGAAACGGGAGAGCACGTTTCAAGCATCCCTGATCACGAATCGAACATGTTTGAGTTGATGCCTATGTGTGTGTGTGAAAGTGTATGTGTATGCCAGTGAGCCTATGGAGACGATATCTCACGAACGAATGGAGCGATTTGAATGAAATTTGGTACAAAAATTACAATTCGTGAATACTGGAAGCCTATTGCTTTTAAACACAATGTTCAGAACTCCCCTAAATTTTCGAGTGAAATTTTGAGAAAATCATCGAAAAATCAAAATATTTAATAAACTTACGCAGATAGACATTTCTTATATAATTTTTCCTTAAAAAACGATTGACAAACTTTAGAACTCTAGCATGAACCGCTCTCGAGATATGGCAAATTTCTCAAATAAATTTATCAAAAATTCTTATAAATTTAAACAAAATATTAACTGTTGAGAAACATGTTCACTTTTCATATGTGATATCATGTGATAAATTTGGTGAAATCATTTTCGTGGATCTACCTCTTCCATTCATGAGAATAGATACTTTGAGTAATACTATTATATTTGAACACCGATAGTCATTTATCTGCTGTAAGGATAATTTATTTCTCCGTCCATAACGCTTAGCGAAATTTTGGCGGCAAATTTGGCGGAATTCCGCCAACTTGGCGACTTCTTTAACGAAAGTCGAAAGCCAAATTAACGAAAGTCTCGCCAAATGGATAAAAATGACGCTAAATCAATGAGAATGACGACTCATTGACGAAAGTTCAATATCTTGGAAAGAATATAAGTATATATTATAAGAAGAACCAATTTTTTTTACTGTAAAAGTAGTAAATTCATTACATTATATAAGGAAAGTCATGTGCTGCTCACATCAGATTTTTTTAAAGACATACTCGGATACATTTTCTTTACTTTTTCAATAAAGCCTGTTTTAGCCGAATGCTAAAACTCGTGCATCTAGTTTCGATTCCGCCGTGTAGTTTAGACGAATGAAAGTGTTATTTACATTTCACCTTTGTGTCTGTGTACAATTTCCCTGAACATTAAGAGTGCTGCTTGTTTTTGTTGTGCTGCTTTCAGCAGGACGGACATTAGAATTGAGTCATTTTAGGTTAAGTGAAAGCCGCATTTTGGAGAGGATTTTGTAACCGGTGTATAGTAATATACAATTTGAATGCAATGTATGCATCTCCAAGCAATGTCTTTTACAGAAATAGTATATCTTAATCGAAATAGAACTAAATTTCATAGGAGTAGCATATACAATTAGTAATGAGGTAGTTCCACTACGCATATTTCAAGAGATCACCTTTAGGGTGAATATGGTGCTTTAGGTGAATAGGTATGTTTTAGGTGTTTTTTTTATGGTGCCTTTAGGGTGAATATGGTAAGGGTCAAAACGCTACAGCAGTGACCGTTGAATGTACAACATTTTTTATGTAATTAGCATCTATGCTTGATGTTTTTGTGTCAGAAACCGGAGCGTTACTGAAAATAACGCATAACCTCCGAACCTAATAGATCAAAATGTAAAGGTGTCATTTTAAGGTGTCATATGTTATTTCACATTCCAGCTAATGTTAATCGCAATTTTGGAGACTTTTTCTGTTTTTAAATTTTATACGTTATTGAATTTATGTTCAAATAGTATCAATTTGTTTGCTATGTCATAATTTTTTTTTTAAAAATGTATGTTTGAGGATTATAGTTTGCTGTATGATTCCCTGTTCTGCGATCATTGTAAATGATTTTTTTTTGTTTTGTTGGACATAGGGTACAGATTATCAATATATAAAAATAATTTCAATAATTTAATATTTTGAACTTTTTTTTTCGGAAAAAATCTTCAAAAAGTATTAGTTTGAACGAGTGGTTTTTTAAATTACTTACTTTCACTCAACATATCTTCGAAATTATTAAATATAGAAATAAATAGGAAGCGAGAAAAATATGTATGAGGAAATTCAGTTTCTAAATCTATGTTTATTTTCTTACGAAATCTCTTACAGTGTTCGAGTAACCGTCTTGCCAAATTTAAGAAGCTTGAAAATTTTCCAGTTTTTAAGTTTGCAATGATTTTATCTTAAAAACTAAACGTGCTAGCTATGAGCAATAAGCAAGGATCTTCAGCTTTCCAAAACTGTACAAGTGTATATAGTTGAATTTAGGATCGAGCTCTTGTTGAAGTATGGTTATAATTTTGCTATCTTAGTGTTTTAACTCGAATTTCCTAATTGGTGGGAAAGCTGTTAATTTTGAAATGCAACGATTGTTGTAGCTCAGTCTGTTTACTTACATCTTGGTAACATACTGGTGAACAAAGACTATATATTTTCAGTTTAGGATAGGGTCCAGTTTATGTAACCAGGGTTCAGGGGGGCCCTACCACCAACACATCGTAAATCTACCTGGGTTCGAATTAACCGGTTATTCCGCACGTCAATAAAATTTTACGAAATGTGGTATCACGAAGTCTTATTAGGATGCCTAAAGTTGTACGAAGGTTCATAAAAACCCCTTGATAATTTCACCCTCTAAGGGAAGGGATCGCGAAACCTGAAATTCAGGGACCGTGAAACCTGAATATAATTACATACCTTATTTCAGGTTTCACGGTCCCTGGATTATCCGTATTCAGGGACCGTGAAACCTGAAATAAGGTACGTAATAGCAGTATTCAAGATGACGGTCTTGCATTTGTGAGTGATCGTTTTTGAAAGGAAGAAAAATTCAACCACAGAGGATAAATTAATTATGCTAATTGCCAATGAATTTGATTCATGGTTCAAGTCAAATTAACACAAAGTTGCCGACAAAATTAGTATCAAATGCTTCGATAATAATTTCCCTGGAATTTGTAAAACGACGATCTTGAGAAATTTTACAAGCACCAATTTTTCATCAAATCTGAACATTTTATTCCACATATAGTAAAATACAAGCTCATTTGTTTACTTCAAAGGATCTGTCCCATCAATTTTCAAAATATTTCTTTTCTTTTTTTCTATTTGGGAGTTCGTATAATTATTTTAGGTTGTAGCTATGTTAACTTTAGCGAACTCAACTATCTCTCATTCACGAATCGTTAAATAAACGTCTGACAGAATTTTAAAAATGAAACCTGTATTTTCTCTATACAGTTTTTTCCCCATGAAACAAGATTAAAACAACTTCAAAATGTATTCTACTTTTAAAAGAACATCCTGAAATATCATTGTAAGTTTTAGAGAATGCAATTTCTTATTTCGCTGAAAATGGCATAGCACTCTTGCTGAGGCGGTTGAGACGTTCAACGATCGGGAGGTCTTCGGTTCGAATCAAAGCGGGTTTTATTTTTAAAACTTGTGCTGCCATCTGTTACTAAAATATTCAGGTGAAATGTTTTGTAATAACATGCAGAGCTTTCTGTTTAAAGTGTTATCCTCAAATTACCTAACTTGAATAAATTATTAAGTTTACGTTTGTATAAAAATTTATTTTGAAGTTAATTTGAACATTTTTTATACTTTAGTTAAGTATACTTTATACCAACCAAACATAAAATATACATTTTCTACTCCAGATGATGTTTACTTTAAAATTAATTTTCTTGTAGTCCGTAGAGAGCTCATTATCAACACACGCAGATGTAAAATTTTGTTCAGGTTAAATTATTTAAGGAAAAAAAATAACATTTTCCTAAATATATTTCATTTTTTTTTAATATTATCATTTTACTTATCCGGTTTTTACTTTTGTAAATGATTTTCCTTTTTTTATGTTGTTTATACTTGACTAAAAAACTATATACTTGATAAAAAACTATAAGATTTTCTCTAAGCATTTTACATGAAGTTCATAATATTTTGTGAAAGCCTCCCCCCCCCTCTCCAATACTTTTCAAATACTGAAAGCACGTACAAGATATATATTTTACTACTCATCACATTTTCAGAATCTTTTTTTTTTAAATTTGTAAAAGCAAGTACAGCACAAATAAAAAAAATATACAGCAAAAACTCTGGCATTTAAAATGTATTTCTTAAATGTGAAATAATTTCAACAGCTTAACAAAAACTGTTAGAACATTTTTAATTTGCTTTTCTGTGGCACTGACATCAAAACCAAACCATAATGTATTAATCCTAGTTTTATCTTTTAGATGTGCAAACTATGAATAACTTTAGGTAATATATTCCTTTATTAGGTGTATTTTCTTTTTCGGGACTTTGGAAAGCAAGTATATTATACTTTTCTCGAAAATTGATATCAAGAGCATTTAGTATATTTATTATTTAGTAATTAATTTAAAAAATATATTTCTTTTCCAACCTTTTGCTTATTTATAATAAAAGCAATTATGGTTAATATTATTGACAATCGAAATCACACAGTTCTATTAATCAAAATATTCTTCATCTGCGAAAAGTAATCAGTGAAAATAAAAGTGTTTTTCGATTGGTCCAGTGAGGTTCCACCTAACTCCACCCCCCTGTCCATCAAAGTATAACGAAACCGAATTCCGAGGACTTCATAGTACGGTTATCACAGCCTTTCATAAATGACAAATTGGAATAATATGGATTTCCGAACGGTGAGAAAATAGTAATAGTTGGTGGTAGGACCCCAGGTTATGTATATAGGGTCTAGGTTATGTATATAGGGTCTAGGTTATGTATATAGGGTCTAGGCTATGTATATAGGGTCTAGGTTATGTAAATAGGGTCCATTTTACGAATGTATAAAATGTTAATATTTTGAACTTTTTTAGAAAACAATTAAATAATCTGTCCGTGGGGATGATTATTTAATTTTTCTTACTTTCACCCAAGCTAAAAAGTAGAAGTAAAGTAAGTGATGAATAGCAAGCGGCAGAATATGTATTAAGGAATTTAGTTTCTGAATCTATATTTATTTCTTTATAGAAATCGTTTCGAGTAATCGTCGTTTCGTTTTCGAGTAATCGTCTTGTTAAGTTGAAGATTGAAAATTTTCCATTTTACAAGTTTTTAATGCTTGTATCTCAAAAACTAAAAGTGCTAGGTATGAACATCAAGCAAGAATTTTTAGCTATTTTAAAGCCTTACAAGTGTATATAATTTGATTTTGGATCGAGTGGTTATAATTCCGATATTTTAGTATTTTAACCTGGATTTTCCATTGGCTGGGAAAGCTGCAATATTTAAAGCGTTACGATTGTTGCAGCTCGATATCTTTACTTACGTCTTGGTAAAATATTGGTGCACTAGCACGACATATTTCATTTTGTTTGAAAAGAATTGGGAAGTTAACAGAATTGATGGAAATATACGTATTCAAGTTTGTATTGTGACGCCAGGGGTATTTTTCGATTAACTTGAATGTTAAATATCTGCAGATGTATAAATTTAATTTAAGTACCATAAAGCAAGTTAGTAAAATTATAGGATATTTTAAGGTGAACTCTATGGTCCGATTTTCCTGATGAAATCGGGGCGACAGCCAAAATTGCTAACTTGCTATAAACATCTAGCGAGAGAAACTAGTGCTTTTGGAAGTCAGGAAACGAAACAAATAGTCGGAAAAATCGAATAAACTTATTTAACTTTATTGGAGTTTTATTTTATAAAATTCTGTATACACTCAAAAGTTTTTCGGCTCCATCGGGATGGAGCCACCGCCGATTTGTCTTCAAATCCACTTACAGAAAAGGAAAGTAAGGCATTGCAATGCTTAAAGAAAGTCGTTGAGGAATACATCTGGTTTTTAACCTTTAGCTTACGGGTAGGACAACGTCACAGGGAGGTAATATTGATTATACTTTATGTTAAACCGTAGGTTTTATAAATATTTTTTTTTATTTTGTATTAAATGAAATGGCATCTTCTACTAATTTAATAATGTTTTACAGCTTTTTAAATGGCTTTTTCTTTTGTATCTCACGTAGTTTCTGAGATAGGAGTTCTATACGATTTTCCATTAGGAGTGATTTCATCAGTCTCGTAGTCACTAGTACCGCACTAGTCACCTTACTAAACCGATACCTGACATCCATTCTTCAAAACTAATTTGTGTACCAACATCTTTACCGGCCATCCTGTATAATTATCTTTCTATTATAAGTAGTTATATATTTATATTATATATATTTATGTATAATATTATATTTCATTTACGTTTTCTGAAAAATATCATGTAATAAGGTAAAACGACAAAAAATATAGATTTTAGAAACTTTCCTTCAGATAATAGTTTTATATTTTTCTATGCAATGTATTGCAATAGTTTACCATACAAAATAATTTAGTCGTGTAATTTAGTCGTTTGGAATTCTTTATATTATTTAAGATTCAATCCTACTTTATTAGTAAAGAAAAAGCGATATTTATAGTGTCATCACTTTTTTATATCGCATGTATTATAAAAAAAAAGTTGGAAGTTAATCATATCGCCTTTTAAATGTCGAGTTAATTTCCGCGGCATCAGATAATGCATTCTTTTTCACCCGGTTCACAGCTGCTCTCGGCATTACCACAATAAAAAAGAACGCCTTGGGGGTATTAAACGATTACTTGGCGTCGATGGATTTCAGTATTAGAATGAAAATATTGGCAGAATGGAATTTTGTTTATGAACATTTTTGCTTCAGGGTTTCCATAGACAATATATTTTTACTTTTTCTACTACAATAATAACAACAAAAAGAGGGATACACGGACCATTAGTTACTTTTTCAGTTCACATTTTTTTTTAAATCTTTTCATATTAAACATAAATAATTGAACGCTTCAGCATTGGATAAATGTAGTTTTAAATATATTTTATATGTTATATATTATATTATATATTTGATGTTTTAATTTCCATAATATATATTAATTTATCTACAATACATAATACGTGTAAATGTAAAAATAGTGTTTTGGCACCTCACATATAGAGGTATTATGGGCGGTCAAAATTCCAAATTTTGTATTTTGATGGATTTATGCATTTTAAGCATCCGAGAATGAGACTCAACTATTTATTTAATGATGTATTTGTACGTCCGTCTGTCTCAGGTTATGATATCTCTTGCACAAACTGAGGATTGAAGTCTGTGCATCTGCCAGCCCGATGTAGCTTAAACAATATTAGACGATTGAGAAATTGCACAGAATTTGTTTCGCCTATTTTAATCTATAAGTTCCGGATACCTGCATATATTTGGGGAGTTTGGACTAAGGCAGAACCTTAATATCTGGAACATTTATTCATTTATTTTAATAATCTAAAACAATATTATAAAAATACAAATTTGTTGATAATTACTACTCAAATAATCTTTTTACACGTTTTCTTATTACACTGTCTTGCAAAACGTATGGAACACCACGAATTTTCAACGCCGGTCGATAAAAAGCTCATTTATAGCGGAGCTATAAACGATATTGACTTTGCAATAAATTGTGTCGACTCCATTAAGAAATCGCCCTATATCGATTTGAAATGGAAGTCTTATTACGCTAACGTACGTAGTAGTGAGGTAATGCACATTTTAGATCTAAACTGTAAAAAAAATCGCAATTATTTAAATATTTAAATACATTCATTTTTATCAAATTTGTAGATGTTGTTTATGCACGTTTAATCAGAAATTAACAAACGTTTTATGCGAATTACCATGAGAAGTGCTCGAGATATAATTTTTACGCACACCCAAGAGTCAATTTCTCGAAATAATGTACACCCAAGGGATATGTCTTGAAATAATCCTACGGTTTTCAATTTCCTTTAATCGAGAACTGAAATAAAATTGAGTTTTCAACTAATTCAAGTCACACGACATCTCTGAATTCCCTTGTCATGGGGTCAAACCGAAATTTCTTCATTTGCAGGTAAAGTAACGACACATACGATTTTATTAAATTCATTTCAACACAATCAGTATGATTTCATAAACTTATTTCAACACGATTTTATTCGAATACGATCGGTATCCTTAACAGAACTTGCACATGTTATGAACATTTACCATTTTAGGTCAAGAACGTTAAATACCTAACAACTTTTACATGGTGCTGAACGTTTTTGACCTAAATTAGAAAAACCAATTCTGAAAGCATAAATATTGCTTCAGCGATGTTTGTGTGTCTTTCGAAACTATATTTTTTAACCATTTAAGCCAGTTGAGTAGATAAGGTGAGTGTCACGCGGTAAATATGTAACATTGTAAGTTGCTGAGGGATTACAATCTATAAAGATGATCCCTGTATTATTTGTACGATAAATATGTTTCCCCAGAAGAACACCTGCAAAGAAAGTCAGAACAACACTTCTTCGTCTCCGTTAACGGAGACGACTCTATTACAGAGGGGCTGACAGTGGGGCGCCTTAGAAAGAGGTTACCTCTTGCTCGCCACTGGCCGCACATGCGCCCGGGTGAGTGGGAGTTTTGAGCCAGCTGGTACGTATTAATTCTCGGGTGTTAACCAACCTCTCGAAGTGACAGCACCCAACAACTGAGATGTAACTCTATGCCGTCCAATGAAAATATGCAGGGGCTACACTGTCGGGCCAAATACAACCAGGGTCATAGTGCCTGTAGGAGGTGACAATTTTCGGATGTCGAGAGAGAGTCAGTTTTGAGAGGAGTATTTACAACACTTGATTTTGTGAATTCGAGGAAAGAGGTTTCCTCAAACCACTGTGATGCGTTGCACCCGATGCCTACCGACCCAATGATGGGCTACATAAGAGCCTCGAGGTATGCCATGCATGTTTTTTTACATACATTTTGATGACACGATTTTCCCGCTCTCTCTCGACATTTGATTAACATCCATACTTGAGATAATTGTTTCTTGTGTAAATTAGTTTAATTGTATTTTAAGTTAGCATATGTTTGGGTACGAGTTAATTCTAATCTTAATGAAATTTAATCGTGGAGGAATTCAATTATATGTTTTAAATGTGTATAATTTTTAGAGTCGTTCTTGTGGAACGGAACCAATATTTTTGCAAGGATATTTGATGTGAAATACCTCTAAGATTATGTAAATTGGAATAGTTTTTACGGACATGATACTTGAGAATAACCATGTTTATGTTAGAATGCCAATGAAATGTTTTCTTATTATTTCAATCATTTTTTTGTAAATAAATATGTTATTGTTTTATATTATATTCACTGTTCTCATTGTCTTTTAACATTTTATTAATTGATTTATATGTGTTTATGCTCGACACGACCAATGCCGAAGTTCACTTTAATGGGGAGAATTAGTAATACTTGCGTCCTGACCGGACGTGTGGCAAAGATCCACGCATCAGTGAGGATCATACCATTCCAATCTCATTTCAACACATCGTTTTTAGAGTATGTGAAATTTGTATTTTCTCGTTAAAAAAATAAAGATCATGGACGGAACAATAGTTGAGTGTGTTGTCAGTTCATTCAGAAAATATTTTGAGCCAGTGAGGTAAACAATATGAGAATAAAGATCATACCATTACAAACTTCCTTCAACACCTTCTTTTTAGAGTATTCGAAATATTTTTCTCAAGTTCGAGAAAAGAAAGATAACGGACGGAACAATAATAAAATACGTTGTAAGAACATTAAATCATATAATATATTGTATTCGCAGAATCCGCCTATATGGGCGTGTAAGACCTACAATCACGTTACCATAGCAGATGATAGAATCTACGAAACGGTTTCTCTGAATTGACAGTGGAACTAGCCATCAGTACGCGACCAATGAATGGGTCGTCCTGCCATTAGTGCACACATCCATTATACGTTAATTACTTTACTTTTAACTATGATATTCCACAAAAAGGTAAAAAACAAATAAACTTTATTCGTATCAAGAACTTTTTCTTGTGTGCTAGTTAAATTCGTGGTGTCCAATTCGTGTATTGTTTCTGTAAATGCCACTAGCCAATGCCACGCATTTAGTGGAAGCCGGATATAGCCGGCACTAGCCAGGATGAAGAATTTAATGAATGCCGGATATAACCGGTGCTAGTCAGGGAGAAGGATTTAGTGAATGCCGGATACAGTCGGCGCTAGCCAGGGTGAAGCATTTAGTGGACGCCAGATATAGCCGACGATAGTCGTGAAAGGGTTATATGAAATGGAAGCCCTATTATTCTTGTATATTTCGCTTTGTCAATCCTTACTGCATATGTTTTATGGTACAAAATGCTATATAATCATACTAAAACATACAATTTAATATATAGTATCTTTAATATTCGTATTTAATAGTTATATTTATATTATCTTCCCTTCTTCACTACAAACGCCCTAAAAATGGAAAATTAATCAACTCGCCTTTGAAATGCCCAAATAATTTAGATGTCATCAGATAATGCAGTCTTCACAAAGTTAACAGCTGTTCTAAGCATTACCACAGAAAAAAACTCTGGATGAATTAAACGATAAATCATCCTAGATTGTTTTCAGCAATAGAATGAAATTATTGATAGAATGGAATTTAGTTTATGAACATTTTTATTTCAATGTATTATATAAAAGATGTGTTTTTACTTTCCCTATAAGACTTCAAATGTTAAAGATAAGTGGATAGTCATATTTTAGCACGAACTTTTTAATCTTTGCTATTGAACATAGCAAATTGAAATTTTATATTTTGAGACATTTTTCCTTTTTCTAAGCTGTGTTATTATTAAATTCACATCTTTATTTCAATAACATAAATGTTTCATTTTCTGACCTCTCAAATCATAGCAGTTTGATATTTTTATTATCATTTTGTTCCGCTTCGTATTGTAGAGAAAGCAAAAAGTAAAGTATAGGAAACATAATAATTAAAGTTTTTAATTTCATGCAACTGTATTTTCGTACTTACATTTTGAAGTGTTCGGATGTGAAACCCAGTTCTAAATTTCAACCTGCAATAAAAAAATAAATATATCAAAATATATTAAAAGTAAATTAATAAAATAATGAAAAATGCTCATAACTTTAAAACCATTATCATAAATAGAATAATAATCATAAATTCATCAAGTAGAAATATAGAAAATAAATATTATATTAAATAAAATATATTGGAAGTCTACGTAATACTACTAGTATAACATTAAACATAATGTTGTCTAGCAAAACAAACTGCTTATGGACATATGCACTCTACTTGTTTCTTTTTAAAATTACTCGCTTTTGTACGTACATTAGTGAATTACAATGTTTGTATTTCAGGCACATAGTCTACTATGTACTATAGCGTTACTACACAATTTTCTGGTTGTTCTGTTATATCTTTAACATGTTTGTTTAACTCATATACTTAATTTCGTTTCCTAATTATTTAAGAAATACAATTATCTACATAGCACATAACAATAATAAATAACATATAATGTCCACATAGGCCGAACACTATGATTATAATATCCAACCATATATGATGTGGGCAGCACATGACTTTAACTAAAAATTCATTTTCTCACTCATTCACAATTCAGCAAATTGAGTTTCATTGCACAAATCACACGAATAATTCTTTGAAACTACAATTAATTTGCAGTTTTAATTCAATTTTCATTTTTATTTGGCGACTTTCAAAGGCAATGTGGCAAAAATTCGAAATACCTGAAATATTTGACAACGGTTATTCCTAGAATAATGGATTTGGTCTTATGTGGTTTCAATTTTAAATTGGCAAAATATTAGTGTGGCTCAATCAAATACATTTTATTAATTAATTTTAATTATTGAGTAAATGACAGCGAATTGTAAATTTCTGTACTTTGTGAAGTGATAACCCACCATAGTTATTTCAGTATGTTGGCCGGTGTTTCTTGTGAAAGGCGAAATTGATTAAGATTATAAAATTAATTTCACTTTTCCAATAAAAAGGAATTAAATTACCCAAACAAAACTTCATTTATTATCATAGTTAATATTAAACTTTAGCATATCGTAATTTCAATTCAATAATTATATTAATAATTTAATAGCTTGTACAAAATTATAGTTTCTTTGACTTAACTGATTTGGTAGTGATACAGTTTGAATTCTCTTACAAACTTCTCGTCGGGTTGCTCAATTACTCATAGTGACTATGAAAAGTTTAACTTTTTGCTCTTTGGAGTACGGTAGGTGATCTTTGAACATCTCGGGAGAACATTTTTACGCGATAATACCACAGCAAATCTATCGAGAGTGTTAGATCACATTTTATGTGCTTACTTCACAACAAATGTAACGAAAGTGTTAGGAGCACAGTTTTACGTGTTTACTTCATAACAGCAAAAATATCGAATCTCGAGAGCACATTTTTAAATGCTACTTGCACAGCAAGCGTATCGAATCTTTTGGTTTGCTTTCCTTGATACACAGGGGTAACTTTGAATTCCCCCTTGGCTCTCATTGGCTCTTCCGTATCTATGTGCCCATTCGTTCTAGTCATCTGGAACGAATTGGCAGACAGATGGTCTACATTGGCTTTCATTGGGTACTTTGAGACGCCCACGGACTCGCTTGCGTCCATCGTTATATCTCTTATGCTGTCCTGCTTCATTTATTACTCGTAAATCAATTGTATATGTTTCATTTATTACTCGTAAATCAATTGTATATGTTTCATTTATTACTCGTAAATCAATTGTATATGTTTCATTTATTACTCGTAAATCAATTGTCTAAATTGTCAGTCTATTATAAAATTAGGCGTCGCCTTGTCGCTGAACCATATCTAGAATATGGAAGTTTTATTCTATCTGGTTTTATTCTATCTAAATGTTGAATTTTATAACGTCAGTCTCTTATTCAGCAACTACGTTTATAACTTATGTATATGTTACCGTGAAAGACCGAAATTTGGAGAATGTCGACTTTCACCGGTGAATGTCAACATTCACATAGTCGCTTGGTGTATGTCCAAAATATTTGCCAAATATCCTTATTTCTCACTTACACCGGCAAATGTCGACATTCACCATGCACTAATGGTGAATGTTGAATATGTTGGAGGTTTGCATTTTCTTCTCCGTGTTTCAGGCGCGAAAAAACGTCACAAGGGTGACGTAAATTTTTCGCCTCGCTTGCTGAGAGGAGTGACCAATCACGGTGAGGAGAGGGGTTCGTCACTATGTGGAGGAGTTTTAACTGCGGGACTTACCCCGGAGAATTTAAATGCCGTGGTACATTTAAAGGGCAGCCCGGGATTTGTTTTTTTAAACATGTAGCTTTAGATTCTAGCGAGAGAGGAAGAAGGGATGCTCGATGTTACTTGCCTTCTTAATAATGATCGCAGTTGTACTTAGATAAATGTTAATCATTAAGATTTTAGTTTTAAGTTTAGTCAATAAAGAACTTTGCATTTATACCGTATATGTCAAAATAGGAGAAAGCTTAAGTAACAGCACATGTAAATAAACTGTTGAACTTAAAACAAACAGTACATTCTAAATGAGAAAATAAAATAATACCAATAAAAAACTTACTTAATTATGTGACTGAAATCTTATTTATTACCACAACTTAAACTTTTATGACACTTTGAATTGCACAAGAGTCCCTTGCTTTTACAACTGCATTTAGTTGTGGAACACTTCCTTTTGCAATGACAGCGTGTATAGCCTTGCCCTCCACTTCTCGAATTAGCTACAGCTGCTTCTCTCAGCGACATTTCTTGAGAAGAAATCTCATCTGTGGAAAGTAACTTTTCTTTACAAATTACGAACTGATTACGGGTATAAAGCTGCTTGAGGGTACCATTTTTATTTGCTAGTTTATAAAAGTCAGAGTCTTCTATTCCAACAACAACTGCCAACACATTTCGGCAATCTGTACGACCACGGTCGACATCAGGGACTTGTATTCGTACGGTATCACCAATTTGAGCAGGAGGAAATTTTTTTTTCGAGGTTCGTAACATTTTCGTTGCTTGAAGTAGGAGATTCTCTTTCGCGGCCGATCATTTTATAGAAATAAATTCGTGCTGTTCAGTCAGGGCTTGATATGAAGACGTGGTAGGTTGCAGGTCCTCTTCAATATTTCTCGTTGGAATATGGTTTTCGGTATGGCCATTGCTCAAATTTTCTTCGAAAGTATTGACAGTTTCTTCAAGCTGTTATTCGGTTTCAAAAGTATTAGCAATTTCTTCGAGTTGTTCTTCGGTTTCAGTATTTGCAATTTGTTCGCCAGCCAAAAAAGACGATGCTATGCCTCTTTTTGGTTTAATTCCAAACATGGTTTCATAAGGACTTTGGTGTATTCCTTCGTGGTATGTAGTGTTCTTGGCAAACTGAACAAAGGGCAAACCATCTGCCTATTTATTTGTATCGTTATCGTTCATCCATGCAGTTAACATATTCTGTATATCCTGATTAGCCCTTTCAACTGAGCCTTGTGTTTGACTATGACGAGGGTTTCCATGAACTATCTTAACATCTTTCCACATAGTGCATAGTTCGGATATGACTTGATTACTGAATTCCCTACCATTATCTGAATGCAATATAGCTGGAGCACCAAATGTTAAAAATATTTGAAGAAGGTAATACGCTACTTCTTCAGTTGTCTTAGTTTTCAATGGTCGTAGCTGGACAAACTTAGTTAAATGATCTTGATACACCATTATGAACTTATATTCACCATCCCTGTGCGACTGCAGGTCTATCAGATCAAATTGACATCTTGAGTTCAACTCAGAACTGACCATTGGTTTCACAACAATACCTTTCTTAGGTGCACTATGTTTCATTTGACATTGTGTACATAAATTTAAATACAACATTACAACTTCATATGTAATATTTTTGTATTTAACTTGCAAATCTTTAAGCATACGTGTTCTTCCTCCGTGGCCTATTCTGGTGTGAGTTTCAAATAGTATACTGAACAATTCATCATTGGTAACATAATACTGTATATTCGTTTCTCCTGGTTTTAATGGTACAATTAACTTCTCTTCATCATTAATTTTTAAAACGTCAAAACGACTTAAACGTCTGTAATCTAAAGGTGTGCTGCACTTAGTTTTAGCAGAAATCACTTCAGAAAGTATTTTAGAGTACTTTTCTTGAGAAAACTAAAAACAATTGTCTTCTAGTTTACTCGCAATTAATGCATTTAACATTTCAAAAAAAAAAAAGATCACGATTCACTGCAGTATCCATTCAATATAAATTAGGGTATCGGACAAAAAAAATAAAATTTTCCGAAAACGTTGCGCGCACCATCAAACCTTGCATAAGACTGACAAACAGTAATGTTCCAGAGTATAACAAGTACATGCCACATAACTTTAATCGCAGCAGAACAAAGGATTTGGTGCCTCTCTGTTGACCTCGACTTCTCTTTTCGACCTCCACCAGAGCATATCTGTGCTTGTCGACATACACCGGTGATGGTCCGAATGCACAAGAATATAATCAAATTTTCGGTCTTTCACCGACGTATTTGGTATGTGTTGACATTCACCGGTGAAAGTCGACATTCTCCAATTTCGGTCTTTCACAGTAACATATACACCCCCTCTACAGTCCATGTCGTCTACAGCAAGTAGTATGTCCCAATGTCCGAAATGAACTCAGAAGATCTTGAAACTTGCTTATCTACCAAAATATTAAAATAAAAAAAAATTTGGACACACAGTTATGTTTTCTATACAATAGTATAAGAAAATAATAAATAAATAGTAATAATATATATCCTGTCAAACAAAACTTAGGCGAAATGTTGAAATCGTCGATAAAGGATACTTCCATGACGTATTATTTTAATTAATGCGAACAAGGAGCGATGAAGAATGCGATGAAGAATGAATGAAAAACTCAAGTATGCCTCTCAGTTGTGATATTTATCTTTGTTACTACATGTTATATGTGTTAAAAATGCAGTTGAAATATGTAATTCCGGCATACATTTAAACAAGTAATTAAAGGTTACTCACTTTATTAATTTTATAAAACTGTGTGTACATTAAATTGCACAGATGCAGTATATTATATAATATAATAACATAATGTATAATTCTAGTACTATCAAAATGATGTATTGATGCTCTTACTGAGCTACTATGAAATACAACAGGTATAAATGTATTAGAATAGCATCCGTTAGCTCTATACTGCCAGCGGGCACAACTGTGATAAATTGTCTCAGAGATATCATCGCGGTATTCTGGAATGTTGGGGAGGACCTTCAATTATTACTTGATTAACTTCATATATTTTTGTTGGTGATAAGAGGAATATAGTTTTCTTGAAATATTTTAAGAAATGATGTTAGGATTAGGTATTTCTGATAGAAAAGGGACAGATACTTTTGTTTTACTAATAATATTTTTATTATATTTCTTCAAGTCATCTTTTATATTCATTGGGCTTCATTCTATAATAAAAAATCTGATGTGGACAGCACATGACTTTTCCTGCAGACCCGAATTCATTATTTCTGTATTTCTTTAAGAACTCATTAAATTGAGTTTAATTGTACAAAATAATACAAAATTTTTATTTTTAATTCAATTTCTGCTTTTATTTGGTAATTGGACATTTTTCCAAAGGCGCCATAACATAAATGCAAAAATTCTCAAATATCTCGAGAACGGTTAGTCCTAGAGTAATAGAGTTGTTATTATTCTTTCCTTCGTCAAAAATTACGTATAAAACAAGCATTTAATTGATACATTTGAACATACGTAGTGTTTTTATTTAGATATTGGCGATTTTTGTGGGCCATTTCGTAAAAAAGTGCAGGTTGTTCTTTTCCGAATCGTAATAAAATCTACTCATCACCAGAGTATCCCACAAGTGATTTACCTACCAAATTTTGTGAAATTTGGTCAATTTTTATTTCAGCTAGAGTGGATACATGAGATTTTTGCGGGTCATTTCCCCAAAATAGGCGGATTATTTTTTCCGAATTGTACCAAAATCTAATTAGCACCTGGGTCACGCCCAAGAGTCTTACCTACCAAATTTTATGAAATTTGGTCCTTTAGTTTTTGAGTTAGAGTGGAGACATACACTGCACAGGCACACAGGCAGACACACACACAGACACACACACAGACGTCACGCTAAAAATGGTTTTTTCGTATTCTAGAGATCTCGAAACGTGTAGATCCGTCGAAAACTCGAGTTGCGATTTTCGGCATGATTCCAATACTTTACTTATACATTACCATGTATTGCAAGAAAAGTAATAATAACATTATGTAATTGTAACTCCATTAACAAGAGATATTGATAAGAATCCCCTTTTTGAGTGACTGCAAAATAAAATATATATCATTATAATAAATACATACCTATAAGTTTTATTTCCAGTTGATACAACAGTGATAAATGGTCAAAGTGCTATCCTACCTATATTCTGAAATGTCTGGAAGGACTTTCAGTTTCTAATTCATTAACTTTGTACATTTAAGTACTCATGATAAGAATTTTTTTTTTTTAATTTCAAGAAATAATGTTTAGTTTAAGTATTTCCAATAGAAAACTGATAAATGCTTTTGTTATAATGATACTATTTTGAACTGTAATATTTATATCCATTAGTATTCTATGACCTATACTAACAATATATAAGTTTAGCTCTTTTAACAAGACGTATTGATGATAATCCTCTTTATAAGCTGTGAAATACAACAAATAATTATTTATAAGAATGACATCCATTAGTTATATGGCCGGCGACCACAATTATTATAAATTGTCGGAGAGATATTATCGTGGTAGTCTGGAATGTTTGGGTGAACTTTCAATTACTGCTTGATTAACTTCCTACATTTTATTGCTGATGATAGGAAGAATATAGTTTTCCAGAATTTTTTTTTAAATGATGTTTGGTTAAATATTTCTGTTAAAAACTGCTAAATATTTTTATTTTGTTGTTGTCATTTTTAATTCAATATTTTTAGAAGTTAAATATTTGTATATAAACATTGGACTAATATAATAAGTATAAAAACAAGTTTATATTTGCGATTACGAAGTATGTGAAATAATGTAAATAAGTGTGACAATAGAATTATCTCTTATATATTACATGTGACAATAGAATTATCTCTTAAATTTGGAACAATGTACAAACGGCCCTTATGCAAGGCTGGTTATAACAATGCATATGGTCAAAATTGCGCAGTTTCGAGTATATCACAATAAGTCATATCAAGCATATTTATGGGGTACAATCAACAGCAAATTTTCCCTGAGCTGGGTACGTGAACAAAACATAAACAGAAAAATATAACAGCATAAGATAATGCAAAAACCAAAGGACGATCGTAATGACAGAGGAATGAAATGGCTTTCATTTATCAGTAAATGAGAAACAAGAAAGAGTCAAAGGCACGAGTCAGAGAATCTCTCGTCTTAAGAAATAGGGTTTTAGGCGTCCTTCACAAAACGATATGAACATGTTATAAGGAAGAAACTGTGAAAACGGAAGTGCGTTTATAAGAGTAAAATTGACACTCAATATGGACCGTGATTTGAAGATAGAAAATGAGCATATGAATATTTTGTTAAACATATATCGTTCCTTGTAGTAATAAGTAACAAACAACTTGTAACAAGCAATATGTGCAACTATGCACGGAAATGTGAGAAAAAGTGACAAATATACATCAGCCACCTCCCAAAGAAGACGTACATGTACTCTTTCCCTTTCATACAAAAGGTCAAACCAGATGAGAATAAGCTACAAATACACTCAAACTTGTTTTTGTGCGGTTTTTTTTTGTGCGATTTTTTATTTGTGCGATTTTTTTTGTGCGGTATATGAAAATTTCAATCAAATTGGAATATAATTGACGAAGTTATCAAGAAAAAAAAATTAGTAGGTTTGATCTGCCATTTAGTTTTTTCGCTTTTTGATATGTAAATACATATCAAAATGCATCACATTACATAAGTATTGCGTCAGCCAATTGCATTACATATGTATTGAATTCTATAATCGCATAATTTAATTGTTGAACGCACAAGAATAAATGAAATGTGCAATAGCATATTACGATGGAATTCTTGCGTAGCAAAGCAAAAATGCATTGATCGCAAATAAACATTGAAGGACATCTGCATCGTGTTAGTTCGGGTTTTCCTGAAACGGACTGCGTGTCTCGTTAGGTCGCTGAGTCGGTTTTTTGCTAATGAGATAATTGGCAACTAGTCTCATGCTTTATCTTGTTTGTTTTAACGAGTAGGTAGAAGAAGTTTACTTGAAGGGAGCAAAGAGTTGCTTTTCTTTATTCGTCTCTGATCTGCGCAAGTGACAAGTCCGCTAAATAAAGTGATTTAATAAAAAAGAATATTACGTGTGTTTTGTTTTTTAAATCTAATATTAATTGACGTCCTTCAAAGTGCTTTCACATTCCAATTGTCAGACTACGAAGGATAATGGTTATACGTTTTGAAAAGTTTTGTATGTGTAAAATAAGTACATATTTAAATAAAATATTTAAAAATGTTCGCATGTGTATTTTCTAAATCAGATTCCAAAAGGTTTGGCGAGATTCCAAGTAGCTGCTAAGCCTCGTGTCTTGATTTCGTTTAAAAAAGCAATTCTTAGTTATTTCGTAAAGTTTTGAGTTATTTTCTACGCGAGACTTTTTTTTATGTGGTTCCTATTCACCGCATAAAAAAAATAGTTTTTAATTGTGTTGCGAAAACTATTTTTATAACTGCTCGTGAAGTTTTGTGTGATTTTTTTTATGCGTTTTCTTTTATGCGTTCCCTATCCGCCGCACAAAAATATGTTTGAGTGTATAATCCTAATGATTTCGAGCATTACATGTCCATGTAAAAGCCGATTTCAAATAATGTATTAATATATAGTACGCTTATGGAAATTAAATGTACATGCATAATTATTAATGAGAAATTATTTAATATATGAGCTATTTCATTTGCTTTCAGACTTCAGTTTTAAAATTTTTTGAAGTGCACATTGATTGAATTGCAATTATACTTATTGGTAAGTTTTGCTGACATGATTTTATTCAATTAGGGATAGACTTGCATCATTGCATCATCTTATGCATTTAGTTTATATTGACATTTTCTTCATGGAATCACCACTGGTGATATCTGCTGTTTATTGTGATCCCAAAAATATATGGTTAATATGGCGTATTGAGATGTAATTTAAACGGACGCCTGTTTGACAAGTTGTACTGTCAGTTGTTACTAACAGCATAGTAAATGGAAGGTATGTTAATGGTTTCAATTATCACGAACATTTCTATTTTCACATGCGACATACCTATTTACATAGCTTTGGATGTTTCAGTATGGCATTATTCTTACCATAGAAATTTTACTAAAAGGATTATATTGCTAGAATATTTTTGAAAAAAATATATAAATTACACTATATGCAAGACTTGCGTATTATTATGGATATATTTTTATATGTACATTTTATTTTCATATATTGCATGTTCTTTTCATAGAATTATGAAATATACACTGGCGTGATAAAATGTGCTTTTAACAACTATCAATAAATAGCTGTTCGTTAAATTTGTTTTGCGCTGCAAAATTTTACATAATGTGAGGAGTGATAAGTAGCCAAGTGCCCTGGATAATATTATTTTATGCTCAGATTTCTGTAACATTAATCTGAAACAATTCAGTAGGTGCCAATTTATATATTTAAATGCATAAATAGCCTAGAATTGCATACCAGAAAAAGAAGAAATTTCAGTTCATGGAAATGTATGATACCAAATTCTACGATTTTTTACCTTTCGTTTCGGGTTTTTGTCACCTTTTCATTTTATAAATACTTTTTGTAGAAATTTACTACTAATTTTGATTTAAATCGCCCACCCCATACCATCTTTCTCACTTCTAACTATTCATGAACTCAAGTATTTTCCTTCTTATTCTTGTTTTTTAATGCTGTTTAATATCACGTTTAATACCACTTGTTTTAATACTGTTTACATTTTATGTAGTTTTGCTATTTCCGCATGTTTGTTAAATCAAGAGGCTTACAAACCCCACATGTTAAAAGCGAAGAAATTCAAATAGCGTCTTACCAATAGAAAATCTAAAATTACCTTTTAATATTCGGAATCTCGCTGTATGCGTGCTTTTTATTAGCAATGCCTACTGCATACATTTAAAAATGAGTCTTTCAAGCAGTTTCATATACTCTACTGGTGTTGCCTTTAAATCCCTTTGCTAATACTCCATAAGATATAACTAGCATTCAAAAACGACTTTAATTATAACATTTTCACAAACAAAACACATTAAAACACGTCTCTTCATATTAAAATATGTAGGTGATAATTAATGGTAAATAAGCACTTTAAGAATATATTCTGCATGCATTTTTAGTGTTTTATTTTCTAGCAAGTTTAACATTATTTTATGTCTAGTTATACAGCCAGATCAGCGAAGTACTAAGTGGATTTTAGAGATAAGAACATAATCCCCTGAGCTTCGAATCCCAGGATATCATAGCTCATCAATTTTCATTTTGATGGTAAAAGTAAGTATTGTATTTAATGACTCATTTAGGATCAATATCCTGTATTAAATGTTGCTTAAGTTTCAAATAATTGACTGTAGCATTTAAAGTTGGATGATTATAACAGCTTGTTTGAGCTTAATTTTAATACGCATACGAAATTAATTTTGCAACATTTCTCCCCGAATGCTGTTAAAATATAATTTTGGTAGTAGTTTCGAAAGTTTAAATTTTTTGAAAGACCAATAGAAGAAGAAAAATTCACGCAGGCAGCACATAACTTTCCCTGCTGACTCAAATTCATTTTCTCTTTAATTCTTAAATAATTCATTAAATAGAGTTTAACTGCTCAAATTAACAAAATGGCTTGAAGTTACACTGAATTTGCACATCGTTTTCATGTGGTAATTGGGCGTATTCTCAAAATCGGCGTAGCAAAAATGCGAGGAAACTAAAATATCTCGACAATGGCTAATCCTAGAATAATGGGGTAATCCGTTTTCTTTTCATGGTCAAAAATTACGCGTAAAACAAGCATTTAATCAATACATTTGAGCATATGTAATATTTTTATTTTAGATTTTGACGGACATGTCCTTTTTCCGAATCGCTCCAAAACCTAATCATTACCAGGGCAATGCACAAATAACTTAACTATAAAAATGTAGGAAATTTGGTAAATTAATTTTTCAGTTAGAGTAAATACACACATACACAAAGAGAGAGAGAGAGATACGTTACGATAAAAATAGTTTTTTCGTGTTCTCAAAGTCACAAAATGTGTAGATCAGTCAAATACTCGAATTGCGATTTTCGGTATGATTCCAGTATTTCCCTTATACATTACCATGTATTGTAGAGAAAGTAAAATAAGCTATCAAATGTGGAAAAGGTAACCTCTTTTTGCCAAACACAGATAGTGTCTTGGTGTGTATGAAAGAATCGCGGCTTTTGCGCCATCCTGTAATTAGATGTCTTAAAAGGATATTTTAACCCCATGCATATACTGAAACTAGAATTTTTTTTTCCTTTTAAAAAAATTCGATAAAATAATTCGAAGTACTTCTAATATTTATCGAAACACAGTGCGTTTGTTTTACAAAATATTTACTTCTAATTATGCTATACGTTTTTATAAAAGAACAAAAGAACAGCGTCAGTGCTCTGCAAAAACCATCGATAAAAACTGAACGAACTGGAGGCTCAGACAGATTTCCATAGGTTAGGGTGGAAAAAGTAAATCGTGCAGCCTGGTGGAAAATATGTTCTTAATTTAACTTTCTTCGAAACACATCGTTTCAGTTGGCGCGAGTTCGCATCGGTTTTTACCACGCAACAACCGTTCACTTCAATCTGAGTCGAACAGAAATGAAAAAAAATTGATGTGGGTAGCACAAGCACATGACTTTCCTTACATAATGCAATGAATTGACTACTTTTACAGTTAAAAAATAATGTATAAGATCCACGGCACTGGTTTTTTATTGTTGAATTTTACTTTGGACGATTTTCCGGATGACAACGTGTAAAACTATTTCAAAGTTCCCAATTAACTTATATTTCGCGCAAATCTAAATAAACAAATATCAATATTGATAGCATTCTAAATAAGCGATATAGTCCATACATTAAAATATTTTAATAATTCATCAATTAGACGTCATTTTCATTAATAAAGCGTCATTTTTGAAATTTTGACGATATTTTTTGTCAATCTGGGGCGAAAAAATCGCCAATTTGGCGATACTTTGCTAAATTATTCGCTAAGTTCACCGAATGCATCATCAAGTGTTACAGACAAACGGAGAGTAGAACATTTCTTATATACTAGAAGGTATACCCATCATATGACAAAAATCAGAATTTGAGAAACATTACTTAACATATGGTATCATTTTTATACTATGTATACTTAGGAATGTAACAATACTTTGGGATTTTTCGCGCTTCCATCCAGTGGAAAAGTAGCATTATAGTGACTAAAAAGCCAAGTTCTTATATCGTTCACCAGCCACTGACAATAACTTCACCTTGAGTACAAATTTAATGAAGAGATATCTCGGGTGGAGAGGACCATAGCAAAGGGTTGGTCAAGTGATACAACGAAGACAATTAAAATGTCAAATATTTGCTAAAAAATCAATATCGGCATATACACACAGACATAGTTGTCTCATATGCCCCGAAATTCAGTATTTTTGTCATACAAGAAAATGCATCCAGTCTTGCCGGAAAGTTAAAATCAATATTACTTGAATCCATTCATTCAAGATATTAAAAGGCGATTGAGCTTAGGAAGCATATGAATTACTTTATTATATTAATGATATTATAATAATACAATATTATAATTAATAGCAACGTGCAATATGGTTGCATCCAACGTTCAGCAATGTGCAATAAATGGTGCGACCTTAGCCACATTTATCAAAAATGCCCGTTCATTTTCCCCTTTTCTATTGCTAAAGAAGTGCGAACCAAAATACAAAAATATTTTATGTATCGCCATCTAGCGGCGAAATCTAGAATAAGATGAAGATTTAAAAGACCGTAGACGATGTGAATTTGATATCTTGACATTTATACATTGATAGATAGAAATTCCAGCTTCGCTCAGGGTTATTGCAAAATTAAATCTGATTTGAATTTGCGTACAATTAGAAGTAAACAAACATAATTTTTTTCATAAATATCAATATGAAATTTTTAATGAAAACATGAAAAATTTAATTTTATTGTGCTATAAACAAAGTATATAGACCACAGCCAATATCTGCCATGTTTGATTGTATCAACTAGCAGTGATGGTTCTTTTTTGACCAATTGCTCATAAAAGTTTAATAGTTTAATTTGTGCCGAAATTACACAAGTATACATACTTTTTTTTGAAAAGTCAACAACTTCATAATTATTAAGAACAAGTTAGACTTAAAATGTTCACACTTCAATATAGGTATGTTGGCAGTTTAATTTGTGCCGAAATTATACACGTAGACACACTTTCTCTGAAAAAGCTCTGTTTTAATCTTTAATTAATCTTTTTTATCTTCTGTTTTATTCCATTTCTCCCGACAATTATTGACTTCCGAGGGAAATTCAAAAATACTTATACAGTCTTTCATGCTATTTGACGTACAAAAGGACACTACACAATAAACCACAGTAAAAGCTAGATATTGCAATTTAAAAATACAAGAAAATCTTAGGAAAAAAAATTTGAAAACAAGATCAAAATTAAATAAGTATAACCAATCCTCCACGTACTCAAATTGAAAAACAACAACGTTGTTTTAGATGAAAACTAGTATCCCTTAGCGGTCATTTTTGAAATGGGATGGTTGCCTATTTTCATTGAGGAAATAACAGGCAATTTAGATAAATGTGGATATGGTGAGATCAATCCAATCGACTAAATTTCGATTTTTTAATTCATTACTTTTGACAATTTCTGTAGAAACTTGACATATGCGTAATCAAAATATTTTAAAATTAAAATTGATTTTTCAGTCTGATGGAACATGCCAGGAAGGGATGAGATATTTTATGGACCATACTTTAGACATTCATTATATTTACATTTTTATTTTATTGATCGAGTGATTTAAAAGTTGATTGGTGAGTTTGAAAGAGATGAAAAAAAAAACAATTTTACTCTCACAAAAGAGGGACATTTCTGATTAAAATTAGTTTTTTAGATCGATGATTTATTTGTTAACTTAGATTCTAACCCCTACCCAAAGTCTCACCACGAAAAATTATGTAAAACGCTGAAGAGAATCTTGTTCTAAAGAAAATGAAATTCATACTTATTTTCTACGCCGTTTATCGTTAAAATGTGATTGATAAAAAATGCTTATTCTAGAAAAAATAGATAAAGAAATCGAAATTGGGTTTGCTTATCAATAAAATGCTACATAAAAGCAATTTCAGTTTTAGAACTTTGGAAAAAATGTTTTAATGTTAGCAAAGTTAAATAGCCAATCACCAATCCAATAGCCAAAGTGGAATAGCCATCTTCAATCCAACCGGTTTAATTTCGGCTTTTAATTCATAACTCAAACTAAATTCAAATTTTGGGAGGCGCTCAATGAGGCGTTTTATCTCCGGAGCCGAGGTACTCATTCTAGGTTTTATGATAGTACGTTGCTTATATTTTCAGCTCCGCGTAACACAGACAAATATAAAAAAATGCATCTTATTTTACCATAATAGAATATTAGTTAAATTATCTG
This sequence comes from Amaurobius ferox, assembly GCA_951213105.1. Lineage (NCBI taxonomy): Eukaryota > Metazoa > Arthropoda > Arachnida > Araneae > Amaurobiidae > Amaurobius > Amaurobius ferox. The sequence goes on along the minus strand of OX578143.1, from coordinate 117,147,471 downwards.
GAGTGTGATTCAATTCGAGTTCTTCATACCAGAATCCATTTTTAAGCAAGTTGTGATGTTTTTACATTTGAGATTCTTGCAAAGAAAAAAAAATGAAAAATCTGTACCATTGTTCCAAATGACCACAATTATAGAATATTTCCCTTCAATTTAAAGGACTTAAAGTATTTCGATTGATATCAAGTTGGGCAATATACCTCGGTTGGGAGGTAACTGCCGTGGGGGCAGTTACCTCCCAACAGGGCTAATGACGTCAGGAATACAAAACGTGCATCGTAACTATTTTTCACTACATTGATTGAAACTATTAAGTTTCGGGACCATTGAACAATAAATAATCCCTTTCATGCATAATTATAATTATGTCACATGTTGTTCTATCCTGCCATGTTAAGAAAATATAAAATTTCGAAATTTCTGTTGTAATTTCAAACATTCTATCTAGTTCAAGATTTATCATTAACAAAGCCGTATATAAAGTTTCGTGAAAATCTACTGATATTTCTGCGAACTACCATGTGCACAAAAAGTCTACCACAATCAGATGGACATTAATATAAAAATAGCCATAACTTGTTCCAGAGGTCCTAAAACAAAGAGACATACATTAGCATCAAAATGTCGAAATCGAAAATTTTCGTATAAACATTACTTTCTTCATACTGTACTCCATAATATGAGAAAGTAGAAATAAATATCTTCTATACAAACTTTCATAAATAGTATATTTCATACAAACTCTCAGAAATTCAATTTCAACTGTCCTGAAAATTTTTGTAGTTTGACATGTTTACACTTATTCTCAAATCATAACAACAGGACTTCCATTTTAAACGTCACGATAACGTCTGACATCAACTGGAATATTAATTTAACTGCTTTCTGTTTGACAGCTGTACACATCATTAATGTTACGTAAAAATAAAAATGCCCAAAAGGTCACTCTATCAAAGCAAAATGAACATTCCGATCTGCTTATTTATTTCGAAAATATTTTATGCCACTATTGGGAGTTTTATGGGAAGTTACAATGGGAAGTGATTAAAATCGGTACGAATAATAACTTATTACCAAATCTGTTACTTTTTTGCTGGTTGATGAATACGTAACATTTAAAAAAAAAATTATATTTGACTTAATTATTTTAAAGGAACAATAAAGTTTATAATATCAGAAGCAGATTTCAGATATACATATGATTGTCAGATATGTGCGAAGTATGAAGATTGTCATAAGGCGATTTAATATTGTGCATTTAAACATTTTGCATTTTATTAAAGCACAATTTATTCAATATTAGTCAGTTACATTTTCAAGTATATGCGTCAATTAGACATACATATTTATTGTAAAGTTATTAGAGTTTTTCATATATTTTACCTTATTCATTGAATGTTGTTACATACTGATATTATTACATACTGATTCAGCCGGTTCACTATTGTTCAATATTTTATGGGATTATTAGTGGTCATTATGAAAGCAAAAAGTACCAAACTATATTCCATCTTTTATAAAAAATATTCATTATATACAAAAGTTCTTTGTACGGAAAGATTGTTAAAAGATATCTAATTGTTAAAGATTGAAATACAAGAACTTCAGGCCACGGGATGATACACCGCGGTAAGATTTTTATAAAATTCGAATTAGTTTCATAGTTATTTGTAATCAAAAAACTTTCCTTTCACAGCATATGTGTGCCATATCTTTTGTTATAATTTGGCTTATGACGCCATCTGGTATCGTCATTCTAAACGTAAAACTACACGTTGCACATTACTTAACTTTTACATTTAATGGTGCACATTTACTACGCAGAATTAATATATGTAAGCAGAACTAATAGACACAATGGAGCTTTCCCTTCACACATATTTCAATCTGCGAGTAATTGGAAAGTCCTAATCTCGAAATCCCGAGTTGTAAAAAACGTCTGGGATTGCAATCCCTAAAATTGACAAAGTCTGAAATTTAAAATGCGATTCGTGGACTGAGATAATCGAAATCAAAAGCCACTATATCTATGTGGGACATTAATGGTGCAATTTTGGCATAAATGCGATAAAGTTGGCAAGCAATTTTGGCGCTCTTTGTAACCGAACATGAATACTAAATAAACAACTTACAATCGTATTTCGTAAGATTGCTTTTCAGTCTTTCTATCGGGCATCTTTCAATTTTTTTTTATGTGCGGATTTGCAGCAAGATTAGCAAAGTGTTTTAAGTGGAGTTATTTTTCCCTTCTATCGGAGATCCGAGCATAACAATTTTCAGATTACACGTCGCAAGATATTACTTATTCTTTAGTTCTTAATTCTAAAACAAATGAATGTTTGGGAAAATCACTGTTTAATAATTCGTTGAAGAACAAACAAATTTAATATGGTTCATAAGATTTTTAAATAATGGTATAAATGTGTTGAACATTTGAAGGTTAGATGTTTGCTTGCAGATTTCTAATTGTAGATTATGGAATAAATTTCAGCACAATTAGGCATTAAATACATGGCTTTAATGTGAATAGTTTCAGTAATAACAGGGCCAAACATATCTAGAATACTAAATGTGTGCCGGACCATAATAAATTATATCAATAATTAACAGTCGATGCATTTTTGTTATTGTATGAAATTACTCCAATAATTTAAAAGGTTTGCTTGTATAAGTTGCGTACAACAGAGTAGAAGTCAAAAAGAAGGTATAAACATTTTAATGGAAATTACATACCAAAATTATTTTTTACAATTGGAATACATGTACCATCTTTCCTAAGCAACTCATCTGGTCTAAAATTACATAAATTAAAATAAATACTAAACAAGAAAGATTAATCATGTAAAAAACTTTTACTATGAAACACTTTCCAACTGAAATGCAATTTCAAATTGAAATGCAAAATATCTCTAAAATGTGATACATTCAGCGCTGATATAGTTTAAATTATCACAGTGCTACAGAAACTTATTTTATTTGAAAACTTATATGGGAAAAAATGAGCTTTATTCAAATGACGTCATCGAAATAAAATTCGTCTAACTCTATGTAAAAGCAATGAATATTTCATTCATATCACTTATATTCCAAACTCCAGAACTAAAGAATTTTGCGTGAAAATAAATCAGAAATTTTTACACAACTTATCTTGCAATCCCTTGCTTACATTCTTCATTCAATAAAATTAGGCTTCGTTGTAGAAATAATCAAAGTTTGATGATCATTTAAACTAAAAAATATTGCAAGTGCGTTGACTCAGAATATACGAGTAGATACACAGAAAATACGCAAAATTTAAACAATTTTAGGACGGATGCAGCACTAAATATAAATGTAAAAGAACTTTAAAAATCACGATTTTTACACTGGGAAAAAATATGGATGCCATATTTTATTTTGAAGTGGATCGTGTGATCTCTTCATATAAAATGTGTATAATTATTATATTAAATATTATATAGGACGGATGTAACACTAGATATAAATTTAAAAGAACTTTAAAAATCATGATTTTTACACTGGGAGAAAAAGATGGATGACATATTTTATTTTGAAGTGGGTCATGTGATCTCTTCATATAATATGGGTGTAATTATTATATTAATTTTTATTTAAAAAAATGCCAAACATATTTTGCTGACAAATTTTTTCATATATTTTATGGGATAATTTGAATATTTCCTAAAATTTTCGAAGCAATTTGTGATTTTTAACTTTGCTTAAAAAATGTTTAAAAAAGTAGGTCCCATAGGGTTCAATGTATTTCACTTTTTCAATCCGGGTTCAATCCAAAACTAATTGGGTGATGTTATTTATTTGCATTCTCATATGTATCACAGACCTTCTCAACAACTGACTAAAATTCATTTTGATAAAGTCATTTTAAGGCAGTTATCATGCGAATGGACAGACGGACAGACAGAATGAACAAATTCATAAACACTTTTCAACTATGTTGGGAAGTGTTAAAAATTGTTTTTAATACCAGCTCTTCAGTAATGAAATTTTCGAAGTCAACATAATTCACTATAATAGTCTTTTGATGCGCTTATATTACTTCGGGTTCAATAGCAATGAAATACAATAAAGAAATCTAAAACTTTTTAAAATTTTTGTTTCAGCATCATTTTATTATTAAATTCATTAGTTTAGTTTCTGCTGATGCTGTTAATGAACTCTAATGAATTACCGTCACATATAATTAGCATTAACAAACAATTTTAGTTGGAACACTGTAACATACAAAATGTATTAAAACATAAAGACAATCGTTAATAAAAAAACAAAAATTTGAAGAATACTTTCTGTATACATTTTAAGCGTATTACACTCTAACAGCTTTTAAACTCTTATGTCGGAATATATCACTAGATTAAGAAAGTGCTTTTAAGTAGATTTTAGAGATACGAACATAATCCCTTGGGCTTACGAATCCCAGGATAGCATAGCTCATCAATTTTCATTTTGATGTTAAAAGTAAGTATTGTATTTAATGACTCATTCAAGAACGATACAGTTTATCAAAGGTTTTTTAAGTTTAAAAATGATAAACTTAACTGTAACACCTAAAGTTAGACGATTATAATATAATGTGTTTGATTTTGCTTTTAAGATGCGTTCTAAATGAAATTTACGTTTATTTCGCTCAAAGTGTTGTTGAACAAGCTATTCCAAAATTATTCTCTATTGTTTAAATGTAATGGGGATCCCAACAGAGGAAAATATAAACTATTAATTATTGAATAAACAACATATTTGAACCAAGCGCAGATAACATTTTAGTGTATTCAATAATAACTCATCTCGCTCCAGTTGTATATAAAATTTTTATACTGACCGTGCGGCAAATAGTGTCAAACAACTGCACAAAATTGCTTCAAACCAAGCTACATTAAATTAGGAGACTTGGTGACTTTAGGGATTATTTGTAGTTGGATTAGCACTGACGGAATATTCCTACCAACTTCCATCAGATGACATCGGTAGACCTCAGGAAAGATTTCCAGTTGTCCATTTCTATGGTAATATTAGCTACACACATCTCTGACCCTTACCAATCATCACACGTTCAGACTGCGGATTTGATGCTTTACGCGGTCAAAAATTACACTGAACCATGCTAATGCGACTACCCACCCTTACTCACCACGAACCGAAAGATTTATCTAGTCCCTCCACCATGATCGCAGAAACGTGTTAGCCGCTCTAGATGGGTTTTCATACCGGAACCAGTAAGAAGTTGTTAGTACAAAGTAAATCATAACGTAGAACGTACACTCGGGGAAATCACAACAAAAATTTATATAGACCCCACAGTGTCAGCATAGAATATATCAAACGTATTCTTTGTGTCATTACAAAGCAAATCTAATCCAAAATCAACCCTTACACTACTCCAACATTTTTCTTTGAGTCTATAATCTCTTAAGCGCAAATGATTCGATTTCACCCCACATTTACTTTTCATATTGATCGAGGAGCAGATCGCTATTCGACATATCATTTGATACGGTTAAAATAACTTCGTTAAGTGTAATATACAACACGAAATTAACAGCATCGACTCTAAAGAAAAATAGGCCTTCATTGTTTGGACACACAAGAAGCGCAATCTTTACTTGTGAGAGAAATATCGGCGACTGAGGCAAGAACTGAAAATGTGATTAAAGCAGGTGAAATGTGTTGCCAACGGCGACAGTAGAATAAAATATGTAAAATAACACAAGAGCAAGATGTTATTTGCACTAAATGAACGGTCAAATACCAAAGCACTAATACATGATTCAAAACACTTATTCAGGCTTTTATAAAAACCCAATTCAACCACATTTTCCTTTTTGGTATTTTACAGTTTATTCAGTGTGTTCCACTTCTTGTTTCTTCATCTTGGGCTGTTTTATCTAGTTTTACTTCTTGCGCTGTTGGCAGCACTTTTCCCCTAATTCAGTCACATTTGCCGTCTGTGCATTAGTCACCAATCTTTTCCTCACGAGTAAAGGTTGCCTTTGTGTATCCTGACGAAGAAGTTATTTTAGTTGCACTATATTTGCAGCAGTTTGAGCTGTACTTGCATAATTTGATATTTGCATATTCACATCGAAAACAACAGTAAACGTCGCCTAATAAAATTTACCCATACGTTCGCTATTGGAGATTATGCGCTTAGCTTTTGGAAGACATTGTATTTTCAGTCTACTTACGCTATATCATCTGATCAACTGATAGTCTTAAGACATTAAAACTACTACTCACACTGGTAAAATATAAATATCTAAAAAACATTATCTAAAACACCGTCATTAACTTACGCGAATAGCCAACTTACACTCTACAAAATACAATATTTCAAAAGTACATCTGAATTTATCATTACTAACAGAACAAAAAGGAATAATAATCTATCAGGCAACTTCTTTAGAAATCCAATTTCTACTGTCTTGAGAAAATTGTACAGTTTGGCATGTTTACACTCAATCACATTCTCAAATCATAAAAAAATATCAACCGAACCGCCTTCTGAAATGCCGCGGTGACGTTTAATAGGAATAAGAGTCATAAAATATTTTTAAAATTGACAACGTGATTTGACAGATTTTTGTTGCAATATGTAACTGAATGAAATTAGTATTGAAAAATTACCACGTGAAACCTACTCGGTGATCGGTTTTGAATGTAGTTATTTGAAAAACAAACAAAAATAAAAATGCACTTGAAAGCTTTGAATTTTTCTAGAATATTTTAAATAATGAGTGATTTTTCAGGGTCCTTATTATTCCAAAAGTAAATGTACTTCTGAAGAGAACTCGAAGACATTTTTATTTCACTTTAGATATCATAAACATCTACTTTTTAACGGATTTTTTTTTATCGTAGACAAGATTTTTAATTTAATAAAATATTTTTTATGATACAAATTGATTAAAAAAATGGATATTAAAATAGCTGTATGACAATTTTTTTTGTGTTTTTAATTTAGTACCCAAAAATACATCAAAAATAGTCGAGAATTACTAAAACTCTTTGTTAACGACTGTATTACATTTACTAAAATAACAATACATCAAAAATATCTATTAAAATAGAATGTCATGGGGTCAGAATTTTGAATCTCCCCTTGACTTATAAAATACATTCATATCCCATACTGTTTAGTTCTATTTGAATCACTATTATTATTAAAATGCAAAAATACGGTATAATTTTCAGATTTAACATCCAAGTTATTATACTAAAATAATTCATATACAATTTTTAAAATGTGGCTGATTTCACGTTCAGTGACGTATATGGATGCAATTGTCTTATCTGTCCGACAAAAGTAATTTTGACACCATTATTCCATTCTATGTCTTCTCCAAATACTACATACATATGTAAATTCTCCAAATACTACATACTTCCATTATTACTGTAGAAATTATCATTGCTTTTCATAGAAAACGTTGCTGTGAAAATCTTAAAACAAGAATAATTCGAATTGTAATCATAATAATTTCTAAAAATTCTACAAGGTTTTAAATCTACAGGTTACGCATATACACAAACAAGTTTAAAGCAGTGGGGAGCTAGTCGTTCTTGATTTATCATGTTCACGTCACTCACACACAGACGAACATATTTTGGCTCTACATTATTCTTACCTGAATTCGTCAAAATCCCGAATTCGAAAATGTTAAGGAAACAATATTTTCCCTATACAATAGTATGAGATAATAAATATAACTTTTCCCCAAAACTGCATAAGGCTTTCACTTTCTATTAGAACATCACAGTAATCATTAATCCTAAATAAACGACATAAGACAGACTTTCGTCAGATTGCATTTCAGCTTATTACTTTCAAACATCTTCGAAACTCTTTTATGTCCGGATTTACTACCAGATTAAAGAAGTGTCTTTAAGTGTATGTTTAGTGTTTCGGACATATTCCCCTGAGCTTAGGAATCCCAGGATAACACTTGCTCGTTAGTCTCTATTTATGTGATAAGTCACCGACTGTTCGTTAGTAAGTCTTGTGTTCAATGACTCTTTTCAAGAATAAATTTATTAGAAAATGCGTTTTAATTAAACAGGAAGTAATCAATATGTATGTAAATAGATTTTAATGTAAGTTGCTTCATGTATATTTAATCAATTTCCCTATTAAGGTACCGTAAAGAACACGCTGTCCCAATCATGGGTCATCGAGGTAGCCAACGGGTGCTACTGTAGTGGAAATTCTAATTCACCATTAAGCTACTGGGATAGAATTCTTAGCCACCATTGAGCTATGAGCTACTGGGATGTAATTATTAGCTACCATTGAGATACTTACTGGGAAGGAATTTTTTTCCACCATTGAGCTGCTTGGAATTTTACTCTTGTCGCAAAAGTGTGAACTGCACTCTCATCCATCATATGTCAAATGGACGTCGAATTGACGATCTTGGAGACAACCTTTATTTGGGGGCGACATCTACAGGGGCCGTTATCCCTTCCCATAATACCAACCTCTCGAAAGGACTTTCAGACACACAAATTTAACGTGCCTGTACTCTTTTTGTGAACTTGGGTCCTGCGAGTGCAATTTCCGTGCCATAACAATTCCCGTGTTCCCACGCAACTAGAGGATATCTTCTTCTTCGACCCCGAACGACCTACCAGAAAGGTATATTGAAAGGTTTGGACGGACAGGAAGTGCCACCCAATTTAGACCGGAACCCAGTGGGGGAGGTATCCACAGGGAACGTACCCTCCTTTCCTTACCGGCAACTTCTCGGACGGACTTACGTACCCACATGTTTAACGTGATCGCACTCCGTGTGAACACATCGGCAATTTTGGCAGTGGCGGCGTGAATCGAACCCGGGTTGATCTAGCGCAATTCACGCGCGCTAACCACTGGGCTGTCGCACCCCAACTAGAGGAGATCAACTGTCCGATGAGATGGCTTCTCAGACTGTTATACTACGTGTGATGGATGTATGCCGCTCGGCAACAAATGCGGTATCAGAGCGCTAGCTAGTCCTCTTCCAATCACGTATACGATGGTCATCAGCATTAGGTTAAAAGTATGATCCATCGCTAAAAGCAACAGTCTTCCAATCGGACACTGTACAGACTGGCTACCAATCCAGACGACTCTGCTTTTGTTGAAAGGTCAGTGGTAGGAAATCCTTCACGAAATCCTTCTTCTGACAGTCGTCTCCGAATAGTACCTCTTCATACAGAATGTATGGAGCATGACAAATGCCATTGAATAGTTGATAGCGAAGCCCTTGGTGTGGACGTGTTTCTTCTCTTTATCCTTTCGAGTAGATATCTGTCTGGGGCGTCCTGAGCCTCTGCGAAGGTTATATTTGATATCTCTGATTCACTGTTTCCAACATCGAGCAACTGCCATATCATTTCCATCCAGATGGCGACTGCTACGTCTGTTGGACAATCAAGCTTCCCATAGGCCTATCATGCAATCTCTCCAAATCCGACAGTTCATATCGCCACCGAATACATCTGAAAGGCATCTTTGTACATAGCTTACTATATCAGGATTTTGGATATACAGTTCAAATTGCCCATGAGTGAGAACACCGATCGTTTTAAATGCTGCACGATGAGCTGTTCTCATGTGCTTTGCATTAACCCAATAACATCATTGGTTTTGACAGTTTTATCATTTACACAACTCTTAAAACGACGTTTGTATGCCGAGTTTCGTGGCCGTAGTTCAAGTTTTTATGGGTGTATGCATGTTTTGCAACAGAGTGTCGAAAGCCCAGACCATCCGACTCGTCCGTAGACTTAGAGCAGCTGTTTGAATGGCCGGTTGCAACAGAGTGTATAACAACGCAAGTTATCTAGTAATTATTAAAACATACAAATCGTATCAATTTTAACATAATTACGACAAATAAATTAATTGCAAAGTAAAATGCCATGTAAATGACATAATAAATCAGTGGATAATACATCTCTTGGATTTAACATGAAATGAAAGATTAAAAGCGTGTTAATAAAAAATCCAAAACTCTAGTAGCGTCAGCTATGTTTAAAAAAGTAGTATTTTGTGATGCTAGATGGCGGGACCACTAATAAAGTTCAGTACAATCGTTATGTTATTACACAGAGCAATTTTTATTACCGAATTCGGCAATTTCGCCTATCAATCATACTCCAAGCCCCTCCTATCTATCAGGCTCCTCCTCTCTAATGGCACCGATTTCTTTCCAGGAAGAAATCGTTAGTGTTTTTTTCGTATACTTTGGAATATTTAATATTCCACGGGTGTCAGTAATTTGGTAGAAGTTCTATTAACTTATTTCCATCTCTAGATTCCAACGTATTTGAGCTGATTGCGATGTGCTTGCAGTCACCATCGCCATTTTTAATGCAAATAAGAAGAAAGGCAGAGCGGAGTGATGTCCAATCTTATCGTCCTGTTATTGTTTGGCGCTCAGAAATCGAGCAATTTTTATTGCTAAGTTAGACAAAATTGTGGAAATTCGGCGTCCAGATTTCTTCCCAAAACATGTATGGTGTTGACGAAAAATTGTTGGGAAGAGTTGCTCTGTGTAATAACACCTTTAAACAAAGATAAATTCTCATTAAGTTTCCAACTTAAATCGTTTGCACTGAAGCGATAAAATCAAGTGCTTTAAAAACAATGGAATACTTTTTTTTTCCATTTTATTTGCTTGTTACGAATTTATTTTTTTCAATCATATTACTTATCATTTTAATAAATATTTATCGCTTCTATCAAATTTTCTACACAGAAATTTAAATATACGTCTCAACTTCATTAACAGCTATTTTTGTGGGAACAATCTAGCTGCATTGGTTTAGAAGTAAATCACCAACAATCATATTTCATAAAAAAAAATCCCCTTTAATCCAATTTCCGTAGTCATTTGAAATCATGTATTTTGTCTTCCGAAGTGTTATGCTCATTTAGATTCCGACAGTCATAAAAACCCCGAGAACTAATCAACTTTCTTTACAAATACTCGATGACAACGAAAATTAATTTGTCGCCAGTTCTTGGCAGCTGTACAGGCAGATCATTAATAACATGTAAAAATGGGAAAAGTGTGGGGGTAGCAGAGAGTGACGCAAGAGCAGCACTACAAAAGCGTGGAACTGTGCAGGGTAATAAAAAAAAGTTCACCTGTTAATTTATTATCAAAATATATATTAAGTTGGTGCGTTGTTTATTACTTCCCCTATAATACATGGTAATGAATAGAGAAAGTACTGAAATGGGATAAAAAGGTTTTAGATTGATTTACAAGTTATTGGAAATATAGAGCACCAAAAGACAAATATAACTTGGAGAGGGCGTGTGTGGATGTGTATTTTTCTGTGCGTGAGTCCGGTTATTGTATGTATCCACTCTACATCGAAATTGCCCGACTTTCACTCGTGAGAACTAGGTCGGCAACTGATCGTAGAACATTTAACTTCTCAAGCTGGAAGGCCTAGAGATTGCACTTGGACGATCTGAGTTCGATATCCGTCTCTACCAAAACTGTATCTCTGTCCATAAGGGGTATGGGCACGTGTACTATGTAGATCCTTAAGTCCTTTCGATAGGTCGGTGCTAGAGGAAGGAGAGTACTGTTCCTGTGGATGCTGCCTACACTGTTTTCTGGTCTAAATTGTGTGGAACTATCCAGGCCATCCAAACAGATATCTTACACATTCTGGTAGGTCGGGCGGTCTAGATCGAGATAACAACAATGAAATTTGGTTGTTAAGTCAACTATGTGTTTCCTTGATATCGAGAATTAATAATAGTTTAAACTCTGCAATGAATGTAATAGTTAATAAAATAGTTAACACAATTAATTATGCACATGTATATAAATCATTAGCTTCACCAAACTGTTGCCAATTTATACTATAAACTATAATTATTATGAAACATGGAAAAAGAATAATTTATTAACAGAAACTCATAAGATGATACACTTTTTATTTTCCCTATTCTAGTGCTCCTTATAATACAAAAAGAGCGTTTCGAATGAAATTTAGTGCTAAAATCATTGAATACTGGAAGCCTGCAGGTTTTAAACGTAATCAATTGTTCGAAACACCCTAAAATATTTGATCGATATATTAAAAAATTCATTAAGAAAAACAAAAAAAAAACCCAATAATATTACGCAAATAAACATTTAGCATGTAATTTTTTTTTGTAAAAGAAAAAAGATTAACACAAATTTTAGAACTCTAGTATGAACTCTTCCTGAGATATTCCAGTTTGTTTAAAATAAATTATCAAAAAAATTATATAAAATTAAAAAATATGTATTAAATAGTGTGAAATCTATTAACTTTGCATATGTAATATGATGCGATAAATTTCTTAACATCATTCTCGAGGATCTAGTATATTCCATTCACGAGAGAAGAAATTCCGTGTAATAGTTTGGTGTTATGATGCCTGACAATTCCGCCAACAGCCAGTTATAGATATAAGAAATGCTCTTCTCCACCGTTTACTCAGTTTATTTGCAACGCAAAATTTAGAGAACTTGGCGACTCATTTACTGAAATACAGCCAACTTAGCAATATTTCGCCCTAGATTGACGAAAACATTGTTAAAATTGCAAAAATAACTCAGAGTTAATGAAAATGACGCAAAATGGATGAATTAATTTAAAAAAAATTTTAATATATAAACTAAATTGCGTATTTCAGATGCTATTAATATTGATAATTGTCAATTTAGAGTTGCTTGAAGTTAACTGCGTACTTTGAAACAGTTTTTCTTGTCATTTAGAAAACCACGAGATGTATAATTCAACTTTAAAAGTATTGTGCCATAAATCTTATACATAATTTTCTCAACATGAAATAAGTAATTTTATTGCATTATGTAGATAAAATCACGTCCTGCCCACATCAGATTTTTAAATAGTATTACAGCGTAAATATAAACTAACAATTTTATATTAAAAATGTGTACTTAAAAATATAAATATGTCTTAAATCCATTAAAATCATTTTTATAAGATATATTTTCTTATAACTTAAGTTAAAGCAAATAGTCAACAATCTTTCGTATGGACTTCGCAATAATCTAATAAATGTCACTTTTTCTTTTTATAATATGTTTATTTTTCTTTTATGATATGTTTATTTTCGTTTTGATTGGACAGTGATATAAACAGTAAACTAATCAAATCATGTTTGAAATAGCGATACATTTTCGATGCCACTGGAAAAAATAATGCGACTTCTCTTAGTTTACGACATCTGCACACAGCTAAAAATATCTGATGTGGACAGCACATTTAAATTTAATTCACTTCTAATTCAATTTTCGTTCTCATTTGGTAACTGGACTTATTGTCAAACGTGGCGTAGAGAAAGTGCTAAAATATCTCGAGAACGGCTAGTCCAAGTGTAATGGGGTTAGTCTTATTCCTTCATCGTTAAAAATTACGTATAAAACAAGCATTTAAAGAATATATTTGAGCATACGTAATTTTTATTTCAGATTTTGAAGATTTTTGCCGGCCATTTCGTAAAAAAAGGCAGATTTTTTTCCGAATCGTACCAAAATCTAGTCAGCACCAGGGTAACCCACAAACGACTTATTTACCGAATTTTGTGAAATTCGGTCCATTAGTTTTTTATCTGAAATGGATATAGGCAATTTTTGCAGACCATTTCGAAAAAAAAAGGCAGGTTGTTTTATCCCGAATCGTACTAAAAAACTAATCAGTACCAGGGTCACACCCAAGTGACTTACCAAATTTTGTGAAATTCGGTCCATTAGTTTTTGAGTTAGATTGGATACATACATTGCACAGACAGCCAGACACACAGACAGGCACACACACACACACACACACACACACACACACACAGACATTCCGTTAAAAATAGTTTTTTCGTATTCTAGAGGTCTCGAAACGTGTAGATCCGTCGAAAACTCGAGTTGTGATTTTCGGTATGACTCCAATACTTTCCCCATACATTACCATGTATTGCAGGGAAAGTAATAAAAATGAAAGAGTATACAACCAGAAGAGCAATAAAATAATTGTGCATTAACTTGAATATTTATTTCTATTTATTCTGGCATACGTCTGTTTTGTACTAGAATATATACTCGGTGTTGTCCAGAACAGAATTAACAAGAAAGATCAATCATGCTTAAAGCATTGATTATGAAACACTTTCCAACTTCAATACAATTTTATTTCAACATGTCTAAAATGCTATACATTCCTCGGTAATATTTTAAAACTTATCACAATACTACATTAATTTATTATATTTGAAAACTTAAACCTTCATCGAAAAAAATGAACTCCATTCAAATGACGGCATTTAAATATAAATTGCCTGGTTTAAACGTCTCTAAAATGTGATACATTCTTCGGTAATAATTTCAGAATTATCATAATACTACGATAATTTATTATATTTGAAAACTTCATCGAAAACAACTGAAATTCATTCAAATGACGTCATAGAAAAAATAACACGCCTGGCTCTCTATAAAAGCAGCATTTCAGTCCATAAATAATTTCCCATTCATGTAATTCTTTACAATACTATAATAATTTATTTCATTTAAAAATTAAGACCATGGAGCTACAAGTCTTTAAACTCTATGCATAAAATTTCATCGAAAAAAATCGTCCTTCTCTTTGTAAAATCAATGAATATTTCATTCATATCAGCTAAGCAGACTCCATGAACTAAAATTTTTTGTGTTAAAGAAATACAGCAATTCTAATACAACTCATTCTACATATTTTGCTGTTTATATTTTACATAGGTGAAAAATAGGCTTCGTTGTAGAAATAATCAAATTTGGATGAGCATTTAAACTCAAATTTATTGTAATTGCTTTGTTTCAGTATGTAGATCCACAGAATTTAGCCAAAAATAAAGTGGTTTTAGGACGGATACAACACTCAATATGAATTAACAAGAACTTTAAAAATCACGATTTTGAGACAAGATGGATGCCATACATCATTTTGAAGTGGGTCACTTGATCTTTTCATATCATGGTCACGTGATCGCTTCACATAAGATGTGTTACTGTTATTTTAATTTCTATTTAAAAAACGATTGAATATATTTCGCTGAATTTTTTTTATATACTTTATGGAATAATTTGAATATTAACTAAAATTTTCGAAGCAGTTTGTGAATTTTAAATCCGCTTAAAAAATGTTTGAAAAATTAGGTCCCATAGGGCTCAATGTATTTCATTTTTTCAACCCGGGTTCAAGCCAAAACTAATTGTGTGATATTATTCATTTATATTCCCATAGGTCCTACAGCCCGTCTGAATAACATACTAAAATTTCATTTTGATTAAGTCATTTTTACGGCAGTTATCGTGCTAACGGACAGACAGAATGAACAAAGTCATAAACACTTTTCAACTTTGTTGTAAATTGTTAAAAATGCAAACCTGTCACTAAAAATACACTGGAAGATATTGTGAATTCTCAAAAACTCAATAATGCTTTTACGATGCGCCCGCTTACAACATAGAAAAAATATCTGGATTGTAGCTGAACTCGAGTTCCTCATACCAGAATTCTTTTTTTTCAAATTTCAAGAGAAAAATGATGAAAAATTGGTTTCGTGAGTCAAAATGTTATTTAGATTTACGCGAATTCGAGTCCTTTGAAATAGGTTTGTTTGCATTAAAAATACAATACCATTGATCTTATACATGAAAATTGGCAATTCATTATTTAAAATTCATTGCATTATATAAGGAAAGTCATGTGCTGCCCACAGATATGTATTTCGATACAATTTATATTTTGATGACCTCAGACCTCATTTGAATAAAGTTCATTTTTTTCGATGAAGTTTTAAGTTTTCAAATATAATGAATTATTGTGGTACTGTGATAATTTAAAATATATCAGCGTTGAATATATCGTAGTTTAGAGATGTTTAAATGAAATTGCATTTCAGTTGGAATGTGTTTCAAAATCAATGTTTTATGCATGATTGAGATCGTTCTTGTGTTATTTATTGGAGGTAAAATGGATTGTGTTTCTAGTTCAAAGACTCCAGAAAGACAAACTGAATAGTATATTTTTAAGTATATTTTTTATCAGGTGTGTTTATAGAGCATTTTGAAACTTTTTAATTTCTGCGCGGATGGGGGTTGAAACCTGTATTCCCCCTTTTAAATGCGTTCATGATAGTCATTTTACTGTAGATTGACATAACTTGTGCTGTACACTCGATTTCGAAAAACATCTAAAGTCCTGAGCATACAGCACTAACGTGTACTCTACACTTAATTCCATTCAAATAATTTTCATTCTGAAGGTGTTTGAACTTTCCTGGTAACACTGTATATAGTGCCGTACAACACTAGTGTACTACTGAAGTACTTCTGATATACTACCTTCAACATCAAATATTTTATTGGAACTGTTAAATTTTTTTTATCCAAGAAATACTTCAAATTATACTATAGACATCACAGTGATCATTAATCATTAAATCAATACTAATGTTCCACAATTCGACACTGTTGATAGCCTTTTCGATAATGTTGAACTACCACCATATGCATTACTTCGAGCATCAAACACTTAATTTCACGAATGCAACTGTTATAAAAGTTTATTACAGAAACGTTTAACTTTATATAAGAGCATTGTGTTGATCATTAATTCTAAATAAGAAACTTAAGAGACAGCTTCTCGCCGGATTACATTTCAGGTTATTATTTTCTAACATCTTTCCAATTCTTTTATTTTCGGATTTCTGAAAGTGCAGGGGGGTGCTTGTCCTTAACTGGATAGTTAGCGATCCGAATATAATCCTTTCCGCGCAACACGGGATAACACTTGCTCATTAATCTTCATTTCTGCACCAAGTCAAATAAAGTTCGATATAAGTCGAAAATTTAATGACTCTTCGAAAAAGAAATTAGTAAATTGGGTTTAAATAAATTTGGAAATATTGAGTTTAATTTAATGAAAGTTTTAAAGTATGGTATTTAAAAGACATTATTTTCGATTTTACTCTTTACAAGTTTGTGCCGCATTGCTTACATATTTATCGCGTTAAGATTTAGTAGATTGATTCAACGAAATGATTAAAGCTGCCTGCAAGTGCTAATTAATGCTGGAACAAATTAATGAAATCATGCATCCCATGCGCATGATTTAGGTTTTATATCTTAAACATTCTAATATAATACGTACTATTTTTTACGTTATTTCACGACTTGTTTCCACTCACAAAAAGCTAAAAACACCCTTTGGCAACATTTATTGTAGATCGAAAGATATTTTCTTATTTAAGGGGAATTCTGATAAGCATATGGAGAGAAAAAGCTAAAAAAGAAAAATTGGTTGAAACTAAAAGATTATTCCATACTCTGGATATGATGTTTTTATTTCAAATGTTCAAATGTAATATGTACTATAGTTGACGTTATTTCACGACTTGTATAACACGTACAAAGAGCTAAAGGCATTTTTTGGCAACAATAATAGGTCAAAAGGTATTTTCCCATTTCAAATAAATTCTGATAAGTATGTGGAGAGAAAAAGAATAAAAAACAAAATTGGTCGAAACCAAAAGATTATTAACAAAATGATGATTTGAACAAATATGATAACGCATAAACACAAAGAAATTTCTTATTTAATCCTTATTAAATAACTTAGCTCAAAATTGTCAATTTGATATGTGTATTGGGAGAAAAATAAATTTTTAGCATCGACAATTCACTAAAGAACCTTTTGAGTAAAACTGTTAATTATAGTTTGAAAAACTCTCGGGCGGCATCTGTGATTATTAAGAATTTTAGTACTCAACAGAATAAAACTCTTTCATAATCAGCTACCACCATTATTACGGGTGACAATATTAAAACAGAGTTAATGGATGGTGGTAGTAATTTTAAACTGAAATCTAGTTTTGAGAAGAAAACGAAATATATGTTTTAAATAAATACACTCAAACCTATTTTTGTGCGGTGGATAAGGACCGCATAAAAGAAAACGCATAAAAAAAATCGCACAAAACTTCACGAGTAGCTATAAAAAATAGTTTTCGCAACACAATTAAAAAGTATTTTTTTTATGCGGTGAATAGGAACCGCATGAAAAAAGTCTCACGTAGAAAATAACTCAAAACTTTAAGAAATAACTAGGAATTGCTTTTTTAAACGAAATCAAGACACGAGGCTTGGCAGCTACTTGGCATCTCGCCAAACCTTTTGGAATCTGATTTAGAAAATACACATGCGAACATTTCCGGCCGTCCAAATAGCTGCTCTTAGTCCTCTGGACGAGTCGGACGGTCTGGGTCTTCAACATGCGAACATTTATAAATATTTTATTTACATATGTACTTATTTTACACATACAAAACTTTTCAAAACGTATAACCATTATCCTTCGTAGTCTGACAATACGCGAACTTTCTCGTGGTAAACTGGTTCAAAATCGCTTTCGTCACTTGAAGATACTACCTCGCATTAGAGTTGACTTTTTTTCAGTTACCATGTAGTCAGTGATCAGTTTTTGCGACGACTGTTGTTTCACTAGACGCTTGTATATGTCTCGGTAGCCAGATATACAAGATTGAAGCTCCTTTTGGAAGTTTGAAGTTCTTTCAGAATTGGTATCGAAAAACTAAATGGCCGATCAAAACTACTAATTTTTTTATTGATAACTTCGTCAATTATATTCCAATTTGATTGAAATTTTCATATACCGCACAAAAAAAATCGCACAAATAAAAAATCGCACAAATAAAAAATCGCACAAAAAAGACCGCAGAAAAAGAGATTTTAGTGTATATGAAACTCGTTAACTATTAAATATGCCTTGCGATGTCTTATACCTGACATAACTCCGTCGGATTCAGTTGGAAAATAATATATGAAACGGTATAAATAGAACATGAACAGTAATGTCACTAACAATTATACTTGCGGCAAACAAAACGTGACACTACAGAGGTATATAAAAAACACGAAACCTAGCTAAGTTATTTCGTTTGTTAATATACGCATAATAGACCTATGAATACAAAAATAAGTCAATCGCACAGAGCGGTATTAATTTAAGTTTGCCGCAAGTATAGCAGCCGACATTGGCAACTAGCAGCCGGCATTAACAACTGACTACATTGATACCACGATAGGAACGTAATAAAATTGGGGATCTATAATGATATAAATCATAAATTAAAATGACACCCGCATTAAACTAAATACATACCAATATAGACGCAATGAAAATGTTAAATATAATTAAATAAAAGATATATATATTAAAGTAAAGCGAGTTTTCTTAACTTACAGGGAAGTTAGACTATATGAAGTGCGTTAGTATAGATTTATTTCAGCAGTATAACTTAAAATACAGTACGGAAACTTTAAATTCCATAAAGCTAATTTATGTGCAGTAGTGCAATTTTAAGTACAGTACGTACTGTGATTTTAAGTGCTTAAAGTTAAGCTCACTTAACGAATGTAGTAAAATAATATCAAACATCAGATTATCGGTTATATAAAATCTAAATACATGTTTCAATGCTCTAGATATTTAACAGTAGAGTAATATACAAAATAATGCATTTAAATACGTAATCTGTGAGAAATATCTCTTCTATAATCAGGATTGTTTAAGTAAGTTTTCTTACTGTACAACCTAGATCTCGATTAATATTCTACGTATAAATACGCAAGTATTTTGTCTCTAGATGGCACCATTTGACAAGATTTAAACCAAAAATCGTTTGTTCAAGTATTGCTACATATAAAACAAGAAAGATCAATCATGCATAAAGCATTGATTATGAAACACTTTTCGACTGAAATGCAATTTTATTTAAACATCTCTAAAATGCGATATATTCAGCGGTGATATTTTTAAAATTATCACAATACTACAATAATTTATTATACTTGAAAACGTCATCGAAAACAAATGAAATTTATTCAAATAACGTCATCGAAATATAAATCGCCTGGCTCTCTATATAAAATCAGTGAATATTTCAATTGCGTATATTGCAATTGCGTTGGCTCAGTATATAGATGCACAGAAAATATGCAAAAATAAAGCTGTTTTAGGACGGATGCAACACTAAATATAAATTAAAAAGAACTTTAGAAATCGCGATTTTGACACAAGATGGATGCCATATTTTATTTTGAAGTGGGTCACATGATCTTTTCATATTATATGTGTGCAATTAGTATTTTAATTTTTATTTAATGAACTACCGAATATATTTTGTTGAAATTTCATTTTGTAGATTTTACGTGATAATCTAAATATTTCCAAAAATTTTCGAAGCAATTTGTGAATTCTAACTTCGCTTAAAATATGTTTGAAAACTTAGGTCTCATAGGTTCAATGTATTTCATTTTTTCAAAACAAGCAATAAATAAGTTTACTAGATTAAGTTGCCACATTAATACCGTTGAGGTATCAATAAAGTAAGAATATTTAAAGCGTAGTAGCAGCATGTATCGGAATCCAAAGGAAAATAATTTTTTTCTCAACACAGCATCCAAAACATTCTCCAGACAGTAGAATTTTAAGAGTATACATTACCCCATTTTTTATTTGGTGAAAATTTATGGTGAAAATTTTTATTGTATTATATTTTAACATTAAATTATAAGCAGAATTTTGCAAAAAATATCTTATTGAACTACGTGTTTAATTAACATCTAAATTTCTTCAGAAAAATTATTTTCTTCATTTCTATTTTATTCAAATTTTTATATTTTACTTTAAATTTTTCTTTTACATTCCATGGAATATACTACACAAATAATTCATGGATTTTTAGATGCTTCTGATATTAAATTAAATAAACAATTTTTACTGTCACCTATAGTTGAAAAACGAGAAAATTTAAATAGTTCTTAGTTTTACATTTTTAAAATAATGAACTATAATTTATAATGTTAAATTCATGCACAATTCTATCAAATACACACAAAAAAACATGTATAAAAAATGTAAAACCTCCATTTTAATTAAAATTTTAAAATACTTTAGCATTTTAAAAACATGAATGTCGGCCAAAATTAAACTTTGCGAAAAAACCAATTTAATGTTTTTATTTGTGAGTAATTTCTATTCTATCATCATGAGGGAAAACATTAATGCTTTCTTTAATTATAAAATTTCACCTGGAAAGGTCACAGTTAACTTTCGAAATGTCACAGGTATAATTTAATCCAATAAGTGAGTAAATTGATATTTTGACCATTTTTAGGGTACTGTGACCCCTTAAAACGAACAAAAGCACACACATTTTATATTATTATCACATTAAAGTCATTATATTGCATATCACACTTGGCAATATTTCATTAGTTTAAGACAAATAAAGAGAAATTAAAGTTAATAATAAATACCCTAGTAGCATTTGATATTGGACCAATGTTGCATATCTTGGCATGACATTAAAAAGTATTTTCAATGTAATCCCAATACAAGACAAATATTGGAGTGGCATTGGTCTCCAATATTGGCTAAATATTTTCATTACCATATTACGCCAATATTGGTGTAACATTGGAAATGTTTCCACATCTGTCAAAATGGCCATTTTCTCATATTAATCCAATATTGGCTTCCAATATTGACTTCCAATATTGGGTTGCTACTAGGATAATGCGTTTCATAAAATTATCGTCACCTAAATCGGGAAAAATATTGCACAATTATTTCTCTTTAATTGCAAAACTTTACAACAATTTTTACAAGGTGACAATAATTCTTTTAAAGTTACCTAAAGGATTTTTAAACATATGAAACAGTGACAAGCGCCTCACATAGGATTGACAAATAAAAACTAAAATTTGGTGTCCCAACAAACTCATTATATGATAAGCATAGCGTGAAATGGAATTTTATTCACCATAAAATTATCTGGAGATAAACAATCTCGATGAGAAAAAGGCATAACATATAAAGGTGTTTGTTCGTAGACGAGCTAAATATAATGTTGCTTCATGAAAATTGCATTTTAACGTCATATAATAAAATGTGCATTCAAATTTTGAGGTGCCAGATAGAATTTATAAAGATAAGCTATTTATATATGTAAATAAATGGTGTTTCCGTAAATATAATATTTTAATTTTTTTAATAACGTTTCTTCGGTAACATCATAGTTATAAAAATGAGTGAGTAGCACTGTTACTCATTATAGACTTATGTGAAAAATCGCATTTTTCTAATGTGAAACGACTGATTTGTTATGTTTGACAATGGTACAAGTTAGTTAGGGAACGGTTTCGATGTGTTTAATCTAAAATTTAATTTTTTTACACTTTTCTACCAGATTTTTTTATATAATACATCCTATAGTTTATCCCTATGTAAAACCAAAGGATACAATCACTATTTGGTTCTGTATTGAGATCGGCAAATGACTTTACTCATAAAGCAACGACCCAGCTGACCGATGGCGAGCTTCTATTTCATCCCTAGAAAGTTATAGTAAAAACACGTAACTTGTGAAGTTATTAACCAACAAAATATCAGTCGTCAAGTTGGTGATTTAGTGCCAAATTCATATCCAAGTTAACCGATTTCTTACTAGATAAGATCAAGTAATCCAGATCTTTAAATTACAACAATGGCTTTATACATTCAAAACCGATATGATGTCACTTCCGTTACCTACGTCCACTTCATCTAAGTTAAATTTCTTTCATGATTTACTCTATCCCGAGTCCTAACATGTTTTACATCAACATTCATTACAATAAAATAAGTATGTAGCATTGATTATAATATATACTAGCCATACATATTAACATAATTAATGAATGACCCGAAACGCTATATGCCCGTATTTCAAAGAGTATTTCAATATATCAGTATTTTAAATTCAATATTTCAAAATATTTCAATCTATTATTTGTATAGCAATTTCAAAGCATTATTTCACTTTCACTGTACTTCCTACATATCGTACCCATAAATGGACAGGAACATTCTCTGGATGGTAAAATCTACGTTTTACTGAATGAGTTACAATTGCATGGATTAAAATCCCAGATTCTCCTCCTCTCAGTTAGGAAGTCAAGATATTTGACCTTAATGAAACTATATTCCTTTCTTAAAATGGCGTTTCCATACCCACCCCCCACAGACTGTAATCATTTAAGGCAAAATTAAACAATACTATTTTATATGCATAGTGAATATGAGTTTGTATTTTAAATAAATCTAGTGGGAGCAGCTCAGGACTTTCAATATGCACTGCCTGACCCCAAAAAAGTCGTACATGTTAATATTTTGTTGGACCACCTTTAGGGCAAATTCCGGCATCCATTCGACATGACATTGTGTCCATGAGTCCTTATGATATCTCAGCACTTATTTGTGGCCAGATATGCCGGACATTTTGTCATATTCCTTGGTTGATGAAGGAAAAGGGAAATTACTTCTTAGATACTGCTACAGTATATTCCACATATTTTCAATGGAGTTGAGGTCAGGATTTTGTGATGGCAAATTCAAGTGTGCGAATGAGGTCCCGGGTTCCTCGAACCGATCTTTCACAATTCAAGTTCAAAGAATCGTGGCGTTGCCATCCAAAAATATGCTATTGCCCTCAGGGAAGAAAAATGCTACTGATGGACATTCAGTATGCTCAGATATTCAGTTGGCTTCATTTTATTGCTGAATAGTATTACTGCACCTATACCACCCGAACAAAAGCAACCCTAGATCATACTTCCTCCTGAGGCCTGTAAAATGGCACAGCACAGGAAGTGCCCAATGCTTTATGCAGTTCTCTTCTAATCAAGATGCGTCCATCATGATGGAAGAGAGTAAATCTAGACTTTTCTGACCACTTGATTTTCCCCCATTGCTGAGCAGTCTATTCTTTATGTTCCTTGGCGAATTGGAATCTTTTTTCCGATTACTCTCAGTAACCAGTGATTTCCTTTTTGAAACACATCTGTTTAATCCCAGTCCCTTGAGTTCTCGTCTAATCGTGCGAGTGGAAATGGTCTCGCTTCCACTATTGAACATGGCTGTGAGTTCCAGGGTCAAGTTTTTGCGATTCAAATTCACTAAGCGCTTTAATGATCTTCTGTCACTATTATTTAGGACTGTTTTTGATCACACATTTTCCGCAAATTTGATAGTCCACCGCCATATTTCCAAGATTTAATTACATAAATCTCCTTGTACGTTTTTGGAAATTGACACAGGTCAAGTATTTGGCTCGTTTTTAACTCTGTGACATTTGGGACTGTGTATAATGTATCCAGCCATTATCGCTGTGAACTTATCAGCTGCACGCTGATCTCGTTACATTAAAAGGTTGTATTGCCCAAATTATTATGTAAATTTTCGAAATGCATCAACACTTTTTCCCTCCCCAATATTTGCATATTTGAACACGCAGCACTTTTTTTTTCACCAGACAGTGTATAACCCAATGCATTTACTTCTTTTACAGTGACAAAGTAATGTATATTATCCCCGGTACAATATGCTTAACGTTGAATTGTACATTTAGAAGTTTTTCCAGTGACAACATGCAAAATTATTTCGAAGCACCCAACTAACTTATACCTTGCGCAACTTTAAATTAACAAAATAGAGCTGCGGTACCTGTGGGTGACGTATTTGTTTCGAGAATTTATCATACTTATACACCAAAAAATGTGCCGAAAAAAAACATAAAATGACGTTTCATTTGAATCAGATACTTACTATCTGATTTATGAGACTTGTTGTTCAAGTGCTTATAAATAAATAACTTATTTTCTATTAATACTGTATATATTGTAGTTTTATTTTATATAGTCATAATTTGATTTCTTCATTAAGTATTTTGCATAATACAGAGTGTCCAATAATTAACCGAACACTTAGTTTGCAGAAAAGGTTTTTTTGACAAAATATATACGTATTTAAGCAATCGGCGTTTCTAAATAATAAAGGTGGTACCATGTTCATTTTAAATTCAGTTATAAAATCAACAACACAACATAATAGATAAAAGGTCATTTAATAAAATCATCCTACAAGACGTACGTAGCTTTAAAAATCCTGAGCGCTTTCGGGCATTACTATACCCTTCTGCAGTGACTATACGGAACAGTAAACGCATAATGTTTATATGTAGACCAGATCACCAGACACATCTGCATAAATAAACACAAAATAATAGTAGTACAAGCAGGCTATTAAAATTAATCAATTACAAATACAAATTTAGGGGTTATACCCAAGTGATTTAATTTAAACAAGTGGTAAATATTTTACAAAGGAAAGACTCAATTCAAAAATGCAGCCAAGCACAATTACAATTAAAGATACAGATAACTGTGAAGCCACATATAACTGTGAAAAGGTTTGACATGCATAGAGTCGAGAACGAGTCGCCAGGCGTAACTTAAAATTTGAACAGGATCGAAATTACAAATGGAATCACGGTAGATATAAATAAACAAGAATTCATAAAGAAGGATATTACGTGGGTTATTATAAGGAATTAAAATGAAGTTTTTTTTCAAAGATGGGCTGAATGCTATCCTTAACAACACATTGGGCATGACCGTAGAAAGTTTACCATTCGAGACATCACGAGCGTATTCCGCTAACCTGATACCAACAGTAAGTTTAGTACTACCGATATAAAATGTATGGTCATTATCAGGAGTTAACAGGGCATAACGTACACCCCGGCATGGCTTTTAAAGTTATCAATATCCCCTAACTTATCGGTGAGAATACGATTGAATAAGGTAGTAATATTAGAGTGAGCTGGTTTGAAACCAAATTCATGGCAAAATTGAATAAGGGGACGAAAAATCTTATGATAAGGACAAATCGATGATAAGGACAACTGGATTTATACAGCAGACCTTCAATAATAGCAACAAGTTTAGTATTAGGTTGAGTGAATTTAGGGCGGACATGTGCAAATGATTTTTGCACATGCCAGCATTTTAATAGCCTGCTTGTTCTACCATTATTTTGTGTTTATTTATGCAAATTTGTCTGCTGATCTGGTCTACATATAAGCATTTTGCGTTTACTCTCCCGTATAGCCACTGATGAAGGGGATAGTAATGCCCGAAAGCTCTCTGGATTTTTAAAGCTATGTACGTCTTGTAGGATGATTTTGTTAAATGGGATCTTATCTATGATGTTGTGTAGTTGATTTTATAACTGAATCAGCGTTTCTTTGAAGTGAATTCAAAAGGTAATTAATTGAAAAGATTTTTAAAGTGCTTGCACTCGTTGACTTCCGTTCTGTTAAAAGTGTTTGAATTTTGTAATATATTGTATGTATTTTTTTGTGTACACACAGCATTACAATTTCCTATAAATCATAAATTATCAAAATTCCAGATAAATTTTAGTGTCTACGTCAAACTTGTCTTCCATTTCCGAATACAAAATTTTCGTATGAGATGCATAGGTTGCAGGTATTGATTATGAAGCTCATGATACCAAATTACATTTTAATGACCTTTTCCTTCTATTTAATTACATACATAAATCATTTTCATTGGGGGATCAAACAAACCTACCTTGCTTTACGTTACCATCAATGTGACATTACATCCTGCCCTTAAAAGCAATACTTCAGGTTGTTCCAAGATCCGATAATTTGCATGTAACCTAAATATGGATAATCAATGCGGACAGCTAGTTAGGTTCCAGCAGTACATGATATCCGCTGATAACTAAACGCTTTATCGATAACACAGAAAGCACCATTGCAAAATAAACAATTGTTGAAGTTACACTTATCGGTAAATCTACTTGATAATGACGGAACATTAACGAATCGGTAATCGATGATTATATGGTCTGAAAAAAGTGTTTCTAGGCATCACGGTACAATAATTATCTGTTTAACTGTAGTTAAAGAGTTCATAAACTTTTGAAGATGCAATAAAAATATAACACAGATTAAGAATTGAGCATACTTTCTTCTTTTATGCAGTTTAACAATCTTACAGTTTAACGCAATTCAAGCCGTATGTCTTAACATAGTCAACCGACTCTTTAACTAAAGCGCAGGTGCTAAGCGTACACACAGAAATCGGAAAATATTCCTTTATTGTAAAACATGTCATTAATTTCTTAATGTTTGTCAACAGGGTTATGAAAGGAAGTTTAAGTCAGTCGTTGCAATGTGATTTGGTCAACTTAATTTTCGAGATATTGATTTTTCGTAAATTTAGCACCATTTTCGTAAATTTGGCGTCATTTCTTTCAATTTGCCGATGTTTTTCAATTTGGAGACATCTTACAAGAAGTTCTCAAATTTTTTGCCAAGAGTTACCAACAGAGAGACATAGAGAAGGGTGTTTATTACTAGAAGGGTGTTTATTAACGCGGGGTTTATTGCTTTCCCGAAATACGTAGTATAATGGATAGGAAAATTATTATGATTGGATCGAAAATTTGAATTTGAGTTTTCAACGGAAGAGCCCGTTTCAAACATTTATAATTTAGAATCAATAATCGGTGAACACTGGAACCCTACCGACTTTAAACTCATTCGAATGTTTCGAAAGCCCCCGATTTTCGAATGAATTTTTAAAAACATATTTAAAAAAACCAGGACCCTTATCGTTAAATAAATAAAAATTCCATACGCAATTTCTCATTATAAAATATATAACATAATTTTTAAAACGCTAGCACAAAGCGTTCGTAAGATATTGCACATTTTTTCAAATAAATTTATCAGCAAATTTTTTAAATTAAAAAGAAAAAATAAATCTTTAAATAGGTTGATATTCCCTATGCAATATAATGTGGAAAATGTAAGAACACCATTCTCGTGGATCTAGCTCATTCCATTCATGAAAACAGACATCTATTAGTTAGAATTCAAGCCATCAATTGATACTATAAGATCTGACCTTCTCCCCATCTGGTTGTCTGTATGTGACGCTTGCGACGACTTTAACGATAATATTGCGACAGAAATAGCGAAATATTGTAAACTTGGCGAAATGTCTTCAAATGAGCAGCAGGACATTTAATTAACAATAATCACCTCCAGATTGATGAAAATTCAATATCTTGGAGAATGAAGTTCAATTTCTTTCATATAATCTATGTCGCTTTGGGACATTTAATATGGTTGATCTAGGGAAAGTGTATGAGATGCCCATATCAGATTTTAGTATTTTATAGAGAAAGGGAAGAGTATGATTTATACACAGACACACACAACAGGAGTCACATAAAGGTGTTTGGTACTTTCCATGAAATATATGATAAGGATGAATACTCATATGTCGAATGTAATCAGTATCGTAACTCCCATCTATCGTATAATCCTACGCATAACTTACTGACTTTTCTACCATATTTTGTGGCATTTCTCGGAATAGGTTGTGTTCTAGTGTAGATACATAATTTGCCTAAACACACATATGCAAACATAGATACGCACACAGATGTCACACCAAAAATATTAAATTCGTATTCTAAATAGGCCAAAACTTGTAGATCCGTCAAAAACTTGAATTTCGATATTCGAATCGATATTAATACTTCCCTATATACACTGCTGGCCATCCAAAATGCAACATCATCAAAGACAATTGATTGAAATACAGCCCCATTCGACTTGCGGAACACGAAGAAGTCAGTATTTTGTGCAGCCGCCATGGCTGACAATAACTGCTGCTACACGCCTCGGCATTGAAAGAAAGAGACTTTGGATGTGTTCTTGGGGAATGTCAGTCTACACTGCTTCCACACGTTGCCAAACTTCATCTGTCGTAGCAGCTTGTGGTGTTTGCTGGGCCAGTCGTTTGCCAATCATCGACCAGATGTGTTAAATGTCCGACAGATCTGGAGAACGGGCGGGCCAAGGGAGCAGTGGAACTTAGTGGGCACTGAAGAAATGCTAAACGATATGTGCCACGTGTGGTCTCGCATTGTCCTGTTGAAACTTGGACGCAGGGAAGCCTTGAAGGTAAGGTAAGTCAACAGGCTCAAAAACTTCAGAAATGTAGCGGTGGCTTTTGAGTGTACCGGCAATGCGTATTAGGGGGGTGCGGGAGTAAAATCCAATGCCACCCCAAATCATAACGCCAGGTGAAGGACCGGTATGGCGATGCATAATGCAAGAGTTATCGCGCTACTGGCGCACATGATTTGCATATGAGCTATAAATTTCTAATCATTTGTATTTTCAATTGATGTCTACGTATGGTACAAATTACATGTTTATTGGATGTTTCCTTCATGGTGTTGCATTTTGGATGGCCAGAAGTATATATATATTACCATGCATTGTAGGGAAAGTAAAAATGTTATCGTCTGCACATGGTTTTCACTATAGACATAAATTACACGAACGTTAATAATTACGTTTAAAACAAGCATTCAATTAATACATGTCAGCGTATCGCATAAACCTACCATCTATCACATAAACCTACTATCTATCGCATAAATCTGCGTATCGTATAAACCGTCCACCCTATTCTAATACTTTCTTTATGCATTACCATGTATTGTAGGGAAAGTGATACTACTACGAGTGTATGGAAAGTCATGTACTGCCCATATCACGTATTTTAAATTTTGATCGATTTTATATGTGATAAATCTAATTTTCTACTTTTAATCCCAGTCATCTCCAGATATATTTCTAGTTAAATATAAAACACTGTTCATACGGTCTGAGGGACTAATTTTCTTACAGCAAGACATTTTCACGGATTGCTTTCCCATTACTGTGAGTCTGGAATAAGATAAATCCTAAATGACGCAATAAGCTATAATGATTATGTAATGTTTAGTTTATTACAACAGGCCAACGGTCATTTAACTTGAAATTATGGCTGGTAAGTACACATTTATCTAAGCGTTATAAACTGCCGAAAGCGATAACCTCTTGTACGTAATGGTGGTATCTATATGTCATTTCCTAGTCATTGCTATTAAGCATGGTTCTTGGTAGTAATTTAAAATGTGGTCGAGGTGTGTAATATGCATTATGTATTGTATCATTGTAAGATCGGCTATATTATTAATGAAACTATATATATATATATATATATATATAAGTATATATATATATATATATATATATATATATATATATATATACACTGCTGGACAATTGCTAAAGACGGATGACACTGTCACCCATAGCAACCGCAAAATGAAAGGAAGCAAAATGTGGAAAATTAGAATAAGTGCGGGATACAGTAAGAAGAGGTGTGCGTATGCAAATTTTTCATTTACACGCCTGTTCATTACGTGGTAGCGCTGATAAGAGGTTTAAAGATTTTAACCATCTGACACTTGTTTCAAGTGAAAGTTTTAAGGGAGAAATTTAGCTGATGAACTTGGAATTTTAGGTATGTTTTCCAAGTATCACTTAGATGATTTTACTCGTGGCCGTATTATTAAAAAGATCGAAGAAGGGCGAAAAATAACAGATGTTGCCAGGGAGTTCGACTTCGCCCACAGCGTTGTTTAACGGCTGTGACAAGCATATAAAGCAACTGGAATGTGTAGCAAGCGTCACTGGGAGGTCGTGTTAGAAGTACGTCGCCTGCAGGAGACAGGTACATTGTCCTATCGGCAAAACGGTACCGGCGCACCACAGCTCAGTAGGTGGCAAATCAGTTTTTTGCTACCACTGGACAGCCGATCTCCCGAAAAACTGTAGCCAGACGTTTGAGAGAAAGAGGACTGTACGCCCGCAGATCTGTTGTGTGTATCTCATTGTCCAGACTGCACCGTACCACTCGTTTGCAATGGTGTCGTGAGCATCATTGGACCGAACGTGACTGGGCTTACGTACTATTCTCAGATGAGAGTAGATTCAGTCTGTCATCGAATTGTAGACGCCAACTGATCTGTCTTGAGAGTAGTACTGCTTATCATCCAGGAAAGGGAGCGATATCTGACATGCAGTACCATGGTATGGGCCGGCATCATGATCAATGGACGTACGTTCTACATGTGGTTGCAACTGGGACTATGACCAGCCAACGATACATTGATAAAGTTCTACTGCCTTATGTTCGTCTTTTCGTGGTGCTGTTTGTGATAAATTTGTTTTCCAGAACGACAGCGCACCATATCATCGAACACTCGCTGTTCAGGATTGTCTAGTCTGAAAGGGTATTCAATGCGTCGTATGGCCAGCACGTTCTTCAGATCTAAACACCATTGAAAATGTTTGGGACGCTTTGGGGAGACGACTTGGTGGTCGAAAATATCCTCAAAAAAACAAGAGCACCCTCATCCGTGAACTTACAGAGGAGTGAATAACTTGCCTTACGAGCTGCTGGATAATGTTATGCAAATCATAACAGGACGTGTGGAATGTTGTATCGCACTCCACGGTGGACATATCCCGTACTGACAACTTTCTCAAAGGTGCCTGCTGTCGTTCATATGCATTTTCCCATTTCTCCGTACACAGCATCAATAAACACTTTTTCCTTTCAGATGTTTTAAAATTTTTTGTATTTTCCAGAACAATAAATGAACTTTATTTTAATATCAGAACAGTGTGGCAATAATATTTTATCCTGCTGGGCCTCCACTTCCGCTTAATGTTGTGCTACATTGCAATTTGTGAAACCTTCCTTAGCAATTGTCCAGCAGTATATATATAATATATATATATATATATATATATAGTACACTCTATAACAAAAAATAGACGCACAAAGAAGGAGTTGTCCGATTGTGATAAAAATTGGTGGATGTGAAAAACATACATAGAAAAAGAAACGATTAAAATTTCAGAACAATTTAATGATTTAGAGTTTGACAGTATACAAAGGGAGGAAGTCAATAAGGCGTTGGTCCACCTCTGGCCTGGATGCAAGATATCACTCGGCGTGGCATAGACTGATAAAGTTCACGAATGGTGTCCTGCGGAATGTTTTGCCAAATTGTTTCCAACTGTCGGGCTAAATCTTCAACATTCCGGGATGGTTGTAATCGCCTTCCCATAACGTTCCAAATGTGCTCTATGGTAGAGAGATCGGGAGGCCTAGCTGGCCAAGGAAGTGTTGGGCAAGCTTGAAAACAATTCATAGCAACACGTGCCGTGTGCAGACGAGCATTGTCTTATGGAAAATTAAGTTCAGGGTGTCGCAAAAGGAACGGCAACACAACCGTTCATAGGATGTTGTATACGTACCGCTGTGCTGTCAGTTTGCCAGAAAGGACTACGAAAGACGTAAGGTATCCGCAGTCGAAATGCAACAGAAATTTTGACCACAGATTCAAAATCGCTCCTTATATACACCTGCTGAATGGGCAGTTT
Organism: Amaurobius ferox; assembly: GCA_951213105.1. Lineage (NCBI taxonomy): Eukaryota > Metazoa > Arthropoda > Arachnida > Araneae > Amaurobiidae > Amaurobius > Amaurobius ferox. Next base: position 117,115,193 of record OX578143.1, on the reverse strand, counting down.
CGATGCGCTGGGGCTCCCACAATTTATTCATTGGACACCAAATTTTATTCATTTGCATGTTCGCTCAAAATGTCTTTGTATACGAAACGTCATTACAATTCGACAACTCCTTCTTGGTGCGTCGATTTTTTTGTTATAGAGTATGTATGCAGGGTGTCCCAAAAATATTGAAACGAGCTTTAATTCTTTACCTGTTGGATATAAGTGGGTAATGTAAAATTGCAAAAAGGTTGAAAGTAAGGTAGGAATTAAGATTTCGTTAATGAAATAGTACCCCCCATTAATTTTCAAAATGTTGCATTTTTTAAATTTTTATATGGCCCCCTTAGACAAATTTGGTCAATCAGAGAATTTTCATTTTTAATGCAAAAAGATCCATTAAAAAACGCATATCTCTATCTTTAAAATGAACTGAATTATTATAAAGGGAAAAATCTGACTTATGCCATTTTCGGTGCCATATGAAAGGCTGTTTCATCAGTGAAAATAGGGATCATAAACAAATTGACGATGGAAAATGTTTACATCAAAATACGTTAATACGTGTCAAAAATTGTTATTGGCATGTCTCAATGTGGAAAGTTCTTAAGAATCCGTGATTACATCCTGAGACAGTGGCATCGGTTAGATCGAGATGGTGGAAACTGGGAAACTGACTGAGACAGATTTGGCTGGCAATCGGCTGTAATTCTTAAGAAGAAGACGATTGCATCGTGAGCCTAAGCGAAATTCGCAAAAATATCTCCTATGTATTATAATCCAGTTTTTGCCTTTTTCGTCATATGCCACAAATTCACATTTCTAATTTGATATATGGGGTCCCCATTCACAATCTATAATTTCCAATTAAATATAACTCGCTCAGTTTTATAGATACAAATATGCGTTTTTTTTAATGATCTTGTTGCATTAAAAATAAAAAAAATCTGATTGACCAAATTTGTCTAAGTGCGTCGTATAAAAGTTTAAAAAGCGTAATTTTTTGAAAATTAAAGAAAGGCCTATTTCATTAACGTAGTCTTAGTTCCTACATCACTTTCAATATTTTTGCAATTTACATATCCCGCTTATCCCCAACAGGTAAAGAATCAGAGCGCGTTTCAATTTTTCTGGGACACCCTGTATATATATATATATATATATATATATATATATATATATATATATATATATATATATATATATATATAGGGTTAGCAAGAAATAAGTTTCCCACTTCAGAGGGCTCTAGAATGCGTTCTTTTGGTCCGAATGAGATAAAATTTGAAATACAGATAAGTTAAATGATGCACTTGGCATTTATTAAATTAAAATTTTTAGTACAAAAATCCGCCGATAGGTGGCGCTGTAATACACATAACAACATTTAATAAGCTTTATAAATGATAAATATTATTAAAAAATAGCATTAAAACTGCTCAATATGTCACCCTACATGTTCAACAATGTGCTCTAATCGCAGAACTATATTTTCCATAGCTGACCGGAGTGAGTCTGCCGGAATATCAATAATATGGCGCCGAATGCTATCCTTCAGATCTGGCCTTTTGCTGTAGATATTGTCCTTGAGGAAACCCCAAAACTAAAAGTCGCAGGAGGGTGATATCCGGCGAACGAGGAGGCCATGCTGTTGGAAAATGCCGGCTGATCACCCGTTCAACTGTGAATTGCTTTACACTACGCTCAATGTGAGGAGGTGCGCCATCCTGCATGAAAATGATGTCCTAAAGGCGTCCATAGTGTTGAAGTTGTGGGATTACAAAATCCCTCAGCTTATCACGGTACCGTAGTCCTGTGAAGGAACAGGTTTTGATTCCAGTTGCAGTTACCTCTTCAAAAAATAAGGTCCAATGATAAATGTAGCCGTAAAACTACGCCATACTGTCACTTTTTCAGGATGCAAGGATTGTTCCAGGATAGCGTGAGGGTTTTCCTCTGCCCAAATTCGACAATTGTGGGTGTTAACTTGCCCATTGAGGCAAAAGTGGGCTTCGTCAGTCCACAGGATGTTCCATGGCCAACTGACGTCAACCACCATTCGAGCAAGGAACTGAAGTGCAAAAGTTTTACGAACCTCTGAGTCTCCGTCCTGCAATAGGTGCACAGGCTTGATTTTGTAGGGATAAAAATTTAAAATCCGCCGCAAGATTTTTCGTACAGTGGAATACGGCATATCCAATACACGGGAAACAACTAGCACACTCACTCTACCATGCGACGAATGACTGCTGGCTTCAACGATTGCAGTAGTACCATTTTCGACGCTAAAAGACTGGATTGGCTTTCGTCCTCTACCTGGAAGAATGCCAAGTTGCCCAGTTTCAAATTTCTTTATCATCTTGGGTAGTCCACATGGATACATTGGACCTCTTCGTAATATCTGCTTCATACCACGGAATTCTTTTACAGCTGCAACGGAGTTCTGCTGGTTCTGGTAGAACAATTTTACCATTAGCGCTTTTTCTTACAACGTTGGCATGATGTGCTGAGAAGTAACTAATGCTCGTGCAGAATCCGCCTTCTTTTTATCCAAAGAATAATGCTACTAGGCATGCGCTGTAACGCAAATAATGTTTCACATTTTCAATATATGCAAATAAATACCATTTGTGTTATAGCGCCATCTATAGGTGAATGTTGATACTAAAATTTTTGATTTAATAAATATCAAGCGCATCATTTGAAGTATCTTTTTCAAATTTTATCTCATTTGGACCAATGGAACGCATTCTAGAGCCCTGTGAAGTGGAAAACTTATTTTTTGCTAACCCTGTATATATATATATATTTATATTTGTGCGTGCGTGTGTGCGAATGCGGATGCATTTCAAATTTTTCTCATTCCGTTACAACTGCTCGCCTTCACTGCACATTTATACCGTGTCCCTGCCTCGTGGTTCATGGTAATACTTGCTGTCTTAGTGCTTTTTCAATTTTTCCTCTATTAATGCTTGTGGTTTATGGCATTTATTGTAACTTACTATTGCTATATCTGACACAAGCATTTGTTTCGATTAATTAGGTTTAGATGCTTAGACGTGACAAAAAATCTAATTTAATTAACCTCCAATTTGAGCCAGTGCTGTTCATTTCTTTTTTGGGTATGATAGAGCCGTAGTTTAACTGCTTTGGTGATTTTATTGATTTAATTTTTAGTAAATACTTGAAATTGGTTATTATTTTATCTTTCATATATATATATATATATATATATATATATATATATATATATATATATATATATTATAAATGTGATGTGGACAGCACATGACTTTGCTACTGTCAATTCGTTTCCTCAATACAAATACTTTCTTTAATACAAATTCGTTTTCTCTTTCTATTTTTCACAATTATTTGAATTGTATTCGGTTGCAGAAAATAACTTGGATAATAATTAGTAAATTACGTTGTATTCGCAGTTTTGATTTAATGTATTTTATTATTATAGCCGCTGTGCTAAAAATTCGAAATACCAAAATACCTCAAGAACGATGAATCCCAGTGAGTTTTGTTTTCCCCAAAGAAAAAACATGAATAGCTCTCATACAAGTTATAGATTGATGTGAAACACCAATCTTTTCACATATTTGAACACATATTAACGCGTGTTCAGAGTTGTCAACATTTGGATTAACATTATAACATAGAATAAATGGCTCGGTTTAATAGACGGCCATTATAAGTATTTGCAAATAGCCATTTTATAGCCAAATTTAGCCATTTTTGGTTGTTAAACATTGCGAAAACTCATTTAATTGGCAATCCTGAGATGAATGTATATTGTGTGTGACGATGGTTATTATACATATTTCATTTAAATGTTTTGCATGCAGATTATACTCTGTTGAAAAAAACTCTACGCGCATAATTAGGAATAACCCACCCGCGCGATGACCCACCATTACCTCTTTACACGAGTTCTTTAACATAATCAATTAATTAAAACACTACACATTAAAATCCACATTTTAAACTTTTAAAAATGAATTAGCATTTATTCATACCTCTATTATTGTTATAATTAAAATTACATCAATTTTAACTAGAGATTAAGGAGGAGAAAATCACCGACCAGGTCTTTTGAATCTTATTTTAAAGATAAAAAATTGACCTAACATATGTACATGAAGACTGGCATATACCTCTGTGTTTTGGGTCTATAGCTCATCAAGACTGTCATCTTTTCCGATGTTTTTCTGACATTTGGAGTCAGACTTCGTCTTTTTATATAACATTCTCACTACTCAAATGAATAACGACTCTCTCTGAATACTTTGCTGCTTGAAAATCACGACTCTTTCTCTCTCTCTCGCCTGAAATTTTGAATAGCCAATCCAATTCTATTCGTTGATTTTCCTTCTCTTGCAGCCATATCATTTTGACTGGGGTTTAGATACGTCCTCATTGCTCTCTTTGGATGCTCCTCGGTGCGATCCTCAGCTGTATCTTTGTATTATTGGCTCTTTCAGTTTCCTGTGAAGCTCTATTTAAGTCTTGGCCCGAGGATATTTTGCCTCCCAACTACACCTAAAATTTAGCTAAATATCTTCATAGATTTAATCTAATATCAAACGCAAACTGTGTAGTGTGTGGTGCTAACGCAGTTATGGACGCTGATCATTTAATGAACTGCCCAGGACTATCTGGTGTTATGTACAAAAGGTATTAGAGTGCAAGGGAGAGGATGCAAGCCCTTCAAGCTGTCTGAATGTTTTTAATTTGTGTTTTTGGCTGCCTTCCAAGTATGTCCTAAATTTGTTTTACTGTTGTTATTGTTGCTTGTTCTTGTTTCTTGTAGTAGTTTTTCTCCTGTATTTTTGGTGATGTGTATTTGTACACCAGTGAATGATTTGTACCAAGTGCTGCTGCTAGAAATTTAAAAAAAAAAACACCTGAAATTTGTGTGACGTGTATTTATTGGGGGTCATGAATTTCGGGGCTAAGGCTGACTTAAAACGGTGACTAAAAGTTTGCACTTTGTTTCATTGTAAAATTCAAAAACTTCATATGATGCCTCCTGGTCTCACATATACCACTATTCTTTAATATAAGGTTTTGGACTCACACCAATCAAAACGTTACCAGCTTGACGCCTAGGGAATTAAGTTCTGTCAGTCACGGTTCAGAATAAACTTTGAAAAGAGTTGACAAAACACAAAATGTTTTGGCATTATTACAGTTAGAAATTGTTTGTAAATTTTGAAGTGGAAATATCCAGGCGTAAACAACTTGCTAGAGATTTTAAATTATGCTGTGCATACCGGATCTAGTGACGTCAATGGTGTAAAATGACAGTCTCAATTGTCAAATTCGGTCTCTCTTGAGTGCCAGAGAACAAAATGCGCGTGTGCTTAGTTTTCATTTCGTCATATGCGCAGAGCTAGGTAAAAATACTAAAATCAGTCATGCCCGGGATGATAACTCCCTGGATTAAACTTCTGAAATATAAGTTTGAACCCTCAGCCCGGCAACAAATGAAAATGTTGTAAGCTTGATGTAAAGCGAATTACGATTCATCATTCGTAATGTCACGATCGAGAGTGAACTTCGAGAGGAATTCCCAAACTACACGCATTATTACAGTTAAAAATAATTTGTTAATTTTGAAGTGACAATATCAGGGCGTAAACAAGTTTCGCTGATAGTTTAAATTGTACTATGCACATAGGACCCTGTAACGTCCAAGGAAATTTAGTGACGTCGTTGGAGTAAGATGAAAGTCGTAGTTAATATATTTAGTCGAGCCAGAAAAAAAAAATGTCCTTGTTTTTAATTTTTAGGTCGTCATATGCGCAGAACCAGGTAAAAATTATTAAGTCAACTATGCCTCGGAACGATTACTCCCTGCCCCGGATTATACGTAGATTAATGACTATTTAAAAAATAAAATTTATGAAAAATATTTTTGATTTCTGAAATTTTCTTTTTTATTTCCTATTTGTTTTTAATTATACATTTGTGATGATTGCAATGCAGTTTTTTCACTCCCATCGGACGACAAAGGACGATATTCTTGATAATAAAACGTTTGGATGTAGCATTTGCAGTTTCTCCAAAATGAGGGTGTGAGGTCGATGCAAGCAATAAGCGGATACTAGCGTTTAGCTCTGATGTCGATGAGTATGGTGGTAATTTTGTTAAGTAATAACATTTCATTTCCATCATTTTTTTCATAATTTTTTCTGTACCCCGCGTCTTAGTGCGTGTCCCATAGAAAAACCTGACATTTAAAAAAAAAAATTTCTAGAAAAGAAATGTCTTGTAATGTTTTACACTTCAGTAGATACCATTAATATTTGTTCATGCTAGTTTTAAACGAAAATACTTTTTATCGGCAAAATTATTGCGTATGCTTGAACAAGAGGATTATTTCTTATAAGAATGAACAAACTCGTGTTTTTACTCATCTTATTTCAACGAAAGAATTAGTTTAGAAAACAGCAAAACTTTAATCTAAACTTATTTATTACTCCCTGCCTCGTTTTCGCATAAACTACTAATGCATTACGTGAAAAAGAGCTATTTTCCACATCATCAACCCGGAGACGTAAAAACAAACACTTTTATCTTTAATGCAAGTGGGGGAAAACACGAAGTTTTAATGAAAGAACGCAGTCAGATTCTGTCATTAACTAAACTATAAACTTTTATGGAGAAGGCAACCCAGATAATTGTGATAGCGAAATAGAAAAATGGCGTGACACTGCATACTACGAGCAAATTATCTGGTCTTTGCGTTTTCGAAATTTGCGATATAAAAATTTGCAAATTATTATGCGTTGGAATTTATGAATAAAATGAATTTTGAATTATCTTCTAATCTTTTACGTGTTTTGGAAATTATCGGAATATTGATTAGCAGGCGTTATTTGGGGAAGTGGTGTTTTATGTGTAGGATTCTTCATTTGAACTTTGATTTCGTTTATTTATATTTGTTTTGAATAAGTTTTGTTTGCTTCATACAAGAATTATAAAACTTGATGTGGAAGCCATTAAAACAAGATTTATTGCATTATGAATACATTTTAATACTAATAATAGTAATAATAATATTGATAATAAAATAATAATAAACACATCTATGTACGACATAAAAATAAAAATCACATTTAAGAACACGATGGAATTTCAATTCGATTAGTGCCTTCAAAATTCTGTCTAGCTACTATTAGAATTTTTACGTTACCTGCAATACATGGTAATGTATAGGGAAAGTATTGGAATCATACCGAAAATCGCAACTCGAGTTTTCGACGGATCTACACGTTTCGAGACCTCTAGAATACGAAAAAACTATTTTCAGCGTGACGTCTGTGTGTCTGTCTGTGCAATGTATTTATCCACTCTATCTAAAAAGCTAATGAACCGAATTTCACAAAATTTGGCATGTAAGTCACTTGCGTCAGATCCTGGTGCTGATTAGTTTTTGGTAGGATTTGTAAAAACAGAACCCGCCTTTTTTTGCCAAATGGCCCGTAAAAATTTCATATATCCAATCTAGCTAAAATACTAATTGACCAAATTTTACAAAATTTGGTAGATAAGTTACTTGTAGGATGATCTGGTGTGCTGATTAGATTTTGGTACAATTTGGAAAAGAACAACCTGGCTTTTTTACGAAATGGCCCGCAAAAATAGCCAAAATCAAAAATAAAAAACTACGTTCCCTCAAATATATCCATTAAATACTTGGTTTATATACGTAATTTTTAACGAAGAAAAGAATAAGACCAACTCCATTACACTAGGACTAGCCGTTCTCGAGATATTTTAGTTTTTTCGTATTTTCTCTGCGCCACCTTTGAAAATAGGTTCAGTTACCAAATGACAACGAAAATTGAATGAAAAGTGAACTAAATTTAAATAAAATAAAGAGAACGAGGATATAAGTCTGCAGGAAAAGTCTTGTGCTGCCCACATCGGATTTTTATTATTAGTAGTAGTGTTACTATTATTATTACTATTATTAAAGTATTTTTCTTTTGAATAATCACTGTCACAATTGTCGCATACATATACCTGCAAATAATCTTCTTATATTGAGGGTAATTTCTTATACAGAGGCTTAAACCTTCTTTCAAACTTCTTTCAAACGAAAATTGGAACAACAGTCTAGACACAGCACGTATAGTAAGAATGATCATCAGTCTTTTCATGATTAGTATCTTGTTTAATTTTCTTCTTTAATTGTTTTGATATGTTCTTGAATTTAGTGGAAGTCATTTCCCTTATGTTTTTTTTTTCTAACCTTCTCGTATATATTTTCACTCCTGCCGTTTTAGTTTCACAGCTGGTTTACATTTATGGCTATTATTTTAATTTTTTTTTCTAGAAGCCGTCCGTGAAAATGAGTTCAAATGTCCTGTAGTCAACTAATGAAGGGCAAATTATTGCATGTTTAGTATATGACAATTACCCCTCATGAGAGTTCCTTCCCGCAATTTTAGACTCTGTAGGATCCGATCAATACTATTAAGTACTATATATGAACTCTTGATAATAAGTAAAACATTATAGCCCCCTAGATCCCATTAAAATATCGCCAAATAGAAAAATTGTTGCCAAATCGATAAAATTGTCGTCAAATTGATAAAAAGGACAACAGATCAGTGAAATTAATTGTTTTGAAAGAGCGATAGTATTGTAATCTCTCAGTAGTGTTTGTCTGTCACTCCAAACGTCCCACTTGCGACAAATTTGGCAACTTTTTAAAATGTCGCCAACGTAATCAAAATATCGTTAAATTGGCGAAAATGTCGCCAAATCAATAAAAATATCTCCAAATTGATAAATATAACGCTACATCAATGAAAATAATTGTGCTTTGAAAGGGAATAGAAGTGTAAGGATGTTTCGGTAGTGCTTTCCAGTCAGTCCAACCGTCTCACTTGGCGACAAATTTTGCGACTTCTTAAAATGTCTCCAAATTGGTCAAAATATCGCCAAATTAATGAAATTGCTACCAAATAGAAGGAAATTTAATATCTAGGAATGAATATAATAATCAACTATAAGAACAACCCGTCTGTAACGTTTGACGACAAATATGGCAGGATGTCTCCAACTTGGTGACTTTTTAAAATATTGTCAAATTGATAAAAATGACGCCAAAGTGAAAAAAAATGATCCAAAATGGGAGGCAGTTCAAATGTTGAATTCCATCATATGACGGGCATGCCTTGTAGTCTGTATAATAAATTATCTAATATATATTTTTTAGACCCTCCAGGAACACTTAGAAATCTTGAAGATTGAATCTTTGTCAAAAATCACTGTTCAATAACAATCAATCTTTGTTGAATCACTTGTAAAATCAACTGCGGTACAAAATCTAACAGAGGCAAAGTTTCGATTTATCTTCCGTCGCCCATAAAATGGAAGATTTTTAAAATTTATTCTAAACCCTTAGAAGCCCATTCGGTGACCTAGAAAACTAGTTACACACGTATAGAATCGGACACTGAGCAGAACCACACCACGCCAGATTTTCGATTTCTTCCTGCCTGAAAAAATGAAGGAAGACGAAAATCCTCTCCAGACCCCCCCCCCCCCCTTCCCCTTAAGAAGTCTTTGACTCAGAATGCTGACATAATGCATAATTTTAGTATTGGCCCTGGACATAATCTAACTTATCCATTTTTTGAATAAGATGACTATTTTCGTTGGCAATCGCTATATTGTTATGGAAAACGAAACATATTAAAAATGTTTCGATTCAAATTTTTAGAGTGTTAATTCCCCTTTCTTGAAAAGCTTAAATACTAGTCAAAATCAAATTTAATTTGCAGATGTTTGGATATATTGTCAGCATGACATTTACCAAAAGTCACCAAGATGCCAATATTTCTCTAAATCTGTCATTAAGCCTGAAATGCATACATATTCATTGATTATTTTTGCGAATATTTATGGTAGACATCTATCTGGCATTTTCATTTAGCGTGTACATGGTAATTTCTATTAAATCTTCTATATGTAAGCATCACTTCTTTTCCTTAACTATTCCAGGTTGAACACAAGCATCAATTACTTGGAATCTTTGTTTTAAGTATCTAATCTGACATCAAACATATATTGACCTAAATTACCTAGTTCTCATACAAATATCGTTCTACATCAAACTGGTAATTAACTTCAGCAGATAATTTTCAAAATGGCTGTCATTAGACAAAGTGACTACCGCGATAATTCCAAGATGACCTTTGAGCGCTCTTTTGAATGTGAAAGATTCTCGGAAGTAATATATTTTAACTTGATATCTCATCAAACTATATACGCTATGATGCATTAGTATTCACAAACCCTGCTAATAAAAGAGCTCAATTCGTGATTCCAGAGAAGAATTAACTGGAGACTGAACTCTACTTTTTCGTACCAGATTATATTTTTAAGTAATTTTTTTGTGTTTTTCAAATTTTACAAGTAAATTTGTGAAAAATCGGTACTGTTGTTCCAAATGATTACAATTATAGCGTGTTACCCTTCACTTTAAAGGGCTAGAAAAAATATTTCGATTCCTACCAGTCTTGACAGTATATCCCCGTGGTGGTAACATGCTACCTTCCCAGGGGGCACTATTGACGTCACAAACTCAAATTGTATAACGGCTATTTTTAGCAACAATGATTGAAGCTAATAAGTCTCGTGATCATTGGGCCACATATAACCTTTTTTATGCATGACTATATCAAATTCTGCCCTATGTACCTATGTTGTTGTTGAGACCCAGACCGTCCGACCTACCAGAAAGGTGTGAGGTAACCGTTTGGACGGCCGGGAAGTGCCACCCAATTTAGGCCGGAACCCAGTGGGGGAGGCATCCACAGGGACCATATCCTCCTTCCCCTATCACCAACCCCTCAGAAGGACTTACGACACCCACATGTTTAACGTAATCGTACTCCGCATGAACACGACGGCAGTTGTGGCAGCGTGCAAATCCAGCGCGCAAACCACCGGGTTACCGCACCCAAAATGTGCCAACAGCACGCGATGTTCCCTGGTGGTAACCCACTCAAGTACTAACCACGCCCGATGCTGCTTGGCTTCGGTGATCTAACGAGAACCGGTGTTTTCAGCATGGTAAGGCCGTTGGCGATCTATGCTCCCATGTGAAAAAATATCAAATTTCGAAATCTTTGCTCGGTTTTCAGAAAATTCTACGTAATTCTACATTTTTCGATCAGAAAGCCAGATATAAAATTTCACAAAAATCCATTCATATTTGTGCCAGCTATCTTGTACATAATAAATTGACCCCATACATACAAACAGACTGATATCACTCCAAAATTAGATAAAAGGTGTTCAGGAGGTTCTAAAGCATACCTTTGCATCAAAATCTTGAATTGAAAATCGTAAAAACGTAGAAAAACGTATTTTTGTAAAAACAATACTTTTTCTATATATTACATAATATGTGAATGTAACAATTATGAGCTGGTTTCATTTTTAATAAGAATCAGGCGGACTAGAACGTAATAAAAACATATAATTGTGCTGTTAAAGACTACCCACTGTTCATAAGCAGTAAAATTTGAGTAATGTTTTATAGGTATGGTTAGGACACATCGCGGGAGAAAAAAGGCAAAATTCGCCGATTAAATTTCGAAATGTTTTCGGAGCTAATATTCCGCGGTCGACGTTTTACACTAACATTTCTAAGAAAAATCCAACAGTTACGCATCAGTAATACAAGAAACTACTAACTCTAAACAATAAGAATTATGTTACATTTTTTCAATAATACTTTCATTTATAAACCGTTCAAATTCTGGCAGTCTTATCAACGCCGTTACATGAGATCAAGATTCTCCTTTAAGTGGATATCCTTTTGATACTGAAACGTACTGTTACCCAGGTGGAGCACTGAACTAGGTACAACACTCTTTTGGAGTGTCTGAGAACTCAAAACACTCAGGGTGATGTATATAGTAGATTAATAGTTTCCAGAAATGCCGCAGATTCTGCTGGTATACAAAACTGTCATGAAAAGCTGAGATATCTTTCTCAGCTATATCTTGAAATTTTATTTCTCTTGAAATACGGAGAAACTGATCTTTCTAGTCCCACACACACAAGTGCGGGCCTATTACTTTCCTTATATACATAATGTATAAGGAAAGTATTGTGACGGGGTCGAAAATTCGAGCACGTTTCAAGCATCCGTGATCACGAATCAAACATTTTTGAAGTGATGTCTGTGTGTGTGTGTGTGTGTCAGTGAGTCTGTGGAGACGATAACTGACGAACGAATGGACCGATTCGAACCAAATTTGGTACAAAAATCACAATCTGTAAACACTGGAAGCCTATTGTTTTTATACGCAATCGAATGTTCAGAAACCCCCTAAATTTTCGAATGAAATTTTGAAAAAATCGTCAAAAAATCAAAACTGCTAATAAAGTTACGCAAATAGACATTTCTTATGTAATTTTTCATTAGAAAGCGATTGACATAAATTTTAGAACGCTAACATGAACCGTTCTCGAGATATTGCACATTTTTCAAAAAAATTATCAAAAAGTCATATAAAATAGAAAAAAAAAAATTCCTATTGAGAAACATGTTCACTTTTCATATATAATATCATGCGATAAATTGGGTGACCTCATTCTCGCGGATCTAGCTCGTTCCATTCATGAAAAAAGATACTTTGAGTAATACTTTTGCATTTGAACGCCAATTTATCTGCTGTAAGAATAACGTATTTCTTCGTCCATAACGCTTGGCGAAATTTTGGCGACGAAATTGGCGGAATGTCGCCAACTTGGCGACTTTTTGAAATGTTGCCAAATTAACGAAAATCTCGCCAAATGGATAAAAATGACGATAAATCAATGAAAATGACGACTAATTGTCGAAAATTCAATATCTTGGAAAGGATATTAGTATCTACTAGAAGAAAAACCTATTTATTTTACTGTAAAAGTAGTAAATTCATTTCATTATATAAGGAAAGTCATGTGTTGCCCACATCAGATTTTTTTATGTAGGAGGGAAATGGGTGAATTTCCACATCTGTAAGCAACTCGCACAACCTATGACCATTAGATCTCTATATGGGGTTAGCGACAGCCCACAGGGTAGTGTGCGGAGATTGCACTTTACGATCCAAGTTCGATTCCCGCCTCTTTCCAAACTGTCGCCGTGTTCACATAGAGTATGATAACGTAAAGCATGTGGATTCGTAAGTCCTCTGGTGGTATGGGAAGGAGGGTACGCTCCCTGTGGATCCCTCCCCCACTGGATTCTGTTCTAAATTGGGTGGCACGGGCCGTTTAAAAACATTTGGCCGTCTAAATCTACACCTTCGGGTAGGTCGGACGGTCTGGGTTGAAGAAAAATACCATCGTTATGAGATTAACTAATTACTGGTCAAAGGCGTGGATTTATTTAGACAAGGAATTTTCTTTTGCCGAACATATACAGTACATAAAACATATACAATACATATTAATGAAGAATTACAAAATTTATATTATATAATAAAATTTTACAATAATAATAATAATGGGAATAAATAATATATAATAATTTATTATTATATACAGCACTAAAAATGAACTCCTTGAGATTTGTGTATAGAACATCGGAAAAGGGAATGTCAAGACTGTGTTTAAATGTTTCATACTTATGGAGCCGCTTCTGAAGAGCTGCGAACTATGACCTACCAACGACGTTGGGAGAAAACCTTTGAAAGCATAGACGATCGATTTAAGTGTTCGAAGATTCTAGTCAACCATTTCTCCACAACTCAAGGACCAAATGTCAGTCAAGAGCCGATGCTTAAAATCTACTATGATTTTTAAAATTCAAATTTGTAAATATGAAGTAAATATTTCTTTTATAAATTAAAATTTTATTGTAAAATTCCATCTGCTGTTTTTAATGTGCCCTCGGTCAACAACGCTACTATTTTACAATATATTATATTGTACATATGCAGAATTTCTTCTTAATGAAGTCAATGTCTGTTGTGTGAAAGACGCTTTTAAATTTAGAAAAAAAATATCGTTTGGTATCACTGTTTGTGGCTATAGACTTGATGTAACCAGGGAAATGAAATTGTTTCATATCCCAGAAATCCATCGAACCTTTGTTGACACGAAGTTCAATTGCACTCGCTTTGCATGGATGAAAATGAAAACAAGTCCTCGCCGTCTAAAAGGTTTAAGAACTTGATATATTTGATATTAGTGAATGTTCTGAAAAAAAAAAACCTATATGTCACGAAAAAATCGTGGTAATTCTAGTATGCGAAATAATTACTAACGTAGGTATGGTAAGTGGCGACATCTAGACAGCTTAGCTTACCTGCTGAGGAACTTTCTCCACACAATTCCATAAATCACAGTTCTTCGAATTTATTTTCTTCAAATCTCAATGTCAGTAAAACAATAAATATTCGATTATCTGGATACCATTTATTAATCCAGAATTCATATAATGTGATCTCGGTTATATACACCTATTAATTTCATACATGCAAGTAATGTAAAATCAGTTGGGAATTATACGAATTGCATGCTTTTAGGTAAGAAATGTCGTGAGCATTCTTTTAATCCTGACCTAAAATGAACTATTTATAAAAACGGAGTAACAATTTCATCAAAGTAATATTTGGAAATTTTCCCCAGGCAAGGCATCAAGATCAGTATTTTTACAAAAAAAATAATAAAAATTTTTTAATAGAAAATCCTTAAAAATTGAATTAAAATTCATAACAAAATTTATGATGCCCAAAATTTTCCTACATCAAAATGCCTCAATGGTGGAGGGCTAGGCCTCCTCTCGACAGGGAGATTTGGCTTAAAGAACAAGTCAAACTGCTGGAATACTGATTAAAGTCATTATTGTATTGAGTTTAAAATAGGAAATGGATACAAATTTACATATTTCGATTATGTAAGGGCCATTTTAAACATATGCGCCTCAAAAGGCCCTTTCCAAATTAATTAAATATTTTAACGATTTTTAAATTCTAAAATCAGATTATACGTCTCGATTAACTGTCACATTCCTCTTCTAGAGATATTGAATATTTTATATATTTATTTATTTATTTAATTTGCTTTATATATATATATATATATATATATATATACATATATATATATATATATATATATATATATATATATATATATATATATATATATATATATATATATATATATATATATATATATATATATATATACACTTTTTTGCTTTACGAATAAGGTGCGAGGGAATTTGGTGAAGGTTTAAGATCTGAAAACAAAATTGAATAGTATTAATTGCAAATGCGCTATTTAGGTACGGGCGTTTATTTACAACCCAGGTAACGACGGGTAGTTGGTTCTAGTATTACACATAATAGGTTATATGTTCTAAAAATATATATTTAGATTATCTCTTATTATTATCTCTTATAAAACATGTAAATTCATTAAAATCCAACTATTAGATATTTCACATAGTTACCATATTTTTGTTTCAAATGCACAATGAAGATAAAATGGAATGACGTTAAAATAAAACCATAAAACCACAATCAATATCCATCGATACCGATTTTATTTAAAAAAGGTTTTGCGTCTTAAAATATAGAAAATAAGGAATATAGACAACGAAACGAAGGAAAGGAACTATATATATACATATATATATATATATATATATATATATATATGTGTCCTCAACAAAACCATTGTTTCCTCGCTGTCTGAAAGATGATATATTTTACCGTAATGCATTTTCCCAAAGAGGATATATAGACGAAGAGAAAGCAAATGCTTTTGTTTTCTGGAAATCTTTAGAGTGATTTTTGCTCTTTGGCAGGAAATGTTAAAAGGTAATGTTAGGATATCGACTTATAGGCTCTAGCAGATTTTAAAATACAGCACGGTGTCTTAAATGGCAAATAAATCAATGTTTGTTTGACTGTTTGTTGAAATCCTGGGTGTCCTCTCAGGATACAATAATGAATACAAATTTCTGGATAATTAACAATTTTATTTAAACGCACTAAATAAGTGTAAACAGGAACAGTATAGGGAATAAATTTATAAATTCCTCATGAGATCTCTAAACAACTGTGAGCTACAATAAAACATATTAAATGCTCCACTAATTCCACAAAACAGTAAATACTATTTTTAAAATACTGACGAATCTCACAAATTAGTGTAGCTCGTATCACGTCAACTGTTCTCAAACTAAGCGATAACTCATTTTATATACACTCCGTTTTTGTTGTTGAAATCCAGGCAGTCCGACCTACCAGAAAGGATATACACTCCGTAGAAACTTCCAGAGGAAGATCGTATCTCCCAGAAAATCCGTTATTTCGAGAAAGTTGTAGTGCTTTCGATAAATCGTAATAAGTGCAAAATTGGCGATAAATAACCAACTTTGTTTATCAAATCCTAAAAGGTCAAAAATGGCAACCCTGCATTCACGTAAGTGACTGCCTGTAAAGTTGTTTCACCCTTTTGGGAACTCAGAGACTATAGTAAAGTTATTTTTCATAGTCGTAAAAATATATACGGTTGATAAATCCGGTACGGTGTTCTATCTAAATATATTTTTAAATCTATTCTAAATATGTTTTTTATTCGCTGTAGTTTTATTTCGCATTAGATTTTTTAGTTATTTTATGTTGAAGCCCGATTTTGGTTTTTAGGGAAAACTGTTTCTTAGCAAAATAGAATGATTAATACAGAGTTTCAATGTTGACACTATCGGCAAGACCGAAAAATGTTCTTTCCAGCGAGTTTTGAACCAAATTAGGACGTTTCTTGGTGTCTGGAGCTTCACGTCTGGAGCTAACGTCCACGCGATCACTCAAGGCGGTTCATGCCAGCTTAGCCTTTCTTCTTAACTGTCAATTTTCCAGACATGGTGGCGCGGGATTCGCGACGTCCATTGTTCTGGTGACCTCTGCTGTCTTTAACATTCAAAGGGTCACAGGTGTGCCCGGTCTGGAATTTCTAAGCCCCAATTCCAATTCGGGGGGGGGGGGAGATTTAATTACAGCTTCATTTGCTGAATTAATTTAATTCGGCACAATCCCTCCCCCCTTAGGGAGATTTTGTCTAGCAGGCAAAATCTGTAAGGCAAAGGGTTAGACATGGTTCACCTGACAACATCATTGGAGGCAACAAGGATTAAAATAAAACAAAAAATTTTTATATATACATAACACAATTCCTACAAAATTATAACAATATATACAGCACAATTCCTACAAAAATTATAAAAATATATACAGCACAATGTAATACAGTTTTTTCTAATCTGGCAGCATTCTGCTCAGACAGTCTGCATGTCCGATATCCTTTCCAGCCCGGTGAATGATCTGATAGTTAAAAGGCTGTAGAGCTAGGGCCCATCTCATCAATCTAGGGTTCTGACCAGAATTGGTTTTAAGGAACACTAATGGGTTATGATCGGTTTCGATTGTGAACTTTTGACCATCAAGGTAATGTCGCAGCTTTTTTATTGCAAAAATTATGCCTGCGCATTCCTTCTCCGTGGTTCCAAACCTTTGTTCCGTTGTTGTAAATTTCCTACTCAAATATAATATTGGGTGGTCAGTATTATCCGCCCCCTTCTGAGCCATTATTACGCCCAGCCCTTTTAATGACGCGTCAGTTTGAAGGATAAACTCCTTAGTGAAATCGGGTGCGTATAACACAGGCTTTTCTGTCAGTTTTGTTTTAAGCTCGTTAAAAGCGATCTCGCACTCTTCCGTCCATACTATCTCCTCCTTCCTATTATTTCCTTTCAGTGCCCGAGTCAGAGGTTCGGCAATAATTACGTATATAGCGTGCGTAATAACCACTAAGGCCTAAAAACTGCCTGATTTGGGTTTTATTTCGGGGCGTCCGAAAATCTAACACCGCTTTAATTTTCGCCTCGGTCGGCGTCCTTTGACCGTTCCCTACCATGTGTCCTAAGTATTTAACACAACTCTGTCCAAATTTGCATTTGGCAGGTTTTATCGTTAGTTTGGCAGAAGCGATTTTCCTCAAAACAACATCCAGGTGTTTTAAATGTTCATCCCAGGTCTCTGAGAAAATGGCAACGTCGTCCAGGTATGGAACACAAAACTCCTCACAACCCTGTAACAATTGTGCCATGAACTTGGAGAAACAATAGGGGGCGTTGACTAACCCGAACGGAAGCACTAACGGTCGGTACGTTCCGAAGGTCGTGACGAACGCGGCTAACCTTTGAGCTCTAGGACTTAAGGGGATCTGCCAGTACCCCTTGGTCAGATCAATTACCGTAATGAACTTCGCTGACGACACCTTCTCTATCCTATCATCCATGTTAGGTAGCGGATAATATTCTGTGCGAATAATTGAATTTAACCGCCTGTAATCGACACATAATCTCGGGTCCTTCCCTGGACTTTCCACTAGGATTATGGGTGAAGTATAATCCGACTCTCCAATCTCAATGATTTTTAATTCCAGCATTCTCTTAATCTCCCGTTTCACAATATCGTTCTGTCTCGGGGACGTCCTATACGGTTTAGAGCGTACGGGTTTATTGCTTATAAGTTCAATATCGTGCTCGATTAAATGCGTTCTGCCTGGATCATTTGAAAATAGATTTTCATGCGATTTCAGTAATTTCCTCAACTCTTCAATCTGTTCTGAAGTGCACTTTTCTCGTAACGCACTGTCCGTGACGATTTCCTCGAAATCAAAAATGTTGGGATTAGCTACGGGATATGAAATATCCAACTCCGAATCCTTCGTTTCCTCTGCAACATTTTCGCTTATTAAAACATTCACGCACTCCACGCGCTGGTGATATGGTTTTAATAAATTTACGTGGTACACTTGTACCTTTTCAGATTTCCCTGGCATCCTTACAGTGTAATTTGTCTCGGATAATTTTCTCTCAATAGTCCCGGGACCTATCCACTTAACGGCTAATTTATTCGGCCGGTGTGTCGCCAAAACCAAAACCTGATTCCCTGCCTTAAATTCTCTTTTAACGGAACCCTTATCATAATACTCCTTTCGTTTTATTTTGTTATCTGTCTCCGTTTCCGAAGCCAGCTGCTGACAATGCCTTAATCGGTTTAAAAGGTCAAATACATAATCCGTGACCACATCATCTGTTATCGTCTCACGCGCCCACTGCTCGAACAATAGAGTCTCCGGTGTCCGAAGGTTCCTGCCGTGAACTAACTCGGAGGGACTAAATCCAGTAGATTCGTGGGTGACATTGCGTAATGCCAGCAAGACTGAGGGCAAATGTCGCTCCCATTCAGTACCGGTTTCGGCACACATTGCACGCAAAAGTCTTTTAATTGTTCGGTGAAATCTCTCGACTGGATTTGACTGGGGGTGATAAATAGAACTATGGGTGGTTTTCACTCCAAACTTTTCGAAGAACGTCGTTGTCAAGTTGCTAGTGAAATAGCTTCCATTGTCCAATTGGACTTCCCTCGGGTACCCAATGCGGCTAAATAACAACAACAAAGCATCCGTCACGTTCTGCGAGCTTACCGTAGGTAAAGGTATAGCTTCAGGATATTTAGAGGCTATGTCAATACAAGTTAGGAGGTACCTATTATTTTTCGAAGATACCGGCAGCGGCCCTACGGTATCTATGTTTATTTTTGAAAATATTTCTGAAATCACAGGCACAAGTTTAAGTGGGGCTTTTTTCTTTTCTAATGATTTCCCCACCCGCTGACATGCATCACAAGTTTTTGCCATTTCTTCGACGTTTTTAAAGCATTGAGGCCAAAAATAGTGTCTCAAAAGCTTATCCTTGGTCTTAGTAGTTCCCATGTGCGAACCAAAACCTTCATGACAAAGACTTAATATTTTTGATCTATACTTAGTGGGAATCAACAGCTGTTTCCTAACTAATCCTCGGTGATCTGTTGATTTTCTGAACAGTAATTCGCGTTCAATTACAAATTCCGACGTTTTATTTTGCTCTACCTTTTCCCAGAGAGACTTTAAATTTGGGCATATTTTCTGTTCCTCTAAGAATTCAGTAGCGTCTACGTTTATCAATTCTTGCGTAGGGTATGGTTCAACCGGAGGTAAATCAATCGGTTCTTCTTGCCCATCTATTAATTCTTCACTTTCCGCCACATTTGCGGGTTCTGACTCAATCAATTTTAATTTTTCATCGAAATTTCCTTTATTTCCCGTTTCCGCGCTCCCTTTTGGTTCTTCGGTTGCCTTTTTAGATTTGCTTTGACTCCTCGTAATCATAGCATTAATTCTTTGGGGGTTATCCTTATTTAAGTCGATTAATTCCTGACTTGAGTTCCCCAACAGATAGTGATTCATTTCCACTGATTTGCCCACGATGGCTGCTTTGGTTCGAATGGTTCCGAATTCAGTGCTTTCCAAAATTACACGAGCTAGCGGTAGACACATAAAATCATTTCCTAAGGGTTGCTTTACCCACACGGTCTCCCCTGTAAAATCTTCGGGTTTTACTACATTGATGGACGCAAGATCTATGCTACTTCCGCTGTCACGAAGTATAAGCGTATATATGGAATTCACTTTCGCCCGGCTTAAATAGGGTTTAAATGAAGCATTAAAATGGTCGGTCGTCTCTAGATTATTTACAATCTCCGCGCCCCTTTTTGATTCGGTACAGTTCGTACTGATGTGTCCGATTTTCCGGCAGAGATAGCACGTCACACTTTTCTTCCGCTCGAATTCCCTCGTTCTCCAATCGTTATTTGTTTGATTAGCACTCGACCCATTTTTAGGCACGTTCCTATTTACATCCACCCTTTTCCCAGCTTGGGTTTGTTCGGTTGTTTTTGGGCGGTCTACAAATTTCCTTTCGGGAGTTTTAAAAATTTGGGGTTTCTTTATAAACCGTCTAGATGCCTCATAATCATCTAATTTCTTTGCTAGTTCGCTTGGTCTGTTAACCTTTCCCCAATTATCGATGAAGTGTTCTTTCACTTCGGCCGACACGCGTCTTTTTATTTGGTCCGCCACCATCAATTCTTTTAAAGATTCAAAATCCTGAACCTCTATTTCTCTTAGCCATCCTTCGAGATATGCCCGTAACTCAAAAACGAGGTCTTTCCAGAGCTCTCCTTCTCGTTTTTTATGTGTTTGGAATTTGGTCCTAAGGGTCTCTGAGTTAAGTTTAAATCTTTCCATCAGTACCGACTTAATATGTTCATAGTCATCGACTTTCTCTTCGGGCTCTCTAATTATAATTTCGGCGATCTCAATCGGAATCAAACTAAGTAATTGAGTTACCCATTCCTCCTTCTCGATTCCATTCTTACGAGCTTGACGCTCAAATAACGTCAGAAATAGAGCCATATCCGATTTTTCGGGTTCATATTTCTGCATTACAGATATTAAATTTCTAGGGGGTCTCGCGCTCTCACGACTCGACGAGGCCAAGCTAATTGTTTCCCCACTTTGAGCCAAACGCAACTTTTCAAGTTCGTATGCCCGTTCCTCTCTTAATTTTTCTGATTCCGATTCCCTGGATTCATTTAATTGTCGTTCTTCTATAATCGTTTCTAACATGGCCTTAACACCTGGTTCGTCAAAATCTGGACTCTCCTGAATTTTTTTCACAAGGTTAATTATTTTTTCCTCCTCTCCCAACTCTAGACCTAATTCTACAACGAGGCTTTGAAGATCCGTTTTTCTATGCCTTTTTAAAAATGCCATTTCAAATAATTCGTGAATTCACGGGGAATCACTAACACTTTAATTAGAACAATAATCCAATTTTTAAAACGTCCCTTTTTTAACATATCTTCACACACATTTATTTATTTTAAATACATTTAAATATGAGATTTTTAGACCGTATTCAAGCAACCACGCAATCACTTCCGTATTCACGTAAAATATTACTATAGTATTAATGTTCATTTTATTAATGCAAGAATTAAAAAAATTCAGAAATGTTGCAAAAGCATTATTTTTTATCTCTTACAAAATTAATTCAAATATAAAGTTATTGTTTGATAGTTTATGATGAATGGTCGTTAAACATATTGTTCTTTGTTATTTTCAAAGACGCTAAAAAGCTCTATGATAATATTCGACCAATAAGGGATTTATCTAACCTACGCCGTTGGCAGGTTAAAGTCCGCCAGCCTATAGATGCATCTCGATAATGACTAAAAATTCGTCTGTTAACATCAAACCAATTGGCTGGAATAAAATGGCAAACTTGAAGGAAGTCTTGAAATTCTCATTCTTAAGTTATGCACTATAATCTCATGCAGTTCATTAGAAGTATTCAAGTTTTAAATATTTTTCTCTTCGTTGAAGATATTGGCACTTGGTTTGGATTCGAGAAATTCTGATAGCCTCTCTTTGAAAATGTTACAGATTTATAGTTGTAAGCAAGAACTATATACTCCATCTACCCCGACAGAATTGTGTATAGGATGAATTCACTTTTTTCTGTAAATGATTTTATCTGCTAACATTAGCTCAATTTATTATCTTGAATGGTTTAGTTCTCAGGGGAGACCAGTCAGGTGAAGCATCGCTTCACTCTGCGTTACCTGACGTTATCGGCTGAATGGGTTATTGTGATTATTATTTGTAGAATTCTTCAGACTCCTTCGGCTATTTTTAGATATTATGTTAGAAAACTTTACCAGTGACGCTATGTATATTGCAGATGTTCTTTATCGATGAGGAGAGGAAAATCCCGCCACTGAATTCGCGTCATTTATTCGTGGTGTCACGAGCCGCTACTGTCAGTTCTTAAACACTTAAGAAAGGTCTGCTTTGTGTGAGACAGCTCAGTTTTTAGCACTTGGAAGACTTGAGTTCGATTCTTGGCGCTGCCTAAATCTATCTCCTTGTCTTCGCGGAATGCGAACACGTTAAATATGCCAGTTTGTAATTCCTTCCGACAGGTTGGTGGTAGGGGAAGAAAGGTGCATTCCCCGTGGATGCCTTCCCTACTGGGTTCCAATCTAAATTGGGAGGCACTGCCCCGGCCGTCCAAACAAATACCTTTCACCTTCGGGTAGGTCGCACGGTTTGGGTCGAAGAAGAAATGTTTGGTTAAACGTATGTTACAATAACACTAAAACACTAGTTTTCGCATACAGTGACAGAAAGCAAAATTAATTTTAATAAAAAATATTTCTCTATTCAACAAAATGTGTTTACATAGGAAGAAAATGGAGATAAATAATGGAACGGAAGTAAACAGCATTATCTCTCTTGGAAAAAACAATTGCATCCTGTCAGCCTTTGAAGATATATTCTGTTGCAATTAATTTTTCAGAGAAATAACATCCTGTTAAAAGAATTGCCGTGATGCTGTTCTTTTACTTCATTGGTTAATGAAGAAGAATGAGTATTTACAGAATTCTCATGTAATGCCATGATTTTTTATACTTAGTTATAACATTTATTTGCCCTTTAGCATATATAGAATAATCTTAGATTCAGTTAAACAATGAGATAATAAAAATAAATCGAAAAACAAAAATTTCGAATTCTCGAAAACAAAACACAGTTTTTGCACTACCACTTAAAATAAAAATAACGTGCTGAGTGGGCGAACAGCGGCCTACATAAGTGTGTGGAAAGTATGCAATCCAAGTACAAGGCCTTCGTTAGCAAAATATATTGAGTATGCAGGGTGATTAAAAAATATGGACCAAACCTTACGAGGTGGTAGTACACAACAAACCAAACTTTTTTTTTTGCTTTCTTTTGTAATAAATTTTATTGTCTTGATGTAATAAATTTTAATGTCTTGTAATAAATTTTATTAATTTTTTTTTTTTAATCTGTCACTTTCACCTTGTTTTATGTCTCTGTAAGAAATCTAATTATTATTTTATTTATTTATTTATTTTTTAATTTCTGTGTTTTCAAACTTTGTCTTAACCCTTTTGTCTTCCAACCTTGTCCCTTTTCTTTTTCTGTATTCCCTTTTGTATTTTGTGTTAGGATTTTTTTCCTTCGGGGTTTTACCCTCTTTACAATTTTCTGCCTTTTGTCTCTCATGTATTGCATTGTATTGTACTGCACTGTATTGTATTGTTTTATGTTTTGTTTTGTCGTTGCCAATATTTTGCTTGTCTTGATGTAACTACTTATGTTGTGATTCAATTTTAATATGCAATGCAATTTCCTGAATCTAAAATAAAGTTCCCGGCCACACACTTAGCAAGAGTAAGCCTTCGGGTCTGTCGTGTGGTCTGGATTTTCAACACTCAACACCAAACCAATTATTTTTCGTCATAGTTCACGGGACGGAAATGAAACGTAAAGGCATAATAGGGCGATTAATCGTTGGGAAGCGGCTACTCCGCAAACATAAAAACGCCATCCTGGTTGTTATTTTCTGGTTGAAAAAGAAAATCACTTATGTGAATTTCATCCGGGGAAGGAGAAAAACCCTTATGCAAATTTTCGTAACAACGAATGTACGGCCTTATCAGTTTACAACAGATATTCGCTGCTCCAACTTTTGAGACGATGGAGAAATTTTCATATAGGAAAAAAGCCGATACGCATTTCATCTATGGAGCTGCAAATGGGAATGGCAGACAGGCACAGCGACTGTACGGAACTCGTCACCCGAATTTTGGCCGTTGCTGCCGAACTGCGCGACATGTCTGGTCTGTTTGAGAGAGTTCGTCAATCCCTCCATCGCCGCTTGAGACGTGCATTCAGGTTGGCGGTCGCTCCTTTGAGCCATTACTGCAATTATTGTTTATTAAATGTCGTTTTATAACTAAAGTCATTCTTGTGTTTTCGCCTCTCCTCATCAATTTTACTATTAAACGCCCACTGGCGCCGTTACGTTTCATTTCCGACACGGTAAAGTATGACCGAAAATGCTTGGTTTGGTGTGAACCACCTTGTAAGGTTTGACCCATCATTTTAAAATCACCACGCAGTCTTGGCAGATGACAGTCAGATAGCAGATGACAGTCATATTGAAAGACAGATCAGGCAGATTAACATTACTCTAAAAATAAACAAAAATGTGTTTAGATGATTCTAAAATATATATTGGTATCAAAATCTAGAAATCGAAAAAAATTGAAGAGATTAAAGAAATATGCTTGTGAAATAGAATAAATATATAGTTTAAGCCCAATGTCAGAATGTACTTTCTGCGTATAATACAGATAATCAAGACTTCTACTGATCTGCAGATCAGGCAGATTAACATTATTCGAAAAATAAGCAAAAATGTGTTTAGATGGTTCTAAAATATATATTGGTATCAAAATCTAGAAATCGAAAAAAATTGAAGAGATTAAAGAAATATGCTTGTGAAATAGAATAAATATATAGTTTAAGCCCCAATGTCAGAATGTACTTTCTGCGTATAATACAGATATTCAAGACTTCTACTGATATTGCTTTGACATGAATTACCTAACATACAGAAAAATAATAAAGTTAATGAATGAAATGTAGATAACATCAAACTACAAAATTCTACACTACCTCTCCCAAAAAGCTAAAACAATATTCTCCACAGTCTGGTTAGTTAACGTTATCATATTCAACTCACATATACTGAATAAAATTAATAATATAAAAGAAATATACCAGATGGTTTGGCATTATTCGGGGGAAAATATTTGGCATGATGTCAACTTTATAATCTGAACAGTGAAGATCTAATGATAGTATTTCAATATATTTGCCAAGACTTTTACTTTATGCCTTTGTTAAAATACAATGCTATCAGCACATGCCATTCAGTACAACCAAGCATCCTCTCTTTATTTTATAAATTATAAATGCATTAAATATGCAATTTTTGTTCTAGCGTTACTTATGTTATTTTGAATGAAAAAATCTAATGTGAGCAAAACATGACTTTCCTTATATAATGCAATGGATTTACTACTTTTACAATAAAAAAAAGTTTTTCCTGATAGTTGATATTTATATTCTTTCCAAGATATTGAATTTTCGTCAATTGGTCTTCCGTTTCATTGATTTAGTGTAATTTTTATCCATTTGGCGAGATTTTCGTTAATTTGGTAACATTTAAATGCCCCCAAGTTGGCGACATTCATCTAAATTCGGCGCCAAAATCTATCCAAGCGTTGTGGACGAAAAAATAAGTTATTCTTATTGCAGATAAATAACTACCGGCGCTCAAATACAAATGTATTACTAAAAGTATCTTGTCTCATGAATGGAACGAGCTAGATCCACGAGAATGATGTCACCAAATTTATCGCATGATATTACATATGAAAAGTGAACATGTTTCTCAACAGTTAATATATATTTTTTTAATTTAAGGGATTTTTTGATAAATTTATTTTTAAAATGTGCAATATCTCGAGAACGGTTCATGATAGCGTTCTAAAGTTTATGTCAATCGTTTTCTAAGGAAAAATTACATAAGAAATGTCTATTTGCGTAACTTTATTAAAGGTTTTGATTTTTTGATGATTTTTTCAAACTTTCACTCGAAAATTTGGGGGGAGGGGGTTCTGCACATTCGATTACCTTTAAAAACATTAGGAGCTCAGTATTCATGGATTTTGAGTTTTGCACCAAATTTCATTCGAATCGCTCTATTTGTTCAAAGATATCGTCTTCACAGACTCACTGACAGACACACACATTTTCACACACACACACAGATCGAGTTTTTCACTGAAGAGGACGTTTAAAACATCCTTGATCACGAATCAAACATTTGTGAGGTGATGTCTGTGTGTGTGTGTGAAAGTATGTGTGTGTGAAAGAGTATGTGTGTGTGTGTCAGAGAGAGTACCGGGAGACGATATCTCACGAATGAATGGAGAGATTCGAATGAAATTTGGTACAAAAATCACAAACCATAAATACGGGAAATCTGTTGTTTTTAAATGTAATCAAGTGTTCAGAACCCCCCTAAATTTTCGAGTGAAATTTAAAAAAAATCATCAAAAAATCAAAAATTTTAATAAAGTTACGCAAATAGACATTTCTTATGTAATTTTTCCTTAGAAAACGATTGACATAAACTTTAGAACGCTAGCATGAATCGTTCTTGAGATATTGTATATTTTTCAAATAAATTTATCAAATTATCCCATAAATTAAAAAAAAAAGTATTAACTGTTGAGAAACATGTTCACTTTTCATATGTAATATCATGCGATAAATTTGGTGATACCATTCTCGTGGACCTAGCTCGTTCCATTCATGAGAAAAGATACTTTGTGTAATACTTTTGTATTTAAACGCCAATAGTCATTTATCTGCTATAAGAATAATTTATTTTCCCGTCCCTAATGCTTGGCGAGATTTTGGCGACGAATTTGGCGAAATGTCACCAATTTGACGACTTTTTGAAATGTTGCCATATTAACGAAAATCTCGCCAAATGTATAAAATTATCGCTAAAGCAATGAAAATGACGACTAATTGTCGAGAATTCAATATCTTGGAAAGAATATAAGTATCTACTATAAGAAAAATCTATTTTTTTTTACTGTAAAAGTAGTAAATTCATTGCATTATGTAAGGAAAATCATGTGTTGCCCACATCAGATTTTTTTGTTTGTTTGTTTACTTAAACAAACGCTATATTTTTCAAATCTATGTTGAAGAGTTTGAATGTATGGCCATCTGATACTGTGCGCGTATACGCTCAGAGGCAAATTACCACGGATATTATGGAATTTTATTGTGTATCCATAATTTTTTATGTTACTTAATTATTGGTAAAAAATGATTCGTGCAAAACTTTATTTGACTCATAAAATTTAATGTTATACCGTATTCGATGTGTGATGTTTGATCAGTTTAACGCCAATTATAAATGCACTGATTTCTAACGATATTGTGTCTCAAACGAGTTTTTAAAATATAATTTAGTTAACTGGAGGCACGATATAAAAGTTTAGTTATCTAGATACATTTTTATAAGAAAAATACACCAAGTCACATGAAACTTATACGGCAAAATGCTACACTTGATTTAATTGATTTAAATACCACACTTGAAGGTATTGAAACTCTGTTCGTCCCTCAAAACATAACCGATATCATCGGATAACAACCATTGTTTCTAACTAATTTGACAGCGATAAGTAAAATCCATTTTGTGAAAAGTATAAGGAGCTTGAGAAAGAGCAAATAACAAAATAACACAACATACAGCTGTTTCGAGGATACGTTGGATTTCCATCGTTAGTGTAAGAGGACCAACAGGCCTGAAGTCTAAAAGTGAAATGGACAAAAATATAAGAAACAAGTGTAGGGGGGAGGGTTATACACCTTATACCTGGATTGAAAGTTCACTTAAGAGGACCAATTAGAATGAATAACATGAAGAATGAACAACATTTATACATGCTGGTCACAAATATAAACATAACAAGAAAGATCAATCATGCTTAAAGCATTGATTATGAAACACTTTCCAACTTCAATGCAATTTTATTTAAAACAGTCGAAAATGCAATGCATTCCTCGGTAATATTTTAAAACTTATCATAATACTACATTAATTTATTATATTTGAAAAATTAAACCTTCATTGAAAAACATGAACTTCATTCAAATGACGGCATTGAAATAAAAATTGCCTGGTTTAAATATATCTGAAAAGCGATACATTCCACGGTAATATTTTTAAAACTATCATAATACTACGATAATTTATTATATTTAAAAACTTCATCGAAAACAACTGAAATTAATTCAAATGACGTCATAGAAAAAATAAATAAAAAGAACGAATATGAGTCTGCAGGGAAAGACATGTGCTGTCCACATCAGAATTTTTAACAATATTACAACAATGATTTATAGAAGTGAACGGGGATTATTTTCAGGCCATTTCGAAAAAAATGTATGATCTATATTTAAAGATCCATCAAATTTTTGTCGAATAAAATGTTCAAAAAATTTAAGCTGTGTACCAAATTTTAACTCTCTAGGACGTAGGAAAGTGCATTAAAAATGCCATCAAATAAATTTATCATGAAGAGTTGTATAAAATTTAAAAAAATGAAAAATTGTTATCTACCAAATTTATTTTAAAATGTGAAGCCACTCCCATATGCAAAACGTTTAAACAAATGGAGAGATATTTATTATATAATATATCTTTCTTTTCTTTCTGGAAGATATCCCAAAGTCAGAATTTAATTGAATTTGTTTTTTTCCCTATATTAAATAATTTTTAATTAAAAAACTACTTAACATATTTTACTGAATTTTTTTTTATATATTCTATGGGATAATGTGAATATTTTCTAAAAATTTCGAAGCAATTCGTGAATTTTAAATTTACTTAAAAAATGTTTGAAAAATTAGGTCCCATAGGGTTCAATGTATTTCATTTTTTCAACCCGGGTTCAATAAAAAACTAATTGGGTGATATTATTTATTTATATTCCCATAGGTCCTACAGACCGTCTGAACAACATACTAAAATTTCATTTTGATATGTTGTTCAGACGGATTTGTCATTTTTACGGCAGTTATCGTGCTAACGGACAGACAGACAGACAGACAGACAGACAGAATGAACAAAGTCATAAACACTTTTCAACTTTGTTGTAAAGTGTTAAAAATCGATGATTAGCTTCAATTTTAGTTTAGCCACACACGCAGATATATACACCATTTCAAATGCGTCAGATTTTATTTCAGAGATGCTTTAAACGTGCTGTTACGTCAAAAACCCGAATTCGAATTTTCGACCTTAATATAACAGTTTCTGTATGTATTATACTATGTAGGAAATTACAATCATATGGTTAATCAGCTATTTCTCAAGTAAAAAATTAAACCCAATACGTAAGAACGTATATACACACGGTATAATTAAAGAAGATGAAGATAAATAATAAAATGGACGAAACTCTCGCCGGCAAAAATCTGTTTGCTGTCTCAGAGAAGTTTTTCTTTAGCAGTTTCAGAGAATATGTGATCTGAATTTATTCATTTCCGTGACCAGAAATAAGAGATTACAAGAATAAGGCTTGTTAATCAAATACATAAATTATGAAAACCGACTCATGATTTCCTCTGCAGCCAAGCAGTTTCATTTTTTATGTCCTCTCCATGCACAAAACAATGGCAGGAACTAACCAGACTGTTATAATAATTCAGTCTTTCAATGTACATTCTATTATTTCTTAAAACAGAATAATAAAATTGCTTGGGTTCAATAGCAGCTTCCTAGTATTATATTCCTTTAATGTTCTCACCAGATGTGCTATCTCAAACAACTCCTAGTCTTTTGAATACCGAAATCTCTAACGAACCCAAAGATCTAGAGCAGTAGTTGAATGTTTTCTAATATCGGTTCCATGATATTGTAAGGTAGTCGTATGGGGGGACAAACTACACTATTAAAACGCGTTCGAACATGTTAGTATGTATGTTTGTATATATAACTGATTCTATAGATACTGAAACATTTGGAGTTTCACAAATTCAAAAGGTGAAGTTCGTTTTAAAAATATGAAACAATTCACTGAAATATTTTAAGAGTTGCTTATTGCTTTAGGAGTTACTTATTAAAGATATTTTTAAAACATCAGAAGAGCTTACATGTTTTTTTTTTATATTTGAAATTTTTCAGTCATTTCAAAGATACTTACTACATGTGAATTACAAGACATAATTTGAAAATAATGCAGTCAGAAATATTATATATTAAAATCCAATCGCATACGTGTATGTAAATGTACGTGTATGTAAATGAAATTCCGAATTCAATTTATTATATTTATATAAAATAATTTTAAAAATATGACGCAATATAACATTTTCTCCTGAAAATAATTCGTTAATAATTTATATTAAACATTTAGTTTATAAATATTTTAAATACCAACATTCATTTTCTTCCCAGAAAACGGGAAATTGCACAAAATATCATTATAATCTAATAAAACCTAATCTAAATGATATAATTCCATTTAAAATACACGTAAAACAATATTTTACGTCATTAATATTAAATGGTATCTCACATAATTTTAATAACTTTGTTCAAACAATTGCCATTTCTTAGCCGAAATTACAATTCGTTTAAATATATTCACTAGTTTCAACTACAATTTCAACTAATCATTGAAAGACCTTCGGCAATAACTTGTTAATTATTGCTTTTAAATCTTATGCAAACCTGAAATGATTTGCTACAGTTTGTATTTCACTATGATTCAAATAAATTTATGGGAATTCCATATAGGTTTGAATATGTAAAGAAGTATTATATAGGAACTCATATCATTTTGAAATGAGAAACTAAATAAGTATATAGTTTTCCTCAAACTGTACGAGTGATATAGTGTTTTTACATAATTTCGAATATTGAAGAATAGAAAATTCCTTAAAGTTTAAAACAAATTAATAGAAATAAATTGAATATTTTTCATTTCATGATGATAAACAAGTTAACATATTATAAAACTATTAATTACATTCACGGACAATGAAAGTTGCGCACCAAGAAGAAAACATGGTACAACCGCGAAATTATGTAAATAGCTAGAGGGCGGGCTGGTATGCAAATGATCCCAGTCTAGTGTGATTGCGCATGACCGTACACTCGTGAGTGGTGCTGCAAGCATGAGTCAGCGGCCTTATAAACCGGCGTGTAGTCCACGCCCCATCAATGGAAGAAGTTTCGGCCGAGGCAAGCACGAGTACGGGGTGAAAAGAATGGTGTGTAGATGCAAGAACGTCTATATATGCAAATGACGGACTTCGAGAGAGGTCTGATCATCGGGCTGAAAACCGCAGGGTTGTCAGCGGACCAGATAGTCCGTCATGTGGATCATTCGGACTATACTGTCCGAAGGTGTTGGAAGCCCTGGTAACGGGACGACACCCACACACGCCGGCTCTAGGCGGACCAGGCATACCAAGAGTAGAGAGGGTCAAATGATCGGCACGTATAGATTCCACGGCGACTCGATCCGCGGTACAGGCACACATAGCGGCTCCTGTGTGCCCACGAACCATATCTAGATGCCTGAAGGACGCGAATGTGCGATCCCAGCGTCCCTTACGTGTGCTGCTGTTAACACGGGAGCATCAGCTGCTCCGGTTGCAGTGGTGCGGGACCAGAGCAACGTGGAAAACCACATATTGGCGAGGTGTGGTGTTTAGAGATGAGTGCCGCTTCGTTTTGGCGACCGATGATCAGCGTGTCCGGATAGTGAGGTCCCCTGCACAATGCCGCAATCCCAACCTCGTTATCGAGCGCCACACCAGCCCAACTGCAGACATCATCGGCTGGGGAACCATAGCCTATGACAGCTGATCCCCTCTAGTAATGGTACCTGGAACATTGAGCGGCCAGCGGTATGTGGATGGGATTCTACGGTACAATGTACTCCCTTTGGTTTCTGGGATTCCAGGTGCGCAATTCCAGCAGGATACTGCCCGGCCGCACACAGCTCGAGACCCCAGGCCTGCCTGAGTCATGTCCAGACACTTCCATGATCTGCCCCCTCCCCAGACCCCTCCCCTATCTTGCAGGTGTGGGACCAGTTGAAATGCAAGCTGCCTCGTTGCCGCAATCTTCGGGATTTTTAACGTAACGTCCCACAGGTGTGGACTCGTCTATCGCAGGACAACATCAGGCATCGACACCATCAGGTTCGACACCTTACCGGTCCAAACTGCTGCTTGAACGAGGCGGTGCGACACGCTATTGAGGATGACCGGACTGTGTACCACAGCTCCCTCTGTGCATATTCTACTACGCTGTTTTGTGATCATGTATATCATTTATATGTATCCTTCCATCAATAAAATTTCAGGTCCGTCCTATTCTTCATTCTTGGTGCGCAACTTTCTTTGTCGGCGTGTGTAGAATAACTAATTTGATAATGTTTAATTGCTTGATAATATTTTTAAATTATATTCATTGGATAGATTTTCCACCTCACCAAATACAGGGTAACCCAAAAAGATTGAAACGCGTTTTAATTATTTTACCTGCTGGAGATAAGTGGACAATTTAAATTGCAAAAATGTTGAAAGTAAGGTAGAAAATAAGACTACGCTAATGAAATAGCCCTCCCATTAATTTTTAAGAAGTTACACTTTTTAAATTTTTATATTATGACCGCCTTAGACAAATTTGGTTAATCAGATTTTTTTATTTTTAATACAACAAGATCATTAAAAAAACCCGCATATTTGTATCTTTAAAATTGAGTGAGTTATATTTAATTGAAAATTGACATCTTGAATGGGGACCGTTATATCAAATTAAAATTTGTGACATATCGTAAAAAATATAAAACTGGATGATAATAAATAGGATATCCAACCGCGTTGTGAATACGACTGCTTTATATGATCTCTGTCTGAGTAATGCTTTATGTAGATGCATTTATGATAAAAAATTGTGACACATATTAACGTATTTTTATTCTAAAAAATTTCCATCGTCAATCTGTTTACGATCCCTATTTTCACTGATAAAATAGTCGTTCATGTGGTATGGAAAAGTGGCATAAGTCAGATTTTTTCCTTTATCATAATTCAGTTGAGTTTAAAGATACAGATAAGCGATTTTTTTAAATGATCGTGTTGCATTAAAAATAAAATTTTCTGATTGACCAAATTTGTTTAAGGGGGCCGTATAAAAATTTAAGGAGTGTAACTTTTAGAAAATTAATGGAAGGGCTAATTCATTAACGTAGTCTTATTTCCTACGTCACTTTCAACATTTTTGCAATTTACATTACCCACTTATCTCCAACAGGTAAAGAATTAAAGCGATTTCAATCATTTTGGGACACCCTGTATATGGTTTAGACGAATTTGAAGAAATGGTTTCAAATATAGTAAAAAAGAATGTATTCATGTAAAATACGGGAAGAGAATGGTGTAAACGGATTCTATTACGTAATATAGCTATACAGCTTAGAGACGATGATTTCCGTGTAGGTATGTCTGATAGATACATTATGATCTATGTTTTCATGGAATCATAAATCAAATTCGATTCCATTAAATCATTCGAAAAAATCATTAAATCATTGCACTATAAATAATGTACCATTTCCCTATATATAATGTTTTTGTATAGGATGTTTAAAATGAAATTTAACTTTGTTATGTATATGGAACCTAGAATAATTTTAACATTGAAAGAACAAATCGCTAGAGACAAGAATTGAACTCAAATCTCCAGTGTTATCCCATGATGCATGATTTTTCCCAGTTATCTCACTGGCCATACAAAAAAAAAAGTAAAAATCATTTTATCCTACTTTTGTCCTAATTTTTCCGAAACGAATCAAAGGAACCGAAAAGGTCTGTCGTAGACTATTCTGTTCTATATTATATCATCTTTGTGTCCAACCGCCATTTTGACAATTTCAGAAATACCTTTAACGATAAAATTATAATGGACCAGTGTCAAAATTATATTATGGACACTTCCATTATGCGTTGACGTGTTACCTGCCTAAGGCAATGCTACCATTATTTTAATGAATACTTTAAGAACTTTAGGTAAATTTATACAAATAGATGTTTTTTCATGCGAAGCTAAAATTAATTCACCTTATCTTCTCGCCGTGTTCATGCGGAGTACGATCACGTTAAACATGTGGGTCCGAAAGTCCTTCCGAGAGGTTGGTGGTAGGGGAAGGAGGGTACGGTCCCTGTGGATGCCTCCCCCACTGGGTTCCGGTCTAAATTGGGCGGCACTTCCCGACCGTCCAAACAGTTACCTTACACCTTTCTGGTAGGTCGGACGGTCTGGGTTTCAACAACAACAACCTTATCTTCTCGAATGATAGTAAATTCAGCCAAAATGTGGCGTCTGGTTAAATATACCAGAAATCAAAGTGATCACTCAGACTAGTTGATCATAGAACCAAGCATTTGATTTTAGTACCGAGTAGTTGGCCATGGTACCGTGTAGTTTACCATCGCATCGAGTAGTTTACCATGGTACCAATGCAACTGATATTTAAAATTAACATATTATATGCCGTGCAAGATGTTTTAGACACAATAATTGATTTTATACATAATGCCAAAAATGTGGTTCAACCCATTAAAATTCACTTTTACAATATTCTCCATGTAGATCAATTATATTATATTTTACTTACTTGCTTTTCTGGACTTTACTTTTTTTGTAAATCCTGAGTATACTAGGAAAAGACAAAAACAAATCAATAGGAAACGTGAAATTCCTATAATATGCATTTATATAAATGTTTTAAAAATTCTCATTTTATTATAACATGTTAAAAATCAGAAAATATAACACTAAGAGAAATGCATATATAATACTATGAGAAAATATAATATATAGTGTGATACCGTAGGTTTAAAAAGTATTACAGGTTGTAAAATAGCAAAGAGACAAAATGGCGCAAGATTCAGACAAGAAGACGTCAATTTTTTTATGGGGCCAGCAATGATTTATGATTAAAGCAATACATGATGGCATCACGGCTCATAAGAAACATGAAATCAGTCAATGCCGAGGACTCTGTAAATTATCCAATAGTTGCCCGGCCTAGGCCCTCCCAGATGCCTATGAACCAATGAGCAAACAGATGATCTAGAACAAGTCGAAGACAAGGAGCATCTCACAGGTTACTTCTGTGCAACAAATGAAAGCGCGTAAGTTCAATGTGATAGTTTGAATTCAGAGTAGTGGAGTTCAAGTTACAGTTTGAATTTAGTGCAGTTTGGTTTTACTGTGCAGTATGAAATCTTAAGTCCTTGTCTAAAATGTCATTCAGTTGTAGTGAAGCTCAGTGTTAAAATTTCAGTTTGCCTGTACAAAGAGCCTGTGCATAATGATGTGTACAAAAGAGAAAAATGTAACCATATTGTTTTATATTATCTGAGGAAGTAGTATAAGTTTGACTATAAGTCAGTAACACTGCATCACTCCCGCAATATTTAAGACCACACTTTGTAATTTTGAGTAACTGATGATTTGTACGATATTTTAACATGAGACTATTCAGCATTAGTAGTAATTATAATAACATTCAAAATCAACTAAACAAATCTCTAACTAACGAACTAAATCGTGCTTTGTGTAAATGATTATGCTGATTACTTTATTTTAAGATAACACCGGACAAAACAGAATGGCGGGTTATCATAAAGGCAAGAACTATTTAAAATTCACTTTAACTTTACAAGACTCCACTACAATGATAATTAATAATTATATAATATTTAAATAACGCCAAATTTTGGTCTGATTACCTTATCTATTAAATTTTATCATTACATTACTAATACACCAACAAATTATTTGATATAGCCAATAATTGGGTACTAGAAGTGCAAACTCGTCATAAGAATGGGTAAATTAGCAAATGATAACCGCCCATCCACTATTTATAAAGTTACAAAAAACTTCGTCCTATTTGACCGCCAGCAGCAAGTGAGTTTCTAATATCCAAACACACATGCAAGCCATGCACATTTCAGTATCAATATTAGTATTTTTATTCGAGTCCACATCGAAACATGTACATATACTATATCATACCCAAAAATAACACATTTAATTTACGATCCAGAGACGCCCTAACAAAATGTAACATTTCCACGAACCGTGAACACACTATATTTAAAGTACGCAATGTTAAATTAATAATTTTCTCAAAGCGACAGGGTTTATAAAATAAATTAAATGTAATTAATACTGTAGATTTTCTAAGTTATTGGATTAAAAAAATTGCTAAATCCAGATTTCTAAATCCAATTGCTTTTCCAGAAAAACAATGGAATTGGAAAGGGTACAGTGGAACTGTTAGAAAATAGACCAAATGGAGATTATAAGTTCAAAAAAGACTCATTTTCATTTATTACAAGATAATGCAATTTACATTTTAAAAATTAATAAGAATAAAAGTTATCTTCAGAAACAAGAAGAAAATTTTCTAGACCACAGAAAATAATATTTATGGGCCGGCTTGACGCTTATTATACGCTCATCAGCATCAAATAGCTCTCTTTCTTTTTTCTTTCGATTAAGACTTTCCGACCTACCAGAAGAGGAAGGTAGACGAGAACCCAGTGTGGGTGATATTCTCAAGGACCGCACCTTCCTTCCAGTCGCCATCCTAGCTGGACTTTCGAACTCACAGATTTAACGTACTCCACATAGAAACGGTGATAGTTGGGGTGCGCCAGGATCCCCCGCCCTAACCACAGGACTATCCCGTCTCCAGCATAAAAAATAGCTCATTGACAGCAAAAAGAAGTTGCTACACATTTTGCAGAAGCTCTATTATCAATTAAAAATATATATGTATATATATATATATATATATATATATATATATATACACAGAGTGTCCCAAAATCATCAATTTGTGTTGGTGAGTAATCTAAGCGAAAGATATAATCTTAAATTTAGAGTATGTTATGGCGCAATTTTAATATGCTTTAATCAAAATTAGACACAGTTTTGTAAGAAATCAATAACTAAGATGTAGAAACGTGATTCTTATTATTTGCAAAGATGGATTTTTTTTAAATCACAGACAATTGAATACATGCAATAATATGTTTTGAATATATGCCAATAGTAAATACTGTTTCATGTTTCAGTGGGTGTCATAGTGGGTTTCAGTGGGTTGTTGTTGTTGTTGAGACCCAGACCGTCTGACCTACCAGAAAGGTGTAAATCAACTGTTTAGACGGCCGGGAAGTGCCACCCAATTTAGACCGGAACCCAGTGGGGGAGGCATCCACAGGGACCGTACCCTACCACCAACCTCTCGGAAGGACTTACGGACCCACATGTTTAACGTGATCATACTCCGCGCGAACACAGCGGCAGTTTTGGCAGTGGTTGGTATCGAACCCGGGCCTACCGAGTGCAACTCCAGCGTGCTAACCAATGGACTACAGCGCCCAGGGGTTTTCAGTGGGTGTCATAACGTATGCAAACACTTAATACATCTCAATAAGCAAACAATACTAAAATCACGGTAAAAATGTTACCAGCTAATGAAAATATTTTTAACCGATAAATTTTAGGGACCTATAATCTAGTGGACAGTAACCACAGTTTTTTCTTCAGATAAATCGATGACTTCATATACATATTTAAATAGAAACAAACTTAAAGCACACGGTTAGCATACGTAATCTTTAAAATCTTACTTGCTTATGTATGAATTCAAATGTTTTTCTTGTGCCAGTTTGCACACACAAAGGCGTATTTTGTAACCAAAACATAAACCAAATCGATCGTTACCTTGCTTCTTTTATAAAACCGATGTTCAAGACAAATGTGTGGTGAATTCCAAACTTTATCTCGTATCCATTTGCAATTTATGGAATGTATTAGAAAATATATACGTATTTTTCGAGAACATTTACTCAGAAAATGATACTTTCTCTGGCTTCTTCATTTGATTAACTGAAGTTTTCGCAATTTTAAAATTTGGTTTATTAAAATAGATGTAAACTGGGATTTGGTGATGATATTTACTAATTTACATTCTTCGATCTCAATATTTAAGATTGGAAACCCTTGTTGTTGTAGTACATGCAACTTAATACAAACGACTTTTATTCAATTTCAGCATTTTTAACACTTTTCAACATAGTTGGAAAGTGTTAATGACGTTGTGCATTCTGTCTGTCTGTTTGTTTGCACGAT
Organism: Amaurobius ferox; assembly: GCA_951213105.1. NCBI lineage: Eukaryota > Metazoa > Arthropoda > Arachnida > Araneae > Amaurobiidae > Amaurobius > Amaurobius ferox. The sequence goes on along the minus strand of OX578143.1, from coordinate 117,076,582 downwards.
AACTGCAGTAAAAATGACCTTATCAAATTAAAATTTCAGTATTTTGTTGAAACTGTCTATGGGACATATGGGAATGAAAATCAACAATATCAAACAATTAGTTTCAATTTAACCCGGATTGAATAAATTAAATACATTAAAACATATGGGACATCGGAGTTTAAGCGGAGATAAAATTCACAAATTACTTCGAAAATTTTGGGAAATATGCTAATTACCATGTAAAATGTGTAAAAAAAATATGTTCGGTAGTTTTTTAAATAAAAATTAAATTAATAATTCCAACCATATTATAAAGAGATCACGTGACCCACTTCAAAATAAAATATGGCGTCCACCTTTTTTTCACAGTGTACAAATCGTGATTTGCAAAGTTCTTTTAAATTTATATTTTGTGTTGCATCCGACCTAAAATAGCTTTATTTTTGCGTATTCTCAGTGCATTTATATTCTGTGCCAACGCAATTACAATACTTTTTAGTTTAAATAATCATCAAACCGTGATAATTTCTACAACAAAACCTAATTTTAATGGACAAAACCTAATTTTAATGGATGCAGCATGTAAACAATTGATTGTAAGATGAGTTGTACAAGAATTGCTGAATTTTTTTCACGCAAAATAAATTATCTTTGGAGTCTCAGATAAAAGTGAGTGAAATATTTATTGATTTTACATAGAGACCCAGACGATTTTTATTTCGATGACGTCATTTGAATAAAGTTAATTTTTTGGAAGTAGTTTTAAGTTTTAAAATATAATAAATTATTTTAGTACTGTGTTTATTCAAAAAACATCTCCGCTGAATGTATAGCAGTTTAGAGATGCTTAAATAAAATTGCACTTCAGTTGGAAAATGTTTCATAATCAATGCGTTATGTATGTGTTGGGTTGCTTTAGAATTTAGGTAATTTGGGGATTTGAAAATTTACTTTTATTTCTTTTTCCCTGGCTCAATATTCTTAATTTGGTAATATTTAAATAATATTTATTGGCTTTTTCATTTATTCTTTAATTGGAATATTTTTAATCTTCTAAATTAATTTTCTTTATAATATTCTTAATTAAAAATGTTCCATTCCTTAAATTAATATTACTTTTGATTTGTAAATTTTAAAAAATTATTTATTTATTTGATTCCCCTTAAAATTCCCTTTAATTTGATGTCCCATTTTCCCATTTTGGTTAGAAATTCCGTTTGTTCTACAGTTTCAAGTTATTTCCATGTCTCACTGCAATTCAAAAATTTCAGTTGCGGCCATTTTCGGAATTCTGTTTTGCGGGCTTTTTACTGCGATTTAAGGCGCCACCTAAGCGTTTTTCGCGCCTCTTTGGAATTCGTGAAATTTTTTAATTGGTTCGCGATTTTACGGATCGTCTGCTCTCGGAATTATGAGTATTATTTTGGCAATTCTAATTTCGGTAAGCGAATTTTAATTGCTGCCGTTTATCTAAACTCCGCGCTTTTGCCGCACATATAAATACGCACGTAGAACTTTTCAGTTTCAGTTTTTTGTTGAAATCCTTCGTCGGTGTTAGCGCGAGAAGCGCGTTGTTTATTTTCGAATGGAACTTATGTTCCACGCGAGCTTTTCAATGGAACGTTAGGTTCCTCGCGTTTTTTTTTTAACATTTGTAGTTTTAATTTAAATGATGGCTTTTCGAGTTTTTATCGCGAAATTCACGAAGTAACTCACGGAAAGATGTGTTGTCAGAATTTATTACGTGTGCTACGAGAATGAAGCGCCTCTAGAAACTTCGTCCGGTAGTTTTAAGAAGATCCGAGTGTACCAGAAATAGCTGTTAGGTCTGATCTCCTGAGTTTACAATGTTTTTCAAGAAAAATGCTGAATCCTCTCCTGTTTCAAGTTTGGTGATTTCCAGTAAACCAGTCTACAAAATTTGTTTCCTACCAGTGAAGTTCTAATAAATTGGAACTTTCCCCCCCTGTCTGATGACCCATCTGGTGAATATTGCTGTTATATTTAAACTTCTAATTTCTTAAATTCTCAATATTTGAGATGTATTTAATCAAATTTTATTCTGTAAATTTAAAATTCTAAAACTTTATTCTGAGAGCAAATTTCTAAACCTTCATAAATTTATAAGAGCCTGGGAAAATTCTAAAATTCTTTTAAATTTAATATTTTTTGTTAATGATTTTCTGATGGAATTTAATATATAGATCGTTTTGAGTAAAGTTTTTATGCTAATTCCTTAATTTTAACTAAGTTGATAAAATTCTAATGTCTAAAATTCTAATGTTAATTCTCCCTGAGTTGCCTGCCTGTGAGCAGTGTTTTTGTATTTGTTAATTTGAATTAATTTGAAGTACTATTTAATAAACTAATTTTCTTTAAACTAAATATTATGTCTTCATTTATCTTTTTTAAACACAGCAGGTTTTATTCTATCTGTCAAACACAACATATGATTGATCTTTCTTGCCCAATTATACACAAGCATTTGAAATTCCAATAGAGCATTAACTTAAATTGATTTCAAGTCATATGAAATATCTCATAGCCATATCGTGGTAAAATGCATCCATTCAGTAACCATTTAGAGCAGAATATGAATGTAATAAATGAAAATGAAAATGTAAATAAATATGCACGAAAGTAAGTATGAAAATAAGTATGAAAATGTAAATTAAATACGAAATTTTAAAAAGTACAAAAAATAACTTGCATATGACATAATTTCTTGCTTCCATTGCAGGTTTTGGTTGTTTTATGCTTACGATGGTATATTAAACGGAAAAAACAATCCTAGTTAGCTGTTATCAGCAATTAGAGCGTGAATTTAGATTTAAAATGGGTATGCTGTGTGAGTATTGACTGTATCTTTTACAATCCTTTTTTAAAGGAAAAAGGAAGAAGCGTAAATACTTCTACAGCGAGGAAATAATCAGTAGATATGGAGTAATTTGTATATATTATTTCAAGTTTTAGAAAGAGTTTCACAAATTGTCACTCCAATTCTGAACACGAAAAACGTTTGAAAAAAGAACAGCAGGATCTATATGAAAATAGAAAAAACAACCCAACTATCCATTTGGCTCTCGGAATGTTTAGAAAAAATTGTTTGCTTAAAAATCAAGGCTTTTCAATGCCTCTGTATAAATTCAGATGTTTACGTTCTACCAACTTAGTCTTCCGAATATGTATATCGTTCAATGGCATCACAAATCAATCGCTATAGTTTTCCTTTTCTAAAACAGATGTCCATGACAAATCTGCATCCTAAATTTCGACTCATAACTTTTTGAAATTTATGGAATGTTTTTTAGTAATATAGAGGTCCCAAAACTTATAGATCTATCAAAAAATCGAGTTGTGATTTTCGGCATGATTCCAATACTTTCCCTATATATTACCAAGTAGTGCAGGGAACGTAAAAAATCTGATGTGAGCAGCACATGTCATTCCCTACAGACTAAGATTCATTTTTTCTTTATTTCTTTAATAATTCATTAAATTGAGTTTAATTGCACAAAATAACACTAAATTTGCATTTTGAAATCAATTTCTGATTTTATTTGGTATTTGGACATTTTTCCAAAGGTGGAGTAACAAAAATGCGATAAATCACAAATATCTCGGGAAGAGTTGTCTTAGAGAAATAGAGTTCTTTTATTATTTTCCTCGTCAAAGATTACGTATAAAACAAGCAATTAATTGATACATTTGTACATATGTAGTTTTTTTAGATTTTAACGATTTTTGCGGGTCATTTAGTAAAAAAAGGCAAGTTGTGCTTTTCTGAATCGTACCAAAATCTAATCAGCAACAGAGTATCTCACAAGTAACTTATATACCAAATTTTGTGAAAGTTGCTCAATTAGTATTTCAGCTAGAGTGGATACATGAGATTTTTACGGGCCATTTCCCAAGAAAAGGCGTTTTTTTTTTCTGAATCTTACCAAAATCTAATCAGCACCACGGTCACACTAAAGTGACTACCAAATTTTATGACATTCGATCCTTTAGTTTTTGAGTTACAGTGGATAAATACATTGCACAGACAGACGCACAGAGAGACAAACATACCCACACATAGACAGATACACACACAGACGTCATGCTAAAAATAGTGTTTTCGTATTCTAGAGCTGTCGAAACGTGGTAGATCCGTCTAAAACTTGAGTCGTGATTTCATCATGATTTCAATACTTTCCCTATAAATTCCCAATACTTTCCCTATATTCGGGATTACCATGTAGTGCAGGAAAAGTAAAAGATCTGATGTGGGCAGCATATGACTTTTTCTGATTATTCATATTCATGTTCTCTTTACTTTTTAATAATTCATTATATTGAGCTTAACTGCAGAAAAAAAAACTAGAATTTCTTTTTTTAAATTGCACCGAATATGAACTTTTAATTTAATTTTAATTCTTTTTTGATAACTGGATTCATTTTCAAATGTGGAATACTAAAAATAAGCAAAAATTAAAATATCTCGAGAAATGTTAGTCCTAATGTAATGGGGTAGGTCTTATTTTTTTCATCGTTAAACATACGTATAGAACAAGCATTTAATTGATATATTTGAGCATACGTAGTCTTTTAATATAGATTTTGACGATTTTTTTGGGTTATTTCGCAAAAAAGGGTAGGTTATTTTTTCCGGATCATACCAAAATCTGAGCAGCACCAGAGTATCTTACAAATGACTTATCTACCAAATTTTGGAAAATTTGGTCTATTAGCTTTTCAGCTAGAGTGGATACATGCAATTTTCGAGTGCCCTTTCGCAAACAAAGTCCGGTTATTTTATCTTGAATCATACCAAAATCTAATCAGCACCAGGGCCACTCACAAGATATTTATTTACTAAATTTTATGAAATTCGGCTAAATAGTGTCTTAGTTAGAGTGGATACATACATTGCACAGACAGACAGATACACACACAGACGTCACACTAGAAATTGTGTTTTCGTATTCTAGAGGTGCCAAAACTTGTAGATACGACGAAAACTCGAGTTGCTATTTTCATCATGATTCCAATACTTTCCCTATACATTACCATGTATTGCAGGGAAAGTAAAATGAAACGGTTTCACCTAACACATTATATTGTTGCTATCGTAAGTTTCGATCGTTGTACGTTAATATGTTCATAGTAAGCGTGAAACCAGTCCTAGGTTCCTTTTGTCTATAATTGTAGCTCAATTATATCTTTAGGAAGGAGTTATTGACTCTATGGCTATTAAATATGTATGTTACAGGCTTTCTAAATTTTGGAAAGGAATTGTAAATAAGGGGGGTTATTTTTATATATTATTGTTTGCTTCGAAAATTGAGTATTTTATGAGTGGCCACTCTAAGTCTGAACATATAAAAACATTTGAATAATTAAGCAACCATGAGAACTACAGTGATAACTTAAAAATTGAAAACAGGTAAAAGTTTGTCATAGAATCGAGATCATAAAATTCTCAGAAAATAAATAGTTGTTAATTTTTAATTATGTCTTATAAACTGATTTTCGTCCATTCTAACGAAAAAAAATCAGGAAATTGCACGTTTGATAATTTTAATACGTGTCTCCAAATTTTCATTTACGTGTATGTGTGCGTGTGTGAAATTATGAGTCATGTGCGGCCGATAAAAGTATAATTCCACGAAAATGAGTTTTTAAGATGATATCTAATAAGTTTGTTATTTTTCTGTATTCTAAATCGGATTGAATTTAAAAACAAAGTTTTGCTTTCCAAGCAAGTGTTACTCGCAGTTTCTTCTTCAGGTAAATAAATTAATGACTTCATAAACATCTCAAAGAGCAAACAAAATTAACCCAGGCGGTTAATTTATGGCATTTTTAGAATCTTGCTTTCCTAATGTTCTTCAGGATGTTTTGATTTGTATGCATAAATTTAGAAGTTTGTTACGCAAGCTGGCATACACAAACATGCATAAACCAACCCCTTCCCCTCCCACATCGTTAACTTCTCTCTTATTTCTAAAACGGATGTTCAAGACAAATGTGCATCTTAAATTTCATCTCATAACTTTTTGCAATTCATGGAATGTATTGTGTACTTTATCGTTTTCGAGAGCATTTGCACGGAAAATGATACTTTCTCTGGCTTCCCGAGTCCATTATCTGAAGTTTTCTCAAATTTAGAACTGTGTTTCTAAATATAGCTGGTACAGGGATTTGGTCACGATATTTACTCATTTTCCTTCTTCTTCCTCAATATGTGAAGTTGGAAAATGTTGCTCTTGTAGTATATGCATCTTAATACAAGCAAATTTTAGTCAGCGTTAAAAATATTCAAATACAATAGGATCCCGATTATTAGAGTACCGGTTGTCCCAGGTTCATTATTCCAAACTTGTCCCTATTTTCATTATTACTACTCATCACTTTTTCGGATAAGTTAGTAATGTCAACTCTTGTCAACTATTCTTATAAACGTAGTGTACTGATATTTAACACTTTCCAACATAGTTGAAAAGTGTGTATGACTTTGTTAATTCTGTTTGTCTGTTCGTTCGCACGATAACTGCAGTAAAAATGTTATCAAAATGAAATTATCAACTGTAAATGAATAGCATAATCCAATTAGTTTTGGACAGAACCCGGGTTGAAAAAATGAAATACATTGAACCCTGTGGGACCTAATTTTGCAAACACTTTTCATACGAAGTTAAATTTCAAAACTTGTTTCGAAAATTTTAGAAAACATCCAAATTATCCCTTAAAATATATAAAAAAAATTTCAAAATACGTTTCGTTGTTTTTAAATAAAAATTAAAACAATAATTACACCCATATTATATGAAGAGATCACGTGACCCACTTCAAAAGAAAATATGACATCCATCTTTTTTTTCCAATGTAAAAATTGTGATTTTAAAAGTCCTTTTAAATTTTTATTTAGTACTGTATCCGTCCTAAAACTGCTTTATTTTTGCGTATTTTCTGTGCATCTACATTCACGTACAGTGAAAGTTGCACACCAAGAAGAAAACATGGTATAACCGCGAAAGGATGTAAATAGCTAGAGAGCGGGCTGGTACGCAAATGATCCCAGTCTAGTGTGATTACGCATGACCATACACCCGTGAGTGGCGCTGCAAGCTCATTGGCCTTATAAACCGGCGTGTAGTCGACTCCCAATCAATGCGAGAAGCTTCGGCCGACCCAAGCACGAGTATGGGGTGAAAAGAATGGTGGGTAGCTGTCAGAAAAGCCGATATACCCAACTGATGGATTTCTAGAGATACCTGACCATTGGACTGAAAACATCAGGATGGTCAACGCGCCGGATAACCAGTCATGTGGATTGTTCGGACTATACCGTCCGACGGTGTTGGGAGCACTGGTCACGCGACGCCACCCATACGACACGGAAGACATGATTTGTACGAACCAGGCATACCACGAGTAGAGATAATCAAATGAGTTGTGGTAACTGCAGCATTCACTGGCCAGCGGTACGTGGATGAGATTCTACGGTGCCATGAGCTTCCATTCGTTAGTGGAATTCCAAGTGCTCAATTCCAGCAGGATAAAGTCCGGCCGCACACGACTCGGTTCGTCCAGACCTGCCTGTGACATGTCCAGACACCTCCATGGCCTGCCCGCTCCCCAAATCTGTCCTCTATCGAGCATGTGTGGGACCAGTTGAAACGCCAGCTGCCTCGTTGCCGCAATCTTCGGGATTTGGAACGTAACGTCCAACAGGTATGGACTCGTCTGCCGCAGGACAACATCAGGTTCAGGTTCAGGAAAATATCATTCGATACCACGCCTGACAGTATTGCTGCTTGTATCGCAACACAAGGCGGTGCGACGCGCTATTAAGGATGACCAGACTGTGTACCACAGCTCCCTCTGTACGTGTTCTGCTGCACTGTTTTTGTGAATATGTATATCATTCATCTGTATCCTTCCATTAATAAAATTTCAGGTCCGTCCTATGCTTCCTTCTTAGTGCGCAACTGTCATTGTCCGTGAGTGTATATTCTACGCCAACGCAGTTACAATATTTTTTAGTTTAAATGATTATCAGACATTCATTATTTCTACAACGAAGCCTAATTTTAATGAATGCAGAATGTAAACAAATGATTAAAAGATGAGTTGCATAAGAGTTGCTGCATTTTTTTCCCGCAAAATTATTTAACTCTGAAGTTTGGAATAAAAGTGATATGAATGAAATATTCATTTCTTTTAAATAGAGAGCCAGACGATTTATATGTATTTCGATTGCATAAAGTTAATTTTTTGTCGATGAATTTTTAAGTTTTGAAATTTAATAAATTATTGTAGTACTGTGATAATCTAAAATATATCAGCACTGAATGTATCGCATTTTAGATATGTTTAAAAAAATTACATTTATGTTGGTAAGTGTTTTATAATCAATACTGTGTATTTGATTGATCTTTCTTATTTTTCAGTGAATTGGAGGAGGAAGATTATGATTAAAATAATATTCCGCTTACAGAGTTGGTAAAAAATACTCCAATTTCTGAATCTAAAACGGCAGAAAGCATTCGAGGTTGGATGACCGAAGATGAGCAATATAAGAAATCACTGATGGCATAATTATAAATTTAGGGAGAACAAAAGAGTGATGAAAAATATGGTATGTATTCAGGAGAAGGGTCAAGAATTTTACATACATAATTCTTACACCCAATTAAGATACAACATTGCGATAACGCTGTGATGCATTACACAACATTGCGATAACGCTGTGATGCATTTTATAGTATTTTCAATTGTGTGCTAGGAATGAAATAGTTTTGATCAGAGAATGTATATATCAAATACATACATGATTTGCTCTATGATATCAATTTAGAAGGACAAGCTATTAATGTCAGTACGAAAGTTATCCATTCAATTATAATATTTATGTAACATATGCACATTAAAAGAAATGTCTGACATATTTTATGTATTTTATCTCAGGAAATTATAGGAAGGACCTTTTTTTCAAAAAAATTACATTGAACGTTAGGAGTGTTAACAGAAACTTGTTTTGAAAAACGTGAATGAATATAAATTGAACCATATGTGAATCAAATATGTTTTTGTCTTATTTTCAAAAAATACAGATCGTTAAACAAAAAGCATATTGTTAATTAAGCACGTGTTTCTGAATTTTAGTAAGCATATTTTAAAAATCCAAACTCTATTTAGCTTGAGGCAGAAAGCATGTGTTGTGAAAAGTCGTCAAGTCATCATTTTAGAGTCAGGCTCATTTTCTGCCACTGTTGTTATAAAATATGTAAATGAGAAATTGTCGAGTAAGTAGAAAATGGAAGAAAAATGGTAGACATCGAAATTATAGTACAATCAACCCTCCTATAACGCGATACTCTCATAAGGCGATTTCTATATAAGGTGGAGTAAAAATTGCGACAGTCCTCTCATAAAACAGAACTCATAAAACGCGGTTTCTCTATAATGCAACACATTTAGCTTAAGCAGGCTCCCTATAGCATGAATTTTTCTACTACCCTTTTACGGTTGAAATTAATGGGGGATATCTCTGTTTTTTCATCCGCATACATCCCCATTTTTCAATTTCTGTTATCATTGAAATCCACTCTAAAAAATTAATACATTCACCTCAAATGTATTGATGGACGCGATTATGGGTAAAAAATGGATTGAAAATTTCAATTTAAATGCTGTGAAAAGAGGACTGGATTTGGGTACACAATTAGAAAATTACTTTGAAAATGATCCTTCAACAGTGTGAACTGCAAAGTTTAAAAATGAATTACAAAATTACTTAGATCCTTACAGAATGATTTTGGTAGAGTTACAAAATAAAACTACATTCGAAAACGAAAATGAAGATATGCAAAGTGAAGAAGGATTTAAATGAAAAAGAGTTAGTCCACTAATATTTGGCAGCGATGATGCATGTTAATAGGGTTTTTATTGGAAACAAGTTATTAAGTTTATTTTCCCATTGTTTTTTTTTTTTAATTTTCTTATAAAATCTTCTCAATAAAAATAATTCGAAATATGTAAATATATATTTATTGCTTTTCTATCTATAAACTTGTATTTCATAACCGTATTCATCACAAAATGGTGCTCTACAAATGCACTTCTATAGAACGTAGAACGAATCAGCCTGATTTATATGTTTTGAGTTTCACTTAATACGGTTTCCATATAACGCGGTACGAATGGTTCCGTTTTGTACTAATTATGAATTACTTATAACGCGGTTTCCACACAACACGGAACGCGGTTTCCATATAAAACGATACAAATTCATCTAATTTACACTAATCTGAGTTCCTTATAACGTGGTACGAATTAATCGCGTTATAGGAGGGTTAACTGTACCAGATCCGTTGACTTCGCTCAGCTTTCATCGCATCAAAACAAGGCCAAGCCCGGCTCATCCATTTCGAGTTTTCCATTTCGACTAGCGGGTTTTGCCGGTCTGCGAAAACTATACAGCGACCAGTTTTTATAGCAATCAGTTCTTATGCAAGTTTTGCGCCCGCAAAATCCCACCCTCTCTTTTCGGAGGCCCCATTTGTTTGCCGGCCCCGTTCCTCCCTTTTATGAACGTAAAAGTCGTAAAGTATCAGAATTATGCTTAAGATTAGCGTGAGCAGTACGTGTGAGTCCATTGTCGAGAAGAAAATACAACGTTAAAATTGCTGCAAATTCGGAGCAAGAATCGCTAAGATAGAAAAAGCAATTTTAAAAAGTACCCCCACCCCTTTCACATCCCTCTTTTTATACAGCCATGATCCCCCTCTCGCAGGCCCCTTCTCATGCTGGTACAAAATTCACAAATAAACAAAATTGGGTCAAAGTTTAAAACTAGGGGTTACTAGGGGTAAGTTTAAAACTTTATACATCCAACCTATATACCTAGTGTGTCCATTTCAGAATAGAAAATACAACATGGAAATTGCATCCAAATCCGAGCACGAATCACAAGCCTCGCTTAAATATTAATTTTTTAAAAATGTAGATTTATAACAGACCCCCTCCCCCCCGCCATCTTGCCGTCATGCCTCGAATGGAATTCTAGCCGTATTTTTCTCCACGCGTTTTGCAGTGTTTTTAGCGATCGCATAGGAAATTCGAGAAGTATTGTTCTGAATGCATTTTACTGTATTTTAGGGGATTTTCTTAAAAAAAATTGTATAAAAAATTTATGGACTTCTATCAAAAGTCTGGCTTGCAGAATCTACTGGGAGTTTATTTGTCTCTCGTTCTATCTAACTCTTTTATGTAGTAAGAGATAGCTTTTAGAAAACCCTAATTAAATGAGATTATTTACAAATATTTAAAAATTTATCAAACTTTTCGAAAGTTTTGGAATTATATTCGACGTTCCTCTAGGAAAAAAATACAGGTCTGTTTATCATCCGGAAAAGGTGATGTCCAAATCATCATATTGTTTACTCTTTATTTTATGGAAATCACTGTACATTGATATAAAACAAATATTTTCTATCGGCAAATATACCGGATTTGACAACTAGCACCAGTGTCACTTACTACCCATTTCATTGTATATTTTGAAGATTGCAAATTCTTTACAGAAGAGAGAAAAATATATATTTTTGTAGTAAAAGGCATGTTCTAACCGCTAAACAAAGTTATTTATCATCATCAGTAATGTGATGCCCACATAAAGTTCTTTCAAAATCACCAAGAAAATTACACTTTCCTTTCTTCGCCGTAGAACATAAATTAATTGACTTTACCGCAGGTATGGTGAAAAAAAAATAACGTTTGAAAATCGAAAGCTGCTGGAGTTCTAAAAGAAACAAATTACTTTCTTATTACCCCTGTGTACAATTTTTATAAAAGTAAAACTTCTGTTGCACTGAAATTGAAAATGGCCGACGGTGGGATTCATAAAGTTTGCTTCGAAATTAACTTCTAGATTTTTTGAAAAAGGGCGAAACAATCAATTAAGTAGTAATGAGTTTTCGATAGCACCGATTTGGGAGTTAATGTGTTTTCCTGCTTTTTTCTAAAGAAATTGAAGGAAAAAAAAACATTTTGATATAAAATCATATTATTAGAAAGCAAAGAAAGTAATGCTATTTGCATTTAACTTCGGAAATTTTCGAAATTGCATAGTTATATTGAATTGTATATTGGATGTCGTATATTGAATGCATTTACACATGCTAACATGTTTACATTAATACATGAGTGTAATTATGTATGAATCTATGTAGCCATGTCAAGTGATTTTCTCGGTAAATGGAAAAAACTGTATTTAGTGTCTAATGAAACTCCATTTTTGTGGAAGACAAAAAGAAGACAAAAAGAAGACAAGAAGAAGCTGTTCAAGAGAAAACATAAAAGAAATGCCTGTCCCACCCGAAGGTATACGATTAGATAATCAGTCGTCGCGACAGTAAGCTCGCACACCAGGCATACGCAAAGTTCGAGCGGCCGCGGCAACAATTCAAGAGTAAGACAAAAACTTTAATTATTTGAAAAATACAAGGGAAATATTGTGGATCAAAGAATGTCTACATTTTATAATGTGTATATTTCAGTACGTAAGTTAATTTTATGTATAAGGATAGGATGTGCTTAAGATCCTTTATGGATTTTATGCATAAATGATCTCATTATTGCAAAATATCATAACTAAATTCAGTGTCATAGACTTACAGGAGGAATTGGAAGCAGGGTTTTGCGAAAACGTGTCATCGAGGGTATCGGTCATATACCAAAGCGCACTGCTTGAATAGATGTGTCTATATCATGGAAATAAAAGTAAGGAGTTAAAACTTCATATTCAGAAAACACCAATATCGTTTGAGACAATAATTCAGGTGGCGCTGGGATAAGTTAAGTAGCCCTGTATTGTATGCATTTCAACGTCCGACCGTTTGTTCGGATGTCCAAATACTGAACGTCTAAATGCTGAAACGGACTTCCGCGTCGTTGGCCATCTCTTCAACATCACGGGTCTTCTGATATGAAAAAGAGTTCGGAAAACTGATTTCCGCAGGCAACAGGCATTAAAAACTGTTGACTCATCTGTCGTTCCCAACCATTTTATCCCGAGCTCTAATCACGTGACCTACTTGCATTTCAGATAATTTATTTACATCGTCCAGCTGCGTTTGTCTCGCAATTTGCATAATTATACGACCACAGTTTCATGGTGTTGCATTTTCTATATCGGGCAGTGTATATAGACAGACAAGTACAATTGCAATGCATGGACATTCAAGGGTCAAAAGCAAGGGGGCATTTGAAAAATATGGACAATCAGGGGTAAAATTTTAAAAAAAATGTGGGCAGTCAGAGGTAGAGCTGGAAGACATGGATTGTCAAGGATGTATTGAAAGGAATGGTCAGTCAGGGGCAACGATTGAAGGAAATGAACAGTTTAGGGGTACAAGTAAAAAACGTAGACAGTTCAAGGATGTGACTTATATGCATGAATAGACCGTGGGTGCAATATGTTGTTGTTGTTGCGACCCAGACCGTCCACCCGACCTACACAAAAGGTGTAAGGTAACTGTTTGGACGGCCGGGAAGTGCCACCCAATTTAGACCGGAACTCAGTGGGGGAGGCATCCACAGGGACCGTATCCTCCTTCCTCTACCACCAACCTTTCGGAGGGACTTACAGACCCATATGTTTAACGTGATCATACTTCGCGTGACACGGCGACAATTTTGGTAGTGGCGGAAATCGAACCCGAGCCTACCGAGTGAAATTCCTGCGCGGTAACCGCTGGACTACTGCGTTCTGTAGGGGTGCAATATGTGTCATATTTGGAGAAATTGGCAGTCCGAGAGTATAACTGAATAATATGGTTTGTCAGGGGTACAATTGTAAATTAAGTGGGCAGTCAGTAAATATAACTGAAAGACGTGGACAGTCAGCGATACCATTGAAAGAATTAGACAGTCAGGGATATAAATAAAATATGTGGACTATCAGGAGGTACAATTGATATTATGTTGAAAAGCACTTGTCTCAGTTTTTACATTTCAATTTTTCACAGTTTTTTATGAACAGAAATCAAACGTCCTCTTCCCAATTCGCAACTTTCATCTTTTGGCTAATGATAGAAAATTTACGGGATATTTGTCTGAGTGACAAGCAAATAATTTTAATTTTTTGAAAGAGCAAAAAGAATCTGATAATTTGACCCGGTTGCAGATCAGTTGCCAAAGAATTTTGAGTAAATTGTGTCCTGTATTTCTTGAAAATTTTTTTAACTTTTATTATTTGCTATTTAAAACTGTCAAATCACGTTATATTTGCTTTGAGTATAAATTTTGAAACATATTGTAGAAAGTATTAAATCTAGATTTCGACTGGTCTAGCGATGGTGATAGGGCTGCGGTTTGAATAGTCTAGGACAACATTTACAAGAGGGGAGGGGGGGCTAATATTATTCATGCATTGAGCTGCCCCTTGTGCATGATTGGTGCAGTAGAGATAGACCAGGTGGAGATCTTTATTCTGGGGGCGACAAAAATCTACAGAGCACTATTTCTAGAGTTGTTAGTAGACATATTATAAAGTGTCTTAAATTCGAACATGAGCACAGGATTTATACCGTTTGCTACAAGTATAATACTGAATAGGCCTAGTATAATACTGAATTTGTGTGTGTGTATATATATATGTATATTAATCATCAATTAATCATCTATTGAATCTCCAGCGTTACAGTTGTGACACACAGAGAGCTAGCTTATACCTGGATTATATATTTATGAACATAACCCTCATACTCTTGGCATCCATACTTCCGTCGAACAGCTATTGGAATAATGTTCTACAGACAATACACTGTAGGGATGATCATCATCTTCACGATTAGTATCTAATCTATTTTCCTCCTTTCTGCTTCGCAGCAATCTTGAATTTAGTGAAATTTATTATTTTTACAATTCTCTTTTTTTACTATTTTCTTTCCTTTGCGTATGGATTTTCTCCCTCCAGTTTTCGCTTCACAGAAGAGTCCGAAAAATACATTTTTGATGTTTTCATTTATTATTTTGGGTTATTTTCTTTCTAACAGCCGCCTCTGGAAATGAACTCAAGTTAACATGCCATTAGCCTCTCGTGACATAAGACTATATGCTCATTTTTGCCAGTTTATACTAATCCTGTTTTATCTGATCTTACCGTGATTCAATATTCAAAACCATGAAATTGAAAAATGCATAAAGACAAAAACTGCGACATGTTATAACTAATAATACACAAATGTACATCTTAAAGTGTACAGAATAGATACAAAAAATTCAAGATATTTGCTTACGGTGCTTAAAATGGATTTTTTTATGTCAACAGCGAAATGGCAGAAGTTCTTCAGCCAGTTCAAACAAATATCAATGCTGCCTCTATTCAATCACAGGAAATACAACCGTGTTCGCCCTCTATTGGCCGAGAAATTAGCGATGTGACAACTATTCCCGCTCAGATCTACGTAGATAAACTATTTCAGTCCAATCTGACTGTATAGAATGGTAGAAATATAGAATACATGGGTAAAAATATAACCATGAATATTTAGACCACAAGTGTAGTCGTGGGTATAATTGAAAAACGTAGAATCTTAGGGTTACAGCTGAAAGAAAAGGATAGTCAGGGGGTTATAATTGAAAGAAATAGACAGAGAGGGAGTACCATTAAATAAATTGAACAGTCAAGGGTTGTAACTAAAAGAAATATACAGTCAATGCGCACACGAGTTTAAAGATTGGGGACCACTGGTATAGATCATATGGATCAACATTAAAATTTATGAATTCAAAATCATTCATCTTAAGTACTTTTACGCATTCAGCGTTCTACCATAAGTACCTCAGCGCTTTATTCCAGTATTGAAGAATTGAATTTTATATTATAAATTCCTTCTATTCCACTCTCAAGTTCGGAAAAAAACATCGATAAGGAAGATTAATTGCTTTTTAAATCTTAAGGGAACGCTCAGAGAAGATAATTTATTCAAAATAAAAATGGTGTTCAATGGAGAAAGTATAAAGGTATAAAATATTGACCTCTTTTTTCAAGATACAACAAATAAAGCATTTTATTTTCATTTGTCGTATCATATCAATGCAAAAATTCGTCGATTTTAATTTGACTTGAAAAGTTTTTAAAAAGCTATCACTGTTGGTAAAAATTGTAAGAATATAAAAATTTACCCAAACTGTCGTCTGAATGAATCTGCGGAAATAAAAAAAATCGTTAATCATAAAAATGGTTAATCATAACACATAATTACAAGGTCGATAAAAATTATCAACTGGTTTCGGAATTAAATCCCGTTTTTCAGGATGAAAAAACATAGTACATGCACCAATAAAGGCAAAAACCTTCTGTAAAAAAATGATTATATGTATTGTATTTTCAAAGCAGTTTATTTGAATGTGGTTTCAATTTAGTTGATGAATTTTAATCATATACCTTTCGACACCGGTAACTTTTATCATTTTTTATCCTGTTATTATTTCAGCAGCCGATTACTCACTGGTATTTAGATTATAACAATGGATTGTAATTCCAAATTAGTTGGTGAAGTAACTTAGCTTTCGAAACCGGTAACTTTATTTATAATCTATGAAATGTTCTTCTTTATTCCGCTGTTCTTTTAATATTTTTATTTTTCAAATAGTTTAATCGAAAGCTGTTTGAATTTAGGTGATGAATTAGCCCATGCAGTTTTCGAAACAGGTTTTACTTTAATTTTTGTTATTTTCTTATTTTTAGAATTTTATTCCCTGGTATTTTTTCATACAGGAGTTTGTTTCAAGAATGAAGTTAGATCTTTTAGCTTCCAAAACATGTTGTATTTCTTCATTTTTTATTCAAATGTGCTTATAAAATACACTTACGGGATATGACAGTTGCTCACCCAGAAGAAAAATAGTAGAACCGCGAAATAATGTAAATAGCTAGAGGGTGGGCTGGTATTCTAATGATCCCAGTCTGGTGTACTTGCGCATGACAGTATACCCGTGAGTGCCTCTGCAAGCATGAGCCAACGGACTTATAAAGCGGCGTGTAGTCGACGCCCCATCAATGCGAGAAGCTTCGGACGACGAAAGCACGAGTACGGAGTGAAAAGATTGGTAGGTAGACGCCAGAAACGTCGATTAACGCAACTGATGAACTTCGAGAGAGGCCTCATAATCAGGCTGAAAACCGCAGGGTGATCAGAACGCCGGATAACCCGTAACGTGGATCGTTCGGACTATACAGTCTGACGGTGTTGGGAGCATTGTTCACAGGGCGCCACCAAGACACGAAGAAGGGGCCAGGCATACCACGAGTAGAGAGGATCAAATGATCGTGCGGCATACACTATACAGCCTACGGTGACCTGATCCGCGCTACAGGCACGTGTAGCGGCTCCTGTGTGTCAACGAACCATATCTAGACGCCTGAGGGAAGCACATCTGCGATTCCAGTGTCCCTTATGTGTGCTGCCGTTAACAAGAGAACATCGGCGGCTCCGATTGCAGTGGTGTCCGGTCAGAGCATGAGTTTCGCTTCGTTTTGGGATCCGATGATCAGCGTGGCCTGGTGTGGAGGTCCCCTGTACAACGCTACAATTCCAACTTCGTTATCGAGCGCCACACCAGCCCCACTGCAGACATCATGGGCTGGGGAGCCATAACCTACGACAGTCGATCCGCTCTACTAGTGGTACCTGGAACATTGACGGTCCAGCGATACTTGAATGAAGTTCTACTATCCCATATGCTCCCATTCGTTGATGGGATTCCAGGTGTGCCAGTCCAGCAGGATAATGCCGGGCCGCACACAATTCGTGTCGCCCAGGCCTGCCTGAGTCATGTACAGACACTTCTATGACCTGCCTGCTCCCCAGACCTGTCCCCTACCGAGCATGTATGGGAGCAGTTGCAACGCCAGCTGCCTCGTTGTCTCAATCCTTGGGATTTGGAACATAACGTCCAACAGGTGTGGACTCGTCTGCCGCAGGATAACATCAGGAGTGTGTTCGACTCCATGCCGGACAGTATTGCTGCTTGTATCGCAGCCCGAGGCGGTACGACGCGCTATTGAAGATGACCGGAGTGTGTACCACAGCCCCCTCTGTACGTGTTCTGATGAATTGTTTTTGTGATCATGTATATCATTCATCTGTATCCTTCCATCAATGAAATCTCAGGTCCATCCTATGCTTCCTTCTTGGTGCGTAAATTTCATTGTCCTTGAGTGTAATTTCCATGCATGTTTTACGAAGTCAGTTGATGATCTTATATCTTTGATCTTATATACTGATGATCACATATCTTTTAAAACTTGTTATTTCCCAATTTCTTATCATATAGGGCTAAGTTTGCAATATTAAATTTGCAGTTTTATGTACTAAGAAAATATTTGAATCATTTTACTGTTGTCTTAAATTCCTGCTAGGTTTAATCTTACACATTCTTAAATTTTAATTTGACATCAATTCTGTGTCATGTGATAAATCTGGGTCATGTGACTGGGACATTTATTTCGTGGCACACAGGTTCTTGTCTTAGTTGGTAGTGCTTGGTGTTGGTAGTAGTGTATTTTTATCCTAACAAAGGAA
Organism: Amaurobius ferox; assembly: GCA_951213105.1. NCBI lineage: Eukaryota > Metazoa > Arthropoda > Arachnida > Araneae > Amaurobiidae > Amaurobius > Amaurobius ferox. The sequence goes on along the minus strand of OX578143.1, from coordinate 117,058,019 downwards.
GCTGTTATGCAGTTGTGTGTGTTAGTTTTATATGATTTTTGTACTTGCATGATAATTTTGTACCACAATCAAGACATTTTTACTTTCTCTATACGTAATATTGATGAAGTATTGTCTATTTTTGGAGTGATGTTCTTTTCACTGTCAGTATGTCTGTGGTTGATATCTTGTGTACACGATTGCGTTCCAAATATTAATGGATTTTCATGAAACTTTATATCCCGCTTTGTTATTAAAAATTCTTGAACTAGTTAGAATTTTTTTTAATTCGGGTGAAATCTTCGAAATTTATTTGAAATTTTATATTCTTTAACATGACAGCAGATGATAAAATTCGACAGGCTCGTGCATAAAATGGTTTATAGCTCAATGGTCACGAGACATAAAAATTTCATTGTTGTGAAAAATAGCTGCGATACAAATTTTTTTGTTCGTGACATCATTGGCCCCCTAGTTTCAATTTACACCATATTTGACAAGTTACCCCCGGGGGGTACATTGTCAAATATGGTGTAAATTGAAAGATTTTATCAAGGTCTTTAAAGTGAAGAGTAACAAGCTGTAATTGTAATTATTTGGAACGTCAATACCAATTTAAAAAAAAAAAATCTTGTAAAATTTGGAAAAAAAAAGTTATTAAAATTGGACTCTGGTATGAGGAAAGCGAGTTGAGTGCCACACTCAAATTAATTATTTAGATCAACAGTTAATAATTTTTGTGGCATTGGGTAATTTCTGTCCCACGAAAACTAATGCATCTATTATAATAATTCAACGAACTTTGGAAACAAGGCTGCATCTCATAACGTGTCCAGAAAAATGTTTGAAGTTTATCTCTATTCAACTTCCTCATATGTTTACATATATTCCCTATTGTTTTGTTCATTTGTATGGCAATTCATATCGTCCTCTGCTTCGACCCAAACCGTCCGACCTATCCGAAGGTGTAAGGTATCTGTTTGGACGGTCGGAAAATACTATGCAATTTAGACTGGAAGACAAACAGTATCAACGTTTAAAAACAATTTCATTATCTCAGACAAAGTATAGAGAAAGTACTGTTTTCGCGAAAATTTTCGATTTCGCGTTTTGATGCCAATATGTTTTGTGGTTATGTTTTTATATTTCTGGTTACATGTATTTGCATAGCTTTTGCGTATTTTATAATAGTGAATAGTTTTATTGACATAGGATTTTTTTTTTAATTTTAGATTTGAAAAAGTGCAGTATCGTGAGAACTGCTCATGATAACCATCTATAAAGGGTGCCATGCACTTTGAAAAAAAGCATGCATGTATTGTATAATGGAATAGCATAATATTTGCTTATAACTATTTTCCATTTTCGAAAAAAATGTTCAAAATTTGAGAGTTTACTTAATTCTGAAGATATAGACTCTACAGATTCATAGACAAATATCACTGAAAACATTGATAATTCGTATTCAGGCATTGTTACATTGTGTATATCCATTAAAATCCGATGGTTAGATTTTTGATCTGAATATTTTTAATATAATTTACAATATTTCCATCATAATATTTTCAATGTATATATACTATGCTTTGTAGGGAAAGAAATATTAAGAATATTATTTTCCTATCTATATTAGTTAGAAACAAAATTGAGTTACTGTTTTGATAAAAAGTATATTATTTTTTATTAATAGTTTTCAAAGTTTAAGGTTGGCACCTCAGGTATGGAGACATAAATACATCATCTTATTACTAAGAGCAATTTTATCTTCTAATCGTCTAGTTTAAGCTGAAAACTAAATGCAGAAACAACAGAAATTTAATCGAAAATTATTACTGCAAGTCTCATTTTTTCATAAATCTCTTATGCATTACGTGCGAAAACCTATTTTCCGTCTCATCAACTAGAAGACGTAAAAGCAAACACTTTTCTCTCTTTAATACCAGCGAAGAAGACGAAGTTTTAATGAAAGAACTTTGGACACAGTCGTATGTTGTCACTGACTAAATTATGACAGTAAAAAGAAAAAGCGAGCTTTAGATAATTGTAAAAGTGGTACAGAAAAAAGAATGCGACATTGCATGTCGTGCAAATGTATATATATATATATATATATATATATATATATATATATGTATTTCTCCTGTTTATGATATATATCTTTAAACATCTGTTTTATATTTTTATATCGATGATCAAATTTCTCTGCAAACTAGTACTCCCTATTTTAAACATTGTTGTTACATTTAATAGAAATAATTCTTGAAAAAGTAACTGTTTGATTACGAAATGACATATTATTTAAAATTTCACATTCTACCGCTGTTTATGTTGAAATAAATGAATGAGATAAATATTAGCAGATAAATATATTTGTGAATTTGCAGGATTTTAAGTTTGATTTTTGACAATACACAAGTTTGAAGCCTGATAATTGTGCATTTCTGTTAATTTGCAATGATATTTACTATTTTACTGCTTTTAATTTTTATGGTTCCGATTAGTTTTAAATTAATCCTAGGTAAAAAGAAAAACTTGCGACAACACGTTGATCAGTTGCTAACAACAAACAAGCAAGCTATTCGAGTGAGATAAACATGATTCTCTCTTGTCTTACGCGGTTCATCTCCAACCATTTTCCTATTTATGTGTTTATTTATTTTTCAGCGATACGAAATGGAATAAGTCCAATTACAATGCCTACAATTAAAAAATGAATTGAAAATAATTTTCTGTCTCTATCACGCGCTGAGACCGGCAAGGAGGAACGCGCGGTGCCTTTTCCAACTCCTCTCCGCTGCATTGTTTCTCACCTCACTCTCTCTTTAATCCTTCGCGCCCGCTGGCTGTGAATAAAACAAAGACGAAGGTTACTCAGTAAGTAAAATACACTTTGTACAAAGGATAAGGAAATCATGAGCAACGCAAATATGCGCAAATAACACAATAATGCATCATAGATAGATCTGTTTCGCGGATACTCTGAATCCCTTTATCAATGCAACAAACCCAACAAACCCAAAGTTCTGAAAAGGAATGGGCGCAAAAGGAAGAAGCAGAGGAACTTATATACTGAAGGCCTGATTTTTAACTCACTCTGCTGCTTCCTTTTGTGTTCATTCCTACTTTGGACTTTGGGTTTGTTGGTTCTCTTGCACGGACGAAAGGGATCCAGCGTATCGTCGACACAACTGTAGCTGCATTATTGTGCTATTTGTGCTTATTTACGTTGTTTTAATTCTCTTTACGAAGCTTATTATTCTTCTCGAACTTAACAGTTGTTTTATACCTCGCTTGTATCGCAGAGAGATATCAAGTTTTCTCTTACATTAAATGAAGGTACTGAAGATAAGCCGATTTTTAGAGCTCGTTGTATTTTATCTCAAAGTGCTTTACAACTGGTTATTGTATGCTATAAATATATGCTATACTTTTAGACGTCTATCTGATTTCTCCAACGATTACCAACATTCAGCCAAAGTATGAGTTATTTATATTTCAACTCCTCTTGAATAATTTCAACATATATTTCAATTCTCTATAATTAATGTCAACATATATTTCAACTCTTCCTAATTAATTTCAACATATATTTCAACTCCTCCTAAATAATTTCAATACATATTTCATATCTTCCTAATTGTTTAAAATATATGTTTCAACACTTTATAATTAATGTTAACATATATTTCATCTCTTCCCAATTAATTAAAATATAAGTTTCAACTCCTAATTAATTTCAGCATATATTTCAACTCTTCTCGATTAATTTCAACATATATTTCAACTCTTTCTAATTAATTTAAACATATATTTCAACTCTTCCTGATCAATTTAAACATATATTTCAACTCTTCTTAATAAATTTCAACGTATATTTCAACTCTTTCTAATTAATTTCAACATATATTTCAACTCCATCTAAATAATTTCAACTTATATTTTAACTCCAACTAATTAACTAAATTCAGAAACGGCAATATAAACTAATAATGTTATGTATATAACTTTCGCGCTTCAACAACTAACGCATTAAACGAAAAAGAACCATTTTATGCTTCATTAACTACGAAAGTTAAAATGTATTTTAGATTTAATATGTGAGGAAGCTGAAGTTTTTTTTATTACATCCAGCATAGTTAGATTTCGTTTTGAACTAAAATTTAACTTTTTGAAAAGCCAAAGCATGATAACTGTAATAAGATTAGAAAAATTAAATGACCGTGCAAATTTTATGCGAAATACTGTTTTTTATTATTTTGTTCTTTCAATTCCAAAGTAAACGTTTTAAAACTCATGTTTTGATATTTAATACCTAAATAAGTTAAATCTGCCTTTTTAATAGAAGCAGATGCCTGTGTGTGCGGTCTGTAGAGGAAAATCTAAGTGTCGTACTACCATGGAATTTCGTATACAGGTACTTCAGAACCCAAATAGCTGCACCTAGGCATATTTGTTGTCATATTTTAAATGAGTTTTTTAGTTATTTAATGTTTTAGCCCCGAGTTACAACGATATCCACAAAAATCGACTCCTTAACGACCTAAAAATTATTACAGCGTTTTGAACATGACACCATCAGTAAAGAACAAACTATCCTGATTCAAATAAACTGTAAATAAAATCTATGAGATTATAAGGCGATGTACCGTGAATTTAAAATTTATACATTTCGTGCGTTTTAAACCTCTCCAATTTTTTATTCAGATATACAGAAATTGACTTGCTAATTATTTTTTTCTGCAGCTGCTTAAAATATCACAGACAACTTCAGAAAAGAATAATTGCATAAACCCATCCATTGATGAAATATAAGAATTTATCCGAGGCATATCTTTGAATTTTTGAAATAATCTCGCAGGATCTTGGATCCCATCTGAAGTCCAAATGAACGAATTAATAAATCACTAATTTTTTCATAGGGGAGTGTATATTTTGGGATGGGCTGAGAGGGATGCGTAAGAAGGGATCTCACTTCCAAAGAAATGATTCCGTTAAATCGTTTTATTGCCTGTACAGACATGGTCAGCATGTCGCGTTTTCATGAGTGATGTGTTGAATATATGGTCAATTGCGATTATCATAATTTTTTATTTTGCGGGGAACGCGTCTGATTTGTTTAGTGCAGTTTTCGAATCGAAGCCATTTTAAGTTCAATATTTGAAGAACACGGAATTTTATTCACTGTAAAAAAAGCAGACATCGAGATGGTCGTTCAGATCGGCATGATAATGCCGATCAGACTTCAAAAGTAGGAGATTATTGGGTACACTTTGATGAGAAAAACTAGAGGTTTTATCTTAGTAGCTTAAAGGTAAGAGCATCGTCTGGCTAGTTCAAAGATCTGCAGCTCATTTCCAGGCTGGAACAGAGACATTTACAAAATAAATAGTTAAAATTTTAGAATATCATCGCTATAAGTATTTAACTTTTCCTGAGATAGCCATTTGCTAAGCAACGTAGAAAACAGTAATGTCCCTATAAATGTGTGTTTAATAATGTTAATGCATAAATTAATTCGTACAATTTTATCAGTGATGTAATCTGTCTATACAGAAGTTAAAATAAACCATGATCGGGATTTAGATTATCCCATAAATACAGAGTGGTCCAAAAGGTTTTAGGCAAACTTAAGGGTGAGTCAGGAATCCAAAATACATCCCGATTTGCATAGAAATATGTGGCCGCAAAAGCCACCATCGGTACTACAGATGCAAGATGAAACAAGTTGAAAAGAATATAAATAATACAACACAGGTTTATTAGGCATAACAATTACAAGTATCAGTTTCAATTGTTTATCATATAGTGTTGAAGTTGGTGTTCACACTTCTTGCCATTCGCAACTGTGCATATTTCAGCCAGGATGTGCAGGTCTCAATAGGGCCTTTCTGGAAGATGGATCGGATGAGAAGTACGCATCAGTGCACCACAGTCCCCCGACATGTCCCCTATTGAATTCCTCGTATGGGATTGCCTTGTTTATGAGACTTATGTAACATCTGACTTTGACCGTGTCTCCAGAGTGTTGTTGAGGCAGAAGCACGTGTCCCCGGACCGTCCTGAAATTTTTGAAAGCGTTTGCTAATTCATGCACCAAAGTTACTAGGCATGCATACCTGCGGATGGCAAGAACTTCGTACACGTACTTTAATACTATTGTTACAAATGTATCCTCTAGAATAGTGGGTGTATACACAGGATGCAAAAACGAGTCCAAGTTTCTGGATAACCTACGTTTATCCACAAGCACAAAGTAAACAGGAACAATATGCAATCGAACAGCACTTAAATGCTCCACTAATTTCACAGGATAAGCGATAATTTTCGAAAAATACTGGCTAAGATAATTTCACAAAACAACCGCTACTATTCTGAAAACATTTTCAAAAGTCACAGTTCACTGTAGCGCTCGTATATTGTCAACCTCGTCACCTGAACATCCAACGAAATGCTAAATCCTTTTTAGAGTCTCTGTGTAGAAACTTCTGGAAATCTATCTAGAAATTTCCAGAATTATCTAACATATCCTAGCTAGACTAATCGTTATTTCATGATAATTCTGGAACATTCCGGAAGTCGTCCAATTGACGTTAAATCGCCAAATCTGGCTACCCTTCTGATTCGAAATTCTAGTAAGCATAGAGTGACGTCAAGGAAAAAATGTTCGTACCTCTGTTTCTGGAGATGGTACTTTGATGGCACCGTTTGGTCTACGATAGAGACGAAAGACAAGACGGGGGACGCCAGTAAAAGAATATTATACATTCGGAACTCTATGATAAGCAAGGGGGTCGTTTTCGGCTATATGTTCCTATGTAAAACGGGCTTGATTTTGTATATCTGACGTACCCTTAAAGTTTTCCTAGGACCTTTTGGACCATCCTGTAAACCCATGAACATATAAACTACGCGGAATATTGATTAGAAACATAAAATAACATCACCATAGCTTTAATATTTTTCTTTTCTTATTTAGTACCAAAAGACGAATAATTTCGATTCGTATTACATTCTTATATGCAAGCGCGGTCCAATTAAACATTGTTTGAAAAAGAAATATTTCTTTTCGTGCATGGTTAAATAAACTCAACTTTATTCTCAGCTTACATCAACGAAAACAATTAACGCTCTAACAACTAAACTTTTGTCAAAACTTATTACGGCAAGTCCTTTTTTCACATGAACAAATTAATACATTGGGTAGAAAAGAATTATTTCCACATCATGAACAATAAGACATGGAGAAAAAAAATCTTATTTCATGCAAGTGAGATAATACAAAGTTTGGTGAAAGAACGCAGTTTTTGTAATTAAACTTGCAGGATGAAGCAATCACTGTAGAAATGCGTTTGCTGTTCATACCCTACGGTTGTCCTTTAAAAGAGGTGTGCACCTATTTTTATGCGAAACATTTAAGGGCGCAGGATGTGGATTAAATCATAAAAGAAAATGTGGCGGGAAGTATGTAATGGAAGTGACATCATATTGTTACGAGTACATAACAGAAAACCATTGTTGCGATATAGATTTCTGGGTCATTTGACCTTCGTGACAAATGCCCTTTAGTAACGAATTTGCAAATTTTGCTAACATGAGAACTTTTGGTGAGTTCTTTTGGCGAAAATTATCAAACTCTGTAGAATGGTTAAGAACTTCATGAGCTTTTCCCAAAAGTTTCCACAGAAGATGTATAATTAATCAACGTTCAGTTAGGTTGGTGACGTGACACAAGAACAAGAAAGATAAATCATGCATAATCATTGATTATGAAACACTTTCTAACTGAAATGCAATTTCATTTAAAAATCTCTAAAATGTGATACATTCAGTGGCGATATATTTTACATTATCACAGCATTACAGTAATTTATTACACTTAAATATATAAAACTTTATCGAAATTTAATACGTCTGATTGATTCTCCATGCAAAAGCAATGTATATTTCATTCAAATAATTTGTGTTTCAGGCACCAGAGTTAAATAATTTTGCTTAAAAAAATTCATCAATTCTTATATAACTCACCTTACAATCGCTTGAGATATTTGTATTCCGCATACGTTAAAATTAGGCTTCGTTGTAGAAACAATAAAAATTTAGGGATCATTTAAAATCACAACTATTGTAATTGCGTAATCACGGAATTTAGATACACAGATAATGCACAGACACACAGATAATATATGTGTGTGTGTATGTATTAAAAGTATTTGAATCGTGCCGAAGATCGGAACTCAAATTTTCGAGGAATCAACACCTTTTTGGGACTTCTAGAGCACGAAAAACTATTTTTAGGACTGTGTGTGTAATGGTGTATCTGTGTGTGTTTCTGTGTGTCTGTGAGGATATTGTATCCACTCTAACTGAAAAACTAATTGACCGAATTTCATAAAATTTGGTAGGTAAGTTTGGTAGGTATCCACTCTAGCTAAAAACAAGGGTATATAAATCACTTGTAGATTATTCTGGTACGATTCGTGAAAAAGGAACAGGCTGTTTTTGCGAAATGGTCCTCAAAAATCGTTTAAATCTAAAAATGAAACACTACTTGTGATCAATTATATCAATTAAATGCTTATTTTATACGTAATTTTTGAAAACAAAAAGAATAAGACTAACACCGTTACTCTAGGACTAGCCGTTCTTGAGATATTTAAGTTTTTTCGCATTTTTGCTAAGCCACCTTTGACATCCAGTCCAGGTATCAAATGAGAACCAAATTTAAGTTTAACGTGCAAATTCAGTGTCATTTAAAATACTTATGGGTGTTATTTTGTGCAGATAAACTTAAATTATTATTGAAAAAATAAAGAGAACGTGAATATGAGTCTGCAGGGAAAGTCATGTGCTGCCTATATCAGAATTTTTAACAATCTTACAACAATGATTCCTATAAGTGAACAGGGATTATTTGCAGGCCATTTCGAAAAAAATGTAGGATCTACATTTGGGGATCCACCAAATTTTTGTGGAATGAAATGTTCTACAAATTCAAGCTGTGTACCAAATTCCAACTCTCTAGGACGTAGGAAAGGGCATATAAATGCCATCAAATAAGTATAAAATGACAAACAGACAGACGACCATCAATCATGAAGAGTTATATAAAATTTTAAAAAAAATTGAAAAATTGTTGTCTACCATATTTATTTTAAAATGTGAAACCTCTCTTATACATAAAATAATTAATGCCTCTGATTGATTTTTATTATAAAATATACCACTTTTTTAAAATATACCACTGGAGGATATAGCAAAAGTCAGAATTTAATTGAATTTGTTTTTTTCCCTATATTAATTAATTTTTATTTAAAAAACTACCTAACATATTTTACTGAATTTATTTATATATTTATGGGATATTTGAATATTTCCTAAAACTTTTGAAGCAATTTGCGAATTTTAAATTTGCTTTAAAATGTTTGAAAAATTAGGTCCCATAAGGTTCAGTGTATTTCATTTTTTCAACCCGGGTTCAGTCCAAAACTAAATGGGCGATATTATTCATATATATTATTCATTTATATTCCCATAGGTCCAACAGATCGTCTGAAAAACATACTGAAATTTCAGTTTTATAAAATCATTTTTACGGCAATTATCGTGCTAAAGGACAGACAGAATGAACAAAGTCATAAACACTTTTCAATTACGTTGTAAAGTGTTAAAAATTATCTGCCGAACCCAATGCTAAACCAAATTTATAATTTCCTCAAATTTATATATATATATATATATATATATATATATATATATAATATTAAAACACCGTGAAATACTACATTACAAAATCATCTGAAATCACACTTAAAAGGCGCAAAGCTGCACTAAAAAGAGGATTAAAATATTGTCAAAAAGAAAAGAGGTATGGATGGAAACAATATACCAAAAGATGGCCGGGGGGAGTTGTGACCCCCTCACCCCGGTTAAGCATGCTTTACGTCGCGACAACACTCCCGGAGAGCCGGTACATTGCAAAAAGGAATACGAATGTATCAAATTGTAAGATGTAAATATACATCATACAGAAACAAATATAAGATATAATTGTCGAGATCCAGCCCTATCGAAATTCATCTACAGTAAATGTTTGAAATATGTTAAAAAGTGTGTGAATAATGTTTGAAACATGTTCACAAGTATAAATTAACAAAATTACAAAGCTTCCACTTAAAGAAGAATTTAAATATTGACACATAATAGAACAATAATAACAAAGTCTATTTCTAAAACCATATACCTGAATGACAAACAATAGCATATTACATGCAGATGTACATCCCATATTGTGTCATACAAGACCATGCAAATTTGCTATAACGTATTATACATTATACCCTATTCAAGAGGTCCCATATCAGTTATCACACGCTTTACCTGTGACAATCCAGTATGTATATTGCCAACAGTTTTATTTAAATATAAACGGTAACTTTCGGTTACAGTTATTTTATAAAACTTGTAGATAATGTCACTTAAAAAATTCTTGGGAAAACCCTGTGAGATGGTGTTTTGTAGGAAACGATAATCGCATAAATATCGATCTTCCATTTTACTGTTTATTCTTTGACTACGTATTAATTGTCCCAGTATAATATTTCTAAAAATATTTTTGTGCATACACGAGTTCCAGTTTATGATATAATTGATTTTGAAGTGGAAGTCGTTGCGTTTATCGTACAAACAGAAACCAGTAGAACCTCCTGGTTGCTTGTATATCGTTATATCCAGAAAATTAAGACTTTTGTTGACATTATATGGAGTGTCAGTTAGTTTTAAATGTTGTGGATAGAAAGTAAAATCCATCTGATATTCTTCACATGGATATGCTACCAAAATGTCATCAACGTAGCGAATGAACAGAATTTCGTTTAATATATGTGTTCCATCTTCATATTTATTCAGATATATATCAGCAAGTATTGATGAACAACCACCCCCCATGGGTATTCCATGTAATTGTTTAAAATAAGATGTACCATCAAACAGTACAGTTTCGAACAAAACCATTTCCACCAATGTTTTAAATTTATATTTGTCAATAATCGACTGCAGATTGTATTTTTCGTATATCTCCATGACAATAAGGTATAAGTCCTTGATGTTTATATTTGAAAACAAATCATTAAAATCAAAACTTTTATAATACAAATTTTCATTAATTACATTTATTTTTTTAATAGCTTCTATACTATTACTAATAAAATATGCACCCTTATTTTTAATCTTAATCATTACTATTTTTAAAATAGATAAGAGTTTTTTGTTAGCTGTTGTCAAATATGATTGAAAACCATTAGTAATGGGACGAAATTTAACAGGATCTTTATGAAGTTTAGGTATTAAAGTAATATACGGAAAACGGATTTGCCCCATTCTGTATCCCAATTTAATGTATTTTGATTTAATGCGATTCTCAATTTCTGACTTAGATTGCTGTAAAGGTAGGTATACGCATGGATCGTGATAACTTTTGTATAATAACTGTTTATAAAGTAAAACACAAGTAAATGCATAATTTGTCGTTACCTTGTCGACGTATGTTATTACAAATTTTTTGTGTAAAGATGACAATGCATCTTTGCTATATCTATGTATTATAGTAGGGGTTACAGCATTATGATATTTTAACTTAAATGCCTTCCGAATAGCACAACTCCATTCTTCGAAGGTTTCAATAGGGATACTGTATTTCACTGCCATTTTATAAACAAATGCATTGATATTAGTTTCAAAAGATTTGTCTATCGATCGATAGTCATGCATTCTGTATTTAGTACCTAGTTCAAATATAGGTTTAAGTATTGATCCGGACAGTATTTCCAAGTCTCCTGTGATTACGTGACCAAATTTTTCGTTAACATAAGGTGTATACCGCTGACAATCACATTCAATAACGTTATCTTTAATACCTTTGCATACAGTATTATAATTAAAAAGGCTTCTACAAAGAGGTTTAGCATATTTATATGCAATTTTTATATTAATATTGACAGGTAATTTAAATTATCTACAAGTTTTATAAAATAACTGTAACCGAAAGTTACCGTTTATATTTAAATAAAACTGTTGGCAATATACATACTGGATTGTCACAGGTAAAGCGTGTGATAACTGATATGGGACCTCTTGAATAGGGTATAATGTATAATACGTTATAGCAAATTTGCATGGTCTTGTATGACACAATATGGGATGTACATCTGCATGTAATATGCTATTGTTTGTCATTCAGGTATATGGTTTTAGAAATAGACTTTGTTATTATTGTTCTATTATGTGTCAATATTTAAATTCTTCTTTAAGTGGAAGCTTTGTAATTTTGTTAATTTATACTTGTGAACATGTTTCAAACATTATTCACACACTTTTTAACATATTTCAAACATTTACTGTAGATGAATTTCGATAGGGCTGGATCTCGACAATTATATCTTATATTTGTTTCTGTATGATGTATATTTACATCTTACAATTTGATACATTCGTATTCCTTTTTGCAATGTACCGGCTCTCCGGGAGTGTTGTCGCGACGTAAAGCATGCTTAACCGGGGTGAGGGGGTCACAACTCCCCCCGGCCATCTTTTGGTATATTGTTTCCATCCATACCTCTTTTCTTTTTGACAATATATATATATATATATATATATATATATATATATATATATATATACTCGTCAAAAATGAAATTGTAACACTATTAAGAAATGCACATAGACATATGCAAATCCAACTCACAGAGAGAGCCATATACAAATTATTAAATGAACAAATAATGATATGCAAGAGAAACCTGTTTATTCAGTAAAGAATGTGGCTCCCACGGGTAACTAAACAGGCCGCTAAACGGCGAGACACACTATCGATGAGGCTATTAATGTTTGTCAAAGGTAATCCTTGCCAAACAGTGTCCACTGCGGCGCACAGTGTATCTACAGTGTGTATCTACAGTGTGTATCTACAGTGTGTATCTACAGTGTGTACCAGTGGTCCCCAATGCACATGTCGTCCGACAATGGTTCACACTCGTTCAATGGGAGAGAAATTCGTCGAGATTGCCGACCAAAGAAGAATGTGAATTCCGTTTTTAATGTTGAAAATTAGTCGCGCGGTATGCGGTGTAGCATTGTCTTGCTGAAACCCCGTGCCGGGGATGACCTGCATCGGTGGCCGAACCACAGGCAGTACAACTTGTGTGATGTACCGGTCCGCTGTCAGGTTGCCTGCAATGTGCACCAGAGCTTTTCGCCGATCGAACAAGATACGGCGATGATGTCCTGTGTGGGACCATGTGCCGCTCGGCAACCATGCACTCCATGCATCCAAACCATGGAATATCCACGACTGTCATTCCTCTACAGGCAGAAGCCAGATTCATCCATAAACAATACCCGATTCCAATTAATTGGTCCAATTGCGATGACGACGATATCACACCAAACGTGCATCCTTGTGTCGAGCCCTTAATGCCACCTCAGTATCTGGCCGCCATTGGCGCAGCTGTACTTCATGCAACCTATTGCAAATGGTTTGGGTGCACGCAGGTGTAACAGTTGATGGTGGCAAGTTGTTTCCTATATCTTTAGCCGTTGCGAGCAGGTCTCGACGAACCGCTTTATGCGAATCTGACGGTATGTGCGCCTATTCGATCCACTCCCTTTTCGGCGTGTTCTCTGATGTTCCTGCGTCTATCGTGTCACACATCGCTGTATGCCACTCACTTCGTGCCAAACATGCATGGCAAATGCACGCATCGACAAACCCACGTTACGCAACTCCAGAATACGGTTCCATTTCCCAGCCGTTAACTGCTGGTATGCATTTTGATTAAGTCTTCGAGGCATAGCTTCTTTGCTTTTTCGAAATTTTGGCTTCTGCAAATCGTCGCTGATTGCATTTACGAGACTAGCCGTCTGTTGGTGTTTATCACCCGAAACTGCGTGTCACGAGATCCTATACATACGAAACTTAATTATTTGCATACAACTCTATCTTCTACCGGTACTGTGATTTGCATATGACTTCCGGTGTGTATTTTCCGGTGTTGCAATTTTATTTTTTAAGCGTGTATATATCTTATAAGTTTTTTTTTATTCGTTCGAGCCCGTCCCACCTACCCGCAGGTGTAAAGTATTTGTCTGCATGACCAGGACAGTTCCATTTAATTTAGATCAGTCAACTTACTGTAGTACACATGCTTTAACTACTGGGCTATCCTACCCTTATATCTTTTAAGCTTTATTGTAACTCAACATCTGGTACAAAAGTGTAAACTAATAAACATTTGATCCCGAAATCTATGAGTCAGCATCTGCTGTATACCCTACTATGCGGTTCTCGCTGTCGAAGTCCACACGTTTGTCCTGTGGATTGACTACATAAGTTACACCCGAACTTTTCATCTTCGAGAACTTCGTCGTTTGAGGGCTCCATTCGAACGATATGAACTGCATTCTACTAAAAAATCGAAAACTGTATAATTTTCAATAAAAAACTTCAAAAATTAAAAAATGACAGAAGATATCGAAACTTTTCCTGGGTACTTTGTACCATCATCATACACAACAAACATCATCCTTTTTCCATTCAAAACATGCGAGAGAGGAGTGATGTTTGACACCAATCTGTAACGAGTAACATAGTTCATTTTTTTTTGCTTTTACATTACATCTACTTTTGCAGTAAAAATCCATCTATCAAAATAAAAATTTAGACGAAATTACTTTTTTCTTTAAAAATATTGCATGAAACATAATTGGTATAATATTTACATTTTCACAATTCCAAAGTTTTTATAGATTTCGTGATTGACAAAAATCATCATATTGACTACATTATGGATACCACTGCCATAAAACATGAATATTGGCAGTGAGAACAAGACAAGAGCAAACACCAAATAAAAGCTTAAGAACATGATTTCAGAGTTGCAAAATACAACATTAGAAATGCCATCTAGTGGAAAGAAAGTGAAGTAAAACAAGTAAAAGTTTTTATTTTATTTTAACCCTTTTGCATGCAAGTTATTTTAGCTTCCACTCAGGCATTTTGAAAACTACCTTGTACTTTTAAAATTTTATTTAGTCAGCATTTTATGCAGTCATTACTTTAGTTGTGGTTACTGTGCAAAAATACCTTCTCTATATCTTTAGTATGGAGTGCTTTTATTTTATATTTATTTAATCTGTTTATTTGGGAGCTTTGAAATAGTTTTACTTTTTGTCATCCATGAAAGCACCTACTATACAATTCAACGATGAAAAGGCTATTCCGTGGATCTCATAAATAATTTTTTTTCTGTGAAAAACGTATATTCATTGCATTATATAGGGAAAGTCATGTGCTGCCAATATCAGATTATTTCATTTATTCGTAACGTTCCCGATTAAGTTTATTGTGCCACTAAAGTATCTCTATACATAATTTGCGAAACACTTTTGCAATAAGCCAAGTGATGAATTCAAATCTCGACCGTTGGATTTTCAATTCAGCTTGGCAGAGAAGTAGAAATGTTTTGGATTCATTCAACGTGATGCTAAATACAATCGAACAGCTAAAAATAGTATGAATAGCAAAACACAAAACAGGTCTAATAGATAATAATTTGCAGATATGAAACAATTTAAGAATCAAGTTTACTCAATATGTGTATGAGAAAAGAATCCTTTAGTAAAGTGCATGTACACAAGTTTACAGCTTTATTATTTCCAGTTTTATTATTTGATTATTGTACAACGGATTGTATTAGATTTCTGGGTTACAATTAAAATACTGAAATGTATCCTACCTGAAGACGTAAATGATGAATTGAATTATAACTAAGAGAATTAGTTCGGTAGATCAGAAATAGATGGCGCAGGCTCTCCATTGACTTTTTGTCTTGCGCCATCTTGTGTTCATTTTCTGAACTATTTCTCTTAGCAAAGAGAGATAATTCGCGAAATGAGAAATAGATGACTATGTCTATGCATTCATCTGATAAATGGTTTCGCTGACTTCGCTGCCATTTTCGCAGTCTTGCCTGATTACGGATGTATCCTTTTTAACACTCCATCCCCCAGTTGGCATAAACCATTCAATGTCGCCCGGAGATGCTGGCTGATTTGTCTCTATATATACTTTTACACGTCTGCCATCTACTGTGGATTTCCTGAACAATTTCTCTTAGTAGCAAATCAATCATTTATCTAAGAAAAATGTATCTCTTTAAATAGGATAAATCGTTTAAGTAGTATAAAAAAGAGTTTATGTGTGTGTGTCCGTATGCCTGTGAAGATTATATCTCATGAATGAATGGAGCGATTTGAACGAAATTTGGTACAAACACTACAATCAGTAAACACTACAAACCTATTCATTTTAAACACAATCGAGTGTTCTAAAGACCTCTTTTTCGAACAAAATTTTAAAAAATTCATCAAAAAAAATCTTCAATAATATCACGTAAATAATCATTTGTTATGTAATTTTTCATTTGAAAATGATTAACTTGAACTTTAGAACGTCAGCGTAAACTGTTCCCGAGATAGTGTACATGTTTTAATTAAATTTATGAAAAAATTATATAAAAAATAAAAAAAAATAAACTATTGTAAAATATATCCACTTTTCATATGTAATATTTTACGATAAATTTTTTAACATCATTTTCGTGGATCTACTTCGTTCCATTTAAGAAAAATATATTTTGGGTAATAGTTGTACATCTTTACCCCTCTGATAGTTATTTATCTGCTATAAGAATAACTTATTTCTTCATCTGTGTCGGTTGAAAATTTTTTTGTGACGAATTTGTCTGAATATTGGCAGTATGACGACATTTTTCTAATTGCTAAACTGATGAAAGTATCGTCAAATTGTTAAAAATGACGCTAAATTAATGGAAATGACGACTAATTGATGAAAATTCAGTATCTTTGAAAAATATACGAATCTACTATAAGAATAAGCCGACGCGGTGGTTGAACGGTCAAGGTAAGGGTTTCCTAGCGATCATTCGGCTAAAGGGTTGTGGGTTCGAGTCCCACCTTCAGGCATGGATGTTGTGTTGTTGAGCTCGGTGTGTTCCGACTCCTACTGGTGCACTGGGGCAACGTCATGTGACGGCTAACAGGTTCACGGTTCTGGCCGGAGTATAGGCGAATGATGAATATCAAATGCCTGGCCAGAAGCAAAAAAAAATTGAAGACAAATATATATTTGTCCGTTCGAAAGGCTTAGGGAAATTTGTGCGACAAACTTGGCGAAATATTGCCAACTTAGCGAGTTCTTTAATGGTGCAAAATTGACGAATATGTCGCCAATTTGTTAAAATTGTACCCAATTTGATAAAAACGACTCTAATTCAACGAAAATAGCAACTAATTGATAAAAATGTAATATGTTGGCAAGAATATAATAATTTAATACAAGAATAACCCATTAATCGACCCCTGCGTGATTCTTGACGAAAATTTTTGCTATGAATTTAAAGGGATGTCGCCAACTTAGTGACTTCTTTAAATCTTGTCAAATTAACGAAAATGTTGCAAATATGATGAAACTGTACAGAAATGAATGATAGTGACGTTAATGGTTGGTAATATTTTGCAAATTTTGAATTCTGTCTTACAACAGGCATACCATCTAAAAATATTCTCTCATTTTGTCTGTAACGCTTGACCATATATTTGGTTAACTTGGCGACAATTCCAATAATATATCGCCAATTTGGCGATATTTCACTACAAATTGACGAACATTTCATCAAAGTGGCAAAACTAAAAAAAAAAAAAAAAAAAAAAAAAGGATGAAGTAGACAACCCAGTGGTTAGTGCTTGGAAATTGCACTCGGTTGATTCGAGTTCAATTCCCACCTCTTTCCAAACTGTTAAAGTGTTCACACGGAGTACGATCACGTTAAACATGTATGTCCGCAAGTCCAAGAGGCTGGTGGTAGGGGAAGGAGGGTACGGTCACTTTGGATGCCTCCCCCACTGGGTTCCGGTCTAAATTGGGCGACATTTTCCGGCCGTCCAAATAGATAACTTTCACATTTGGGTAGGTCTGACAGTCTGAGTCAAGGAGACAAACAAAAATGACGCCAAGTTAACGAAAAAGACGCCACATTAATGAATTAAATATTAAAATATTTTATAGATGAACTATATCACTTATTGGATTTCTATTAATATTGATAATTGTCAATTTAGAGCCGCGTCAAATATAAGTTTAAGATTAGCCTGCAACTTCAATGCTTAGTGAATATAAAGTGTTGTAGAGAAATTTATAACAAAATAAGTACTTCCCAGTCATTATCTCAAAATAATTATGATAGTTAAAAACATTTTTGACTCACTTGACTGCCCTAGGCGATACTATTTATGCCGAAGTCTTTTAAAAATTAAATGTATATTTTGCTCTTACTGAAGATAAAACAACTTAGTGTAAAAAGTAAACGAAACTCAATCTTACCTTTTTTATTCTTTACCAACTTTGAAAGTATTATTTTACGAAGGATCTTTAATTGTCCATTACTATATAATAAAATAGAAACTCACGGTTTATAGGAGTAGTTAAATCATATAATTTGATAAATGGGTTATCTTCTCGATTTTCCTAAAGGTCCTTATAGGTGTTAAAAGTTTTGTCGTACAATTGTGTTTTGAAAATGTTTTCCTTTAAAACATCTATTTCTCAGGACCTGCTATAACTAGAGCTCAGATGGTAACTGAGATGAATTTTTATTCCATTCTGAAGAAGGTAGGGTGGTTTGTTAAAATGTTTAGTGCTTTTACACTTCCAGCTCAAAACTTTTACTGGAAACACCAATTCCTCAGAAAAAGAAATGTATTCATCTTATGTTATACAAGGTAGGATCAAACAGTTCGGATACTGTGCTGATATCTCTACCCTGATTGGAGAAGAGGGGATCTATTTTACTGTGGCGAGAGACACACCTGACGCTAGATGTGAAAAGAAAGAAGCAGGTATTTTTCCAGACAATACATGTCAGTGAACTGTAGTCGTTCGCATTCGTCGAAAAAGAAAATGGCGTTTGAAGAACAACATGTGAATATCAAATTTTACCAGCGTTTGGGGAAATCGCCGACAGAAACTTTGCAGCAGGTGCAATGTTTCTGTCGGCGATTTCCCCAACGGTAGAGCGGCAGATAGCAAGTTCGGAGATCTAGGGTTCGATTCCTGGTTGGGTCAGCAAAGCTCTTTACTATGTCGTCCGAACAAATCAACCCTGTAGGTTGGTGCAAAGATGTCGGAGGACTGAAGACATAAGACCGTGCTACTCACTTAGTAGGTTTAGAGTAGCTAGCTGCAATGCCGGAAACGGATACCTCCTGCACTCAGGAGGCACCCAAGGTCTACCATCCCGCCAAACGAACATTTATTTAGATCTAAAAGATAACAATTAATGAAAAATATTGTGTTTAAACAGACAGTTTTACATTATATTTGAACTCGAGAAGTACGTCCATTTTTCAAAAATGGGAAAAGTGTTATTGAGGATATAGATAAAAATATCAATGAAAAAAAAATTTAAAATGAGGTATAATAACATAATGAAAAACAGATTAAAATTAAAGAAAATAATAAAATTTTAAAAGTAAAATTTATAAAATATATAAAAAAAATTTATGAAAGGAGAAAAAATATTAGGCACATGAAAAACAAAAACAGAAATTTAGAATAAAATTTAAAAAAGAAAAATTAGAAACAATACAAATAAAAAGGATCAAAAGAAAAAGAAAGAACCGAGAAAATAAGAACAGTTAACATAGCTTTTTCTTTTTAAAGGAACTATTGAGGGAACAGAATAAGTTCATATAAGTTAATAAGAATGAAATAAAGGGATTCATTGATCAAAATTAATTGAGAGCAGAATCTACTTATAAGCTTAGGTCACTTTATTTGAAATTTCCATGGCAACAAGAATACAGGTTTTAATAAGTGATCCTAGTACGACTAGTACGGATTCAGTGGACTGTGGAAGATTGAGCGTTGATTTCGAATTGCGAAGATAACGACCACGAAGGATAATACAAGGGTAAAAATAGTAGTTACAGGAGACCAAGCAGAGGTAAAAATAGCAGGAAGAGGTTAGCCAGATTGTCATTTGCCCGCCAATCTGACATTAGAGGGTGGAGAATGCAGAGTCCACTTCGACGGTAAGAGTTTGCAATTTCGTTTCAGTAGCTCAACGGTAGAGTATCGGCTAGCCAGTTCGGCGATCCAGGGTTCGATTCCCGGTTGAGGCAGCAAGGTTCTTTACACTTCCATACAAAAGAAAATTAAAATACTTCATAGTTTCTACAAAAATGAAGTGCACACACCATTTGCCACCTGATGAAGGTTTCTTCAAAACTGTCTTGTTATATATTGTTTAGGTGTACATTTATCATAATCAATGTCAAAATTTTAATAATGTATATTTCCATGAGTGGAAGATCTGATATCTATCTATTTGAAGATGATAAACATAATATATATATTTGATGGTGATAACCTTAATATATATATTTGAAGATTTGATATCTGTCTATTTGAAGATAATAACCTTAATGTCCATTTAAAGATAATAACCTCAATGTCTATTTGAAGATCTAATTTTCTGTATGTTAAAATATAAATATTTGGTATTTTTAAAGCCCAAATGGAACTTTTGACCTACATGCAAACGAGTCGAGACTTTTTATGAAAGGTGATGAGCGGAAAATTAGAACTAGATGTATCCCTTCTACGGCATGGGACCTTGTATGCTACTCAGTTATACTTAGTATAATATCTTTTAAAATAACTTAACTTGAAATATATAAATTTGTTAGTATTAATCGAATAAAAGTTCAATTTAATACATGTCTGTGTGTTGTAATTTATCGGTCACGAGACAACTTGATTTTTAGAACTTTGGTAAAAATCCGCAATCTAGCCCAATTTATCATAAAAGGTATTTTGTAGAAGACGTACAATCTAGTAGAATCTAGTACATGAATTTTTGAAGCAAGTTTAATCCTGCTGCATCTGACAGCGAAACAAAATACATTACAATACATGTTTTTGTCTGAATGCAATGACAAATTATAGGTATATAAGGGATCAAATAATTTACATATATTTTCCATTATTTTTTTTAAATTAATTCGCAGTAGGTTTTTGACTAGAATAGTGTAGAATTTGTGGCGCGTTATTTTTTTTTCAACACATTCCCCATAGAGGTCGTTTCTTTCTGCTTGTTATTCTGTATAATACCATATCCAGTCAATGATATTTATTAAACGTTCATTTTTATAAACATTACCTAATATGTACCATGTTAATATTATTTCAGTACATTCCAAACAGATGTAGAGTTTTTCTTCTTGTAATACTTTGTAATACCATATAGCACTAATAATCGTTATTAAACATTCATTTATAAAACCATTATCGAAGAAAAATGAACTTATCGGTTGATCAGATATCAAGTGAAATATTAAAAGACTCTGATATTTCCACATACATCCGGAATCTTGTATGAAATGAAGTAAACTAATACTTTATTCCCCACTGTATCTAGCATGATTTAACTGAGTGTGTACACAGAAAGTAAATGGAGATTGATAATGGAAATGAAAGAAATCCAGAACTATTGCTCTTAGCAGAACTATTGCTCCTTCACAGTCTGAAAGAAGATTATGTTTTTTTTTCAATTCATTTCCGAACAAAAAATGCTTTTCTGTTCGTGGGAAATGTTCTCGATTACGTTTATTTTGTATCTATTCTGCTGAAGCAGTTAACCAGATGCAACATATTTGCTTAGAAAATGTTATTGCTTTTAAATTATGATGTGGTATGTTCATGTCTTTATCTACGGATTAAAATCGTCTAGTTTATAACCTGTCTCAAATAAATTTTGAAAATCGCAATTTTTATCAAATTTGTTATTTAAACGCGTGAAAATACATGTTAATGAGCATTATAAGAAATTTGAAAGTCTAAGTAACAAAGCAGCTTGTTACAAACAACTGGCGGGTTTAGTCTGTTCAGTTCCCAGTGGTTGGGCTAGTGAGATCGTCCCTAACGCTGGATTAGATCTTAATGTATCGTATTGTAACAAAAATACTAAATCATATTTTAAGAAAATCTCGACGAGGTCTGTTGCCCTGCACGGCTAACCCTGCACGGATTTCGTGGCTGTAAGAAGTGTGGATTTTCTGCAACAGACAATACACATAGACAGAAAGAACGTTATACCGACATTTTATTTTATTATGTATGATTAAGTTGCAAAACATTTCCAAAACATTAAACATTAGTCTGCTCATTTTCTACATTCTTATATACATTGTAGAAAAATAACACTTATTTGCCGATGCATTTATCTGAGTTGAACATAAACCTGTGTACATAGAAACAGAATGGGGATAAATAATGGAAAGGGGAAAAAACACAAAATTCTCTCTCTCGGCAAAACTTTTGTTCCCAGTAGCCTAAAAGCATAGTTGCATCCTGCTGCAATTCATTTTTCGGAGGAGGAAAAATGAGGTTAAGAGGCAAACAGTGCTCTCGGAATATTGAGGAATTATTTTTGAATCTATTTGCTGTATAACCTGTGATGATAAAAAAAATATGCCAGAATATTAAAATTTTAGCGCAGTTGCATAATTTATTTAAATTAGAATTATGACGTGAAATTTATGTTATAACATAGGCATGTGATAAGAAGTATAATGTAAAATGCAAACACAAGCAAAACTCATATTTTGTTGTATATCTTATATAGAATGAAATAGTGTATGCTTATCTACAAAATGTATAAATAATGTGTTTTTTCCTTTTAGGTTTTAGTGAATACAACAACTTTTTCTTTGAAATAAAACATACTCAAATCTCCAGTCTCGGCAATATTTCTAAAACTGTGCTACATGAAATGCCAATTGGATTCAAATCCTTACGTGTATCCTAAAATGTAATTTAAAATGTTATAGAAGTGTATAATTATAATGTCATTTGTCTGATTTGTAAATAAATGATCAAATAACATGTTATGCTTTCATGCTGTTATTATTATTATCCCACATGTCTGAAAGTTGTTATTGTTGTTGTTATTACATGTCCTACTTGAACAAAGCAAAACCAGAATAAGCCCAAAGACTGGCATTCATGACAAAAGGAGAGATAATACAGATCAAACATGTCAAGCACACATTGGTAGACGTTTTTTACTTGCCCAAACATCACGTAACTTAAGCCAGCATACAGTGGTAGTAACATCCACAGGAACAGTACTGCCATTTTTCTGAACATCTCTGATAAGGACCTTCGGATCTGCAAATTTAACGTGCCCATACTCTGCGTAGACACGGGGTCTTTTTACGCCAACGCCAAGAATCGAACTCGCATCCTTCTTCCAGTTTGAACACCGTGCTTTAATCTCTGAGCTAACATTGCCTTGTTATACTTTTATAAATAATCTAACTTTCATGTCAAAGATTAAAAATCCTACTTTTATTAATTTTTGTGCAGTCAAATTAGGAATTACGATTTATCATCTTGCTTTTGAGTTTCTTTCCAACTATATATTTGTAGGAGACTAGGAATTTGCATTCTTGTTCTATAAATAAGCCTTTATTAATTCAACCTAATTGGAAGTTAAAATTTTCAGATTTATTGCAAATATTAAGTATATTTTTATCCTTATATTGGAATAAAACTTCCTATCTTCATTTTAATATTCAGCACTCATTTCCGAAAATGTAATCTGTGTGAAAACTAACGCGTATTTCAAATAGAATTTTAATTATATGAGCTTTCTTATAATTATACAGTTACTTTCCAAAAATATAAATCTGTGTGAGAGCGAACACGTATTTCAAATATAACTTTAATTATATGAGTTTTTTTATTAATATACAGTTTATTTCTAAAAAATAAGCTTTCTTATTAATATGCAGTTCCTTTCTAAAAAGAATAAGCTTTCTTATTAATATACAGTCCCTTTCTGGGAATCTGAACTATGGGGGAGGGAACACGTATTTCAAATGGAACTTCAATGACATGAGCTTTCTTATTTTATACTGAACGCACTTTTAGTTATAAGGAAAGTCTTATGAAAGAATATATAGAAGGAGGCAAAACTGCGCCAATTCGAAAATTCCCTTGCAAGGTATCTGATATTCCATGCAGTTGATTGCCTTATAAGTGCAAAGTTGATCCATGGATGGTGTTATCTGCAATTGGAACTCGATCTTCACTTATTTTCCTTTTATATTTTCAAGGTATTAATAATTACTTTTTTATCTTAAAAAGCATTTATATTTTATTTATACGCATTTGATGATTTTAAACACTTTACAACAAAGTTGAAAAGTGTTTATGACTTTGTTCATTCTGTCTGTCTGTATGTCTGTCTGTCCGTTAGCACGATAACTGCCGTAAAAAAGACTTAATCAAAATGAAATTTTAGTATGTTGTTCAGACGGTCTGTAGGACCTATGAGAATACAAATGAATAATATCGCCCAATTAATTTTGGATTGAATCCGGGTTGAAAAAATGAAATGCATTGAGCCCTATGGGACCTAATTTGTCAAACATTTTTAGGCGGATTTAAAATTCACAAATTGCTTCGAAAATTTTAGGTAATATTTAAATTGTTCCATAAAATATATAAAAAAATTCAGTGAAATATATATTCAGTAGTTTTTTTTTAAATTAAAATTAAAATAATAATAACACCTCATATATAAAGCGATCACGTGACCATGATATGAAAAGATCACGTGACCACTTCAAAATCATATTAAATTATCGTAGTTTTCAAATATGTTAAATTATCGTAGTATTATGATAATTCTGAAATTATTACCGAGGAATGTATGACATTTTAGATATGTTTAAACCAGGTAATTTATGTTCCAATGCCGTCATTTGAAAGAAGTTCATTTTTTTCGATGAAGGTTTAAGTTTTCAAATATAATAAATTAATGTAGTATTGTGATAAGTTTTAAAATGTTACCGAGGAATGTATTGCATTTTAGACTTGTTTAAATAAAATTTCATTAAAGTTGGAAAGTGTTTCATAATCAATGCTTTAAGCATGATTGATCTTCCTTGTTAATTTTAGTATCGCAAAATTTAAAATTCAAATTATCCAAACTCAGGCGGATTGGGTATAGTGGTAACAGTTTCAGAAAAATATGTTTAATTATTTTATTTTTTCGACAAGAACAATAAAAATATCATAGTTGATAAAGAAAACATATTCTATATATATTAAATGTCTAAAGTAGCATATATATATTTTAAGTAGATATTATACGTAATACTGATGTTGGTCTTGTGTTACAAACATTCCTGTATCGGGAACAATTGTTGTAGATGGAGTTACAAATAATAACAAAACAAATATAGTTATTGTATTGCATTTTACACGTGCAAATAACAAATATGAATAAAGTGAACCATGGTTTTAATTGAAATTTAATAGTGCTGTAATTTACTTGTACAAAATCTGAAAGCAATACTTTTTCATGCTACTAACGATAGTGATGAAGTAGTATTAAACACTACGGAGTAAGAATGGATAAGAAAATCGTATTTTGACTCACACTTGAGAAAAATTTTAAATATATTTTAAATTTAGTATTAAGAAGCAAAATTTTCAAGGGACATTGCAACATATTAAAATCATCTTCGCGCATTGTATTGCTTTTATCGTTTCGACGTTTAAAAATTTAAACTATGTTTTGAGAAAAATGTTATGCTTAATAAAATAATATATCAGTCAACACGTAAAAAAGAAATAAACGTAAATTACAAATATATTGAATAGGTGACTCGAACTACAAAATGTCTGAACACATAAAGTAAAGAAAGCTAAGAGATAAATTTACTGACATGCATCAAAATAACGTTTAAACGGCTAGCGCTCATAAATATGAAACATTTAATATTTTTATTATGAAGAGTTGCTTATAAGGCGATGTTAATAACTTTTATTAGAAACGTTTCAAACTCCATGTACGCTGGTAAGAATGATTGTTAGGATTGCACTATGTTACTCTCTCTCTATCTCTCGTCCTCGGTGTCCACTATTTGGTATTCCTCATATATCCGTTAATTTAAAAAGTGTTATTTTGAAAGAAATACTTGGGAAATCACTAGTCTAATAAAGACAAACCAAACGCAAAATTTATACTTCTAATCAAAATGCAAAAAATTCCCAAACACTGAATTACCTATATTCTGAAGTCTGTGATGTAGGAAACTAAAACTCTTTCATGCCGATGCATCTATCTGGTTACAACAAAATCTTGTATACATAAGAGAATAGAGCTAAATAACGGAAAATTATGTCTTTACCCAAACGATTCTCATGAAGTTTGTTACATTTTGCTGTAACTCATTTTCCATAGGAGAAAAAATAAAATTCAAATTCAAATATTGCTTTTTTGAATCTTGTAAAAAGACTTGCGAGCATGCTTGCCCTATAACTTCTTTCAGATTGAGGAAGATGGTAAGATTTTAACTGTCTTGGTCTATTTTACTAAAATAAATGTATGGAGCAAAATATAAGATAATAAATAGAAGTGTGGTATTTATGCAGTCTAACACACGAAAACTGGAATCTAGTTTGACTTTTGAGTTCCCTCCCGTTTGTTACTATCTATTTATTGGAAGGTAAATTTTTGCATTTGCGATCTACGAAACATCTAAATTTCCAAATATGTTCCTCATGATAAGCAATTTTGATAATAAGATATTCGTGATTTTCGAAAAATAGAAATTTCTTTAAACGGATACTTTTTCTTTCTTTTTTGTGATCAATATCCTACAAAAAATACAATTTGTGTCAAACTAAATATGTTTTTGAGATTAAACTTGTTTTACATATAGTTCCTTGCTTTCATTTTATAATTTCAACGCCTCAATTATTATCATCTGTTAATAACTATATATTGTTTAAAGACATTGAGAGACATTTTTAAATATTAATACTGCTTGTTGTTCATTATTCAAATTACTTAAAAAATTACTAAAAATTACTGATATTCTACAGATATTCAAATTTCTTTAAATGTTACTCTCGGACACTTTGGATTAAGATAGTCAAAACTTGTATTTCCTTATACATCTAATTAAGTTGCAAAAGTTCCAAAGCACTAAAATTCCCATTTCCTGCATTCTAGATTAGGGTTCACTAATTATTTGTACGTTTTAAAAACTTGTCAGACTTCACGGTCTAGTAAACTTAGATCAATTCCTACAATAATTCATAATCGAGATGTTGATTTCTTTTAGCTGTTATTTTTCATTTAGTAACGGAATCAATAACACGCAAAACTATTAAAGCAAAGTAATTTATTATGCATTTTATTTTCTCATACTTTATATTTTGAAAGTATTGTTTTCATAAAAATTTTCGTTTTCGAGATTTTGATGTCAATTTAGGTTTTAGGACCTTCTAAACACGATATTTTAATTCGATATTTTATGCACATAATAGCTGCCACGAAAAATAACGGATTTCCACAAAATTTTATATCCGGGTTTGTTATAAAAAATTCTAGAACTAGATAAAAATATTTTTAATTTGAACGAAAACACTTCGAAATCTATTCGAAATTTTATATATTTTTAACATAGCAGCATAGGACAATATTTGACATATTATGCATAAAATGGTTTAATTATGGCTCACTGATCACGAGACTTTATAGTTTCAATCACTGTTATAAAAATCTGATGTGGGCAGCCCATGGCTTTCTCTGCAGACTTTTAGTCACGTTCTCTTTATTTTAATTACATTTATTTCACTTTTAATTTAATTTTTGTTCTCATTTGATAACTGGACTTCTTTTCAAAGGTGGCGTAGAGAAAATACGAAAAAACTAAAATATCTCGAGAGAGGTTAGTCCTAGTGTAATGGAGTTGGTCTTATTCTTTTCTGCGTTAAAAATTACGTATAAAACCAACCCGCATTTTATGGATATATTTGAGCATACGTAGTTTTTATTTTAGATTTTGGCGATTTTTGCGGGCTATTTTGCAAAAAAAGGCAGATTATTTTTTCCCGAATCATACCAAAATCTAATCAGCACCAGAGTGTCCCGCAAGTGGCTTACCTACAAGTAAGCCATGCGCAGTGGCTAAGGCCTTATCCTTGTAATCGAATAGTTCCAAGTTCGAGTCCCGGTCCTGACAAGTGGGAAATAAAATTGTGGGCGCGGTAGCTCAGTGTTCAGCGCGCGTGAATTGCACTCGGTAGACCCGGGTTCGATCCCTCCGCTGGAAAAAGAAAGAACTGCCGTCGTGTTCAGACGGAGTACGATCACGCTAAACATGTGGGTCCGCAAGTCTTCAGGGGTGCGGAACTAATCCTGTAAAATCGAGAGGAAGGCCAGGTCTGCACTGCTGTCTCTAAGTGACTTACCTACCAAATTTTGTGGAATTCAGTCCATTAGTTTTTCAGCTAAAGTGGATACAAGCTTTAGCGGGCCATTTCGCGACAAAAGGCGGGTTATTTTATCCCGAATCGTACCCAAAACTAATCAGCACCAGATTCGCCAACAAGTGACTTACATATCAAATTTTATGAAATTCGGTCAATTACTTTTTTAGTTAGAGTGGATACAAAATCTGCACAGACAGACAGACACAGACACACAGATGTCACGCTAAAAATAGTTTTTTCGTATTCTAGAGGTCTCGAAACGTATAGATCCGTCGAAAACACGAGTTGCGATTTTCGGCATGATTCCAATACTTTCCCTATACATTACCATGTATTGCAGGGGAAGTAAAAAAATAGCCGCGATACACAAATTTAGTTCGTGTCGTCATTGGCCACTTTGAGGGAGAGGGGGGTAATTTAGCCTCCGAGAGTCTAACTTGCTCCAATTATGATTACAATACATCGATTGATGTCATATATTTTCAAATATGGTATAAATTGAAAGATTTTTTCAAGGCCTTTAAAATGAAGGGTAGCACGCTGTAGTTATAATCATTTGACCCACGTTACTAATTTTTCAAATTTTTTCTTGTAAAATTAAAAAGAAAAGAAAAATGGAAATTTGGAATGAGTTTGGTCACACTCCAATTAATTTAATTTAGAAATAATATGAAAATGTATGTAGATCGCAAATAAATGCATAATACAATTTTATTATTATTTATCAATGGTTATATGGAATGTGAGAAATGATATATTTTACTTTCAATGATTCAAAATTTAAAATTACGGCAACTTATATATAACTTATAGAGGTGGACATCCGTGAGTCTAGATTTGAAATTATTCCCAAAAAGTTCATCTTCGAGAATGCTACATCGTTCACATATGTTAAGCCAAAAGGTTTTTTGTTGCGGATATTTATTATCACACACATATTTAATCACAGTGGTACTTATTGAAGAGAAGATCGAACTTGAGTGTCTTTGTTCTTTACAACAAAATCTTCCTGAAACTCAGTCATTTCCATATGCAAGACAACTTCATCACTGTCAAAATCAGCGGTTTTACAGCGCCAATCATCATTAGACAGAGAAAAATTCTTGTTTAAAATTGACCAAACTAATGGCCCATTTTCTTTGCTTTATCGGTACATTTTAAAAATCCGTAAAAAAGCGTTCGTGACCCTCCAGTTTGTGACCATTTCACTCAAATATAAAAGAAAACAACAACTATATTTCCTACCGATGCATTTATCTTGATTCAACAAAAGCGTGTACATAGGAAGAGGATATAGCTAAAGAATGAAAAGAAAGGCAACACAAAACTATTTTTCCAACCAAAACTTATTGTTCCCTTGTTGTCTGGAGTTCATTACATTATGCTGAAATTCATTTCGCCGAGAAAGAAGAATAAAATTAAGAGGTAGACTATGTTTATATGAAAAGAGGCGAAAATGTTTGTTTTAGAACCCGGGCTAATAAAAGAAGGTGGGCGGATTTTAATATGTTTCATCTGCTCATTTTACTGAACTAAAAGTATGATCTGACCGAAATGGAATGAAAGTTTTATTTTTTACTACAAAATATACCCAGAGTTGCCCGGCAATTTATTATTTAAAGAAATTTTTCATGTAGATAACAGTTAAAATTGCACGCTATCTGTGTATATCGGCGCGATATGAGCCCCTCCCCCCCTCTCAACTAAAAAAATATGATGTGGGCAGCACATGACTTTCCTTATGTAATGCTATGCATGTACTTCCTTGACAGTAAAAAAAAATTGATTAAAAGATCCACGGCACGATGTCAGTAATGTTATTATTCTTTTGGCGCTTTTCTGGATGACAGCACGCAAAACTATTTCATACCCAATTAATTTACATATCACGCAAATATAAATTAACAATTATCAATATTGATAGCATCCTCAATAAACAATAGAGTCCATATATTAAGATATTTTAATAATAAATTCGTCAGTTTGGCATCATTTTCATCAACTTGGCATCATTTGTACAATGTTGACGATATATTCGCCGATTTGGGGCTACATATCTTTAAGTTGGTAATATATTTTGCAAGATTATTCACTAAGATCGCCAAATGTATGACGCAATTCTTATACTGGATGATTAAAAATAGAAGAACTAAACTTTATGAGGTGGTAGTACACACCAAACCAAGCATTTTTCGTTATAGTTTACCGGATCGCAAAGGAAACTTAAAGTCGGCAGTGGGCGCTTAATAGTAAAACCGATGAGGTGCGGCGAAAACACAAGAATGACTTAGAAATTATAAAATGACATTTAATAAACAATAATTACAGTAATCGCTCAAAAAAGCGACCGTAAACCTGAATGGCGATGGAGTGATTGGCGAACTCTCTAAAATAGATCAGGAATGTCGCACACTCTGGCATCAGAGGCTGAAATTGTAACATTTCTGTCAATATGGCAACCATGAAAAAGTCGCCCAGGTAGTAACATCCCGCCAAATTTTTCACCAAACATTACGGACAAACGAAGAAAGGGTTATTCTAACAGTCGTTTCTTATACTATTTCTAAGATATTGGATTTTCATCAATTAGTCGTTACTTTCATTGACTTGGCGTCATTTCTATCAGTATCACGACATTTTTGTTATCAATTTATGACATTTTTGTTAATTTTGTAGCAATACAACACCCGCCAAGTTGGCGATATGCTGACAAAGTTATCACCAGAATTTCGCCTAGCTTTCCAGACGGAGGAATATGTTACTTTTATAGTAGATTTTTATACTCTTTCCAAGATATTGAACGTCATTTCAATTAAGCGACATTTTCTTTGATTTACCGTCATTTTCATCAACTTGGCGACATTTTCGTTAATTTGGCAATATTAAAAACTCATCAAGTTGGAAAATTAATAGAACTTCTACCAATTTACAGGCATCTGTGGGATATAAATTATCCAAATTACATGAGAAAAAACACTGAAGAAAGCTTCCTGGAATTAAATCGCCAACTTTAGATATTATACTCATAATATACAATAATCGTATAATAATATAACAATACTCGTATAATAATATAGATATATAATATCTAGAAGGGATAAATAATTTAGACAAGGTTCTATTAAAATATTACCGCTCTTATTAAAGATTTCTGTTGGGGAACCGGACCCACCAGACCCTCAAATATTGTGATATCACTTTCAATTAGAATTGCATGAAAATCGAAGGAGATATGATTTAAGAGCCCATCCCTAAAATGAAAGAAATTATGCTGGAATTAGGAAATACAAAAACCGCAGGAAAGGGGGGGGGGCAGACTAAATATCTAAACTTTAAGTGCTAAGGTACTCCCCACTCCGTCTTAGAGAAACCAGTAGAAAATAGAAGAAACATATCTCCAAGAAAAATAATTATTTTCATCAAAAGGATTATGTCAACACAAAAATTTCAAGAGGGGACCCCACCGCCTGAGAAAAGAAAATAATAGTGGGGTGCCCCTTTAGAGTGGGACGCTCAAGACTTATTGTCCCTCTGGAACCCCCGAATCCTGGCCTGGTTAATAACTTTTAGCTCCTCCAGAAAATATAAAATGTTAAACAAAAAAATATTCGGTTCGATAGATTCTCAAATACTCAGTGATAAAAACTGCTTTCGTTTTAAAAATAAATGGAAATAATGTCAAATCTAAAATCTTTATTAATTTTTATCAAGCCAGCTCAGAACAGGTGACCTTCTGTTACACAGTTAGCGTCTAGCAAACTCCGAAACGTCTGTTACTCAGCTGTTCAAGATGTGCCAGACCATACCGATCATGCATTTAATAGCAATAAAATAATTATCACCTTATTTCAAAATCTGAGATATTTTTGTAATTCTATATTATGTGTTCAACCGGAAAGTATCAGCTGACAAATAAAAACTTAATTTTCAAAATATTTTTGATAGATTCTCAAAAACTGAATATAAAAAAAAGTGCGTAAATACATAGATTATAATTTTAGTTCAAATCAGATGATAATTGAGCTTTTTCCCATGCGGATATTGCTCATTATTAAAAAGACAAAATAATAGAACCCGGAAGTTCGTGATAGCTACATTTCAATTTAGCATTTTATGTGTAAGAGGTCAAAACCTGATGAATCTTTGCAATTTTCCATTATAAAGTATAAAGAAAATTGGTTATAGCATCTGATTTTGTCCTCTTTATATAATTCTAAGCTAAAATATAGTATTCAAGGACATCCTGCAATTTTTTTTAATTTTTTTCTAATGAAAATTTAGATAGTTCCTAATTCCAAACTTCTCCGTGATTCAAACAGTCTAGTGGTTAGAGTTGGGCAGTGAAAGCTCAGATATGTTGATAGCGAGTTCTGTCCTCTCCTGAAACTCAATTCTTTTTTGTTTACGGTTTTAAATAATATATAAACACTGTTTTGAGAGCAATATATTTGAAGATTCCCTACCCAAATATATTATAATCGCCAATCTAAGGAAAATTTCATATAGTTTAAATAAAGTATATTTGCAACGAAATTCATAACACAGCAGTAGAGTGAAGAGATAAGTGATTGAAGTGAACGTTTTTGTGGAGGGTCTATCCTCAGATATTTTTCTAATAGAAAATCCTGAGAAATATATTTATGGTTAAAATAAAGTGATATCCCAACGTCATTCGTAGCACAATGGCAGAGTGACGCGCCAACGATTCGAAGCGAACATTTTGTGAAGGGTTCTGACCTTAGATATATTGTAATCGCCAATCTAGAGAAAAATTTTAAATAGTTAAAATAAAATAAAACTGCGTCGCCCTTCGTAGCACAGTGGTAGTGTGCTGCGGTAACGCCATGAAATGAACGTTTTTCTTTAGGGTTCTGTCCTCAGTTTCATTCTAAATGACAATCCAGAGAAAATCTAAGTTAAAATAAAATTGTAGTGCCATTTGTAGCACATTGGTTGAGCGCCACGGAAACAGCATGCAGCGAACATT
The DNA here is from genome assembly GCA_951213105.1 of Amaurobius ferox. Classification (NCBI taxonomy): domain Eukaryota; kingdom Metazoa; phylum Arthropoda; class Arachnida; order Araneae; family Amaurobiidae; genus Amaurobius; species Amaurobius ferox. The sequence continues at coordinate 117,024,624 of OX578143.1, read as the reverse complement.
TTTGTGGAGGGTTCTGTCCTCAAATATATTATAATCGCCAATCCAGAGAAAAGTAGTTAAAATAAAATATACCTGCATCGCCCTTCGTAGCACAGTGGTAGAGTGCTGTGGTAACGGCATGAAGTGAACATTTTTGTGGAGCAATCTGTATTCAGATTTAGTATAATCGCCAATACAGAGAAAATATTATATAGTTAAAATAAAATGAAATTGCAGGGCCATTCGTAGCACAGAGGTATAGTGCCGCGGTAACGGCCTGAAGTGAACATTTTTGTGGAAGATTCTGTCATCAGATTTAGTATAAACGTCAAGTCAGAGAAAATTTTATATAGTTAAAATAAAATGGAACTGCATCGCGCTTTGTAGCACAGTGGCAGAGTGCCATAGTAAGGTAGGATGTGACCGTTTTTGTGGATAGTTCTGTCCTAGGGTTTATTACAATCACCAATCCAGAGAAAACTTTATATAGTTAAAATAAAAAGAAGTTGCAGCGTCATTCATAGCACAGTGGGAGAGTGTCGCCTTAACGGCCTGAAGTGAACATTTTTGTGGAAGGTTCTGTTCTCAGATTTAGTATAATCGCCAATACAGAGAAAATGCTATATAGTTAAAATAAAAGATAACTGCATTCCTCTTTGTAGAACAGTTGTAGAGGGCCGCGGTAAGGCGTGACGTGATTGTTTTTGTGGATGGTTCTGTCCTCGGGTTTATTATACACAAGAATCCAGATAAAACTTACTATCGTTAAAATAAAATGAAATTGTATCAACATTCGTAGCACAGTGCTATTCTGCCGCCGTAACGGCCTAAAGTGAACGTTTCTGGGGAAAGATCAGTCCTCAAATTTAGTATAATCTCAATCCAGAGAAAACATTTTATAGTAAAAATAAATATGAACTGTATCGGTCTTTGTAGCGCAGTGGTAGAAAGCCGCGGTATGGCATGAAGTGATCGTTTTTGTGGATGGTTCTGTCCTCGGGTTAAATATAATCACCAATCCAGAGAAAATATTATATATTTAAAATAAAAAGGGATTGCAGCGCCATTCGTAGCACAGTGGTAGAGTGCCTCCGAAAAATCCGGAAGTAACTTTTTTGTGGAAGTTTCTGTCCTCAGATTTAGTATAAGCTCAATCCAGAGAAAATTTTATATAGTTAAAATAAATATGAACTGTATCGGTCTTTGTAGCACAGTGGTAGATAACAACGGTAAGGTATGCTGTGATCGTTTTTGTGGACGGTTCTGTCCTCGGGTTTATTAAAATCACCAATCCAGGGAAAACTTTATTAAGTTAAAATAAAATGAAATTGCAGCGCCATTCGTAGCAAAGTGGTAGAGTGCCTCCGGAAGTGAACTTTTTTGTGGAAGGTTCTGTCCTCAGATTTAGTATAATCTCAATCCAGAGAAAATTTTATATAGTTAAAATAAATATGAACTGTATCGGTCTTTGTAGCACAGTGGTAGAGAGCAACGGTAAGGTATGCTGTCATCGTTTTTGTGAATGGTTCTGTCCTCGGGTTTATTAAAATCACCAATCCAGAGAAAATTTTATATAGTTAAAATAAAAAGGGATTGCAGCGCCATCGTAGCACAGTGGTAGAGTGCCTCTGAAAAGTCCGGAAGTGAAATTTTTTGTGGAAGTTTCTGTCCTCAGATTTAGTATAAGCTCAATCCAGAGAAAATTTTATATAGTTAAAATAAATATGAACTGTATCGGTCTTTGTAGCACAGTGGTAGGTAACAACGGTAAGGTATGTTGTGGACGGTTCTGTCCTCGGGTTTATTAAAATCACCAATCCAGAGAAAACTTTATAAAGTTAAAATAAAATGAAATTGCAGCGCCATTCGTAGCACAGTGGTAGAGTGCCTCCGGAAGTGAACTTTTTTGTGGAAGGTTCTGTCCTCAGATTTAGTATAATCTCAATCCAGAGAAAATTTTATATAGTTAAAATAAATATGAACTGTATCGGTCTTTGTAGCACAGTGGTAGAGAGCAACGGTAAGGTATGCTGTCATCGTTTTTGTGAATGGTTCTGTCCTCGGGTTTATTAAAATCACCAATCCAGAGAAAATTTTATATAGTTAAAATAAAAAGGGATTGCAGCGCCATCGTAGCACAGTGGTAGAGTGCCTCTGAAAAGTCCGGAAGTGAAATTTTTTGTGGAAGTTTCTGTCCTCAGATTTAGTATAAGCTCAATCCAGAGAAAACTTTATATAGTTAAAATAAATATGAACTGTATCGGTATTTGTAGCACAGTGGTAGATAACAACGGTAAGGTATGCTGTGGTCGTTTTTGTGGACGGTTCTGTCCTCGGGTTTATTAAAATCACCAATCCAGAGAAAACTTTATAAAGTTAAAATAAAATGAAATTGCAGCGCCATTCGTAGCACAGTGGTAGAGTGCCTCCGGAAGTGAACTTTTTTGTGGAAGGTTCTGTCCTCAGATTTAGTATAATCTCAATCCAGAGAAAATTTTATATAGTTAAAATAAATATGAACTGTATCGGTCTCTGTAGCACAGTGGTAGAGAGCAACGGTAAGGTATGCTGTCATCGTTTTTGTGAATGGTTCTGTCCTCGGGTTTGTTAAAATCACCAATCCAGAGAAAATTTTATATAGTTAAAATAAAAAGGGATTGCAGCGCCATCGTAGCACAGTGGTAGAGTGCCTCTGAAAAGTCCGGAAGTGAAATTTTTTGTGGAAGTTTCTGTCCTCAGATTTAGTATAAGCTCAATCCAGAGAAAACTTTATATAGTTAAAATAAATATGAACTGTATCGGTATTTGTAGCACAGTGGTAGAGAGCAAAGGTAAGGTAGGCTGTGATCGTTTTAGTGGATGGTTCTGTCCTCGGGTTTATTAAAATCACCAATCCAGAGAAAACTTTATATAGCTAAAATAAAATGAAATTGCAGCGCCATACGTAGCACAGTGGTAGAGTGCCTCCGAAAGTGAACTTTTTTGTGGAAGGTTCTGTCCTCAGATTTAGTATAATCTCAATCCAGAGAAAATTTTATGTAGTTAAAATAAATATGAATTGTATCGGTCTTTGTAGCACAGTGGTAGAGAGTCGCGGTAAGGCATGATGTGATCATTTTTGTGGACGGTTCTGTCCTCGGGTTTATTAAAATCACCAATCTAGAGAAACCTTTATATAGTTAAAATAAAATAGAAATGTAGCGCCATTCGTAGCACAGTGGTAAAGTGCCTCTGTAGCGTCCAGAAATGAACTTTTTTGTGGAAAAGTTCTGTCCTCAGATTTAGTATAATCTCAATCCAGAGAAAATGTTATATAGTTAAAATAAATAGGAACTGCAGCAGTCTTTGCAGCACAGTGGTAGAGTGTCGCGGAAACGGCATGATGGGAATTTTTTTGTGGAAGGTTCTGTCCTCGGGTTTATTATATTCACCAGTCCAGAGAAAATTATATAGTTAAATTAAAAAAAAATTGCAGCGCATTTGTAGCACTGCGGTAGAGAGCGTCGGAAACGGCATGAAGTGAACGTTTAGGGTTCTGTCCTCAGATTTTTTCTAAACGCCAATATCGAGAAAAATTTACGTAATTATAATGAAATAAAATTGCAACTTCATTCATAGCACCGCGGTAGAGTGAGACGATAACGGCGTGAAACTGGCATTTTTGTTGAGGGTTCTGTCCAGGGAAATTTTAACTGGACATTTTTAAATTATTTAAACAGGTATGTCAAAATGATAAACTTAAATACTACAAATTCGTCGCTTTGTTCGTCGCCTTCTTGGCCGAGAGGCTTTGGGCGTCAAGTTGCGGGGCATTAGGCTCTGGGTTCGATTCTAGCTTTGGGTTAAAAGGGTAAGTGTTTGAGAATAATTGGTATTATGTGTTCAACAGGGTTGAAGAGGGATCATTGTTCATGATTCGGTCGGGGTTAGGTCTTTCTAATTACTAACATTTAAGTCTTTCTGAACTAAATTTCTTCCTTTCTTACTAAATTATCTGCACGAAATGGAGGACGAGCGGTGGTTGAACTCCACCGTTGCTGGTGGGGTTTCTCTTCGGGCCTGCTGGCTTCGGTGTCGCTCTCCCACTCTTCCTCGTCCAAAGTTCGTGCAGGGTTTGTTTTGCACCACATAACACCTGTTAAAGAAGTCCCGAAATTTTATGCATTTCATAAAACTTCGCATCTCTTTTTTTCTTCCTCTCCAAGCGGACGCAGAGAGCGACGTCATTTCCTATACGTCACTTCCGGTGCGTCACTTCCTGTTCGACACTTCCGGTACGTCATTTCCTGTGCGTCACATCCGGTACGTCATTTCCATTCAAACAAAAAAATAAAAATTAAAGAGAAATGTATGAGAATGATGGAACCGATCCCACAAACACTGAAATTAGAAACAGACAACATGACCACTTAGCCAGCCAGCTAATATACATCTGATACAATTTATTCTATTTAAACTTAACGGAGAGAATTTCAGGAAAACACAAATACCTAAATGGTCACGAACCCATAGCCTAGGGTATCGGAAACAGGTAACATGACCACTAAGCCAGCGAATCCCCGTGTCGAATATCCAAATTAATCTATTTAATTTTAAAGGAGAGACTGCTCAGAAATACACAGATGCCAAAATAAATTAAATGGATACGAACTCACAGCCTTTAGAAACGGAGAAACACATCATGACCACTGAACCAGCCAGTTCTAATGCAAAGACTTCTAACTAATATATTTAAACTTAACGGAGATACTTGTCAGAAAAAGGCACAATTATCAAAACGCTATATGGGATCGAACCCACAGCCTCTAGAACTGTAGGAAGATAGCATGACTACCAAACCAGCAAGTTCATATACCAAGGATCCTAATTAATATATTAAAATTTAACAGAGACATTGTTAAGAAAATGCATAGATGCCAAAAAGACTCAAAAAACTCGAACCTTTAGTTTCTTCGAATTAGATAACGTAGTGGTAGAGTGCCGCGGTAAAGCATTATGTGATAGTTTTTATGAATGGTTCTGTCCTCGTGTTCATTATAATCATCAATCCAGAGAAATCTTTATATAATTAAAATAAAATGAATTTGCAGCGTCATTAGTATCACAATGGTAGAGTGTCGCCATAACGAACTGAAGTGAGCATTTGTGTTTAAGATTCAGACCTCAGATTAGTATAATCTCTATCCAGAGAAAATTTTATATAGTTAAAATAAAGAGGAACTGCATCGGCCTTTGTAGCACAGTGGTAGAGTGCCGCGGTAAGGCATGATGTGATCGATTTTGTGGATGGTTCTGTCCTCGGTTTTATTATAATCACCAATCCAGAGATAAATTTATATGGTTAAAATAAAATGGAATTGCAGCGCAATTCGTAGCTAAGAGGTAGAGTTCCTCCGTCTCGTCCCGAAGCGAACTTTTTTGTGGAAGGTTCTGTCCTCAGTATAATCGCCAATCCAGAGAAATTTTTACACCCTTAGAATGGAATTGAACTGCATCGGTTTTTGTAGCATAGTGGTAGAGTGCCTTGGTAAGGCATGCTTTGATCGTTTTACTGGATTTTGTCTTCGGGTTTATTAAAATCACCAATCCAGAGAAAACTTTATATAGTTAAAATAAAATGGAATTGCAGCGCCATTCGTAGCACAGTGGTAGAGTATCTCCGAAAGTGAACTTTTTGTGGAAGGTTCAGTCCTCAGATTTAGTATAATCTCAATCCAGAGAAAACTTTATATTGTTAAAATAAATATGAATTGTATCGGTCTATGTAGCACAGTGGTAGAGAGCCGCGGTAAGGCATGATGTGATGGTTTTTTGGATGGTTCTTTCCTCGGGTTTATTAAAATCACCAATCCAGAGAAAACTTTATATAGTTAAAATAAATGAAATTGCATCGCCATTCGTAGCACAGTGGTAGAGTGCCTCCGAAAGTGAACTTTTTTGTGGAAGGTTCTGTCCTCAGATTTAGTATAATCGCAATTCAGAGAAAATTTCATATAGTAAAATAAATATGAATTGTATCGGTCTTTGTAGCACAGTGGTAGAGAGTCGCGGTAAGGCATGATGTGATCATTTTTGTGGATGGTTCTGTCCTCGGGTTTATTAAAATCACCAATCTAGAGAAACCTTTATATAGTTAAAATAAAATAGAAATGTAGCGCCATTCGTAGCACAGTGGTAGAGTGCCTCTGTAGCGTCCAGAAATGAACTTTTTTGTGGAAACGTTCTGTCCTCAGATTTAGTATAATCTCAATCCAGAGAAAATGTTATATAGTTAAAATAAATAGGAACTGCAGCAGTCTTTGCAGCACAGTGGTAGAGTGTTGCGGAAACGGCATGATGGGAATTTTTTTGTGGATGGTTCTGTCCTCGGGTTTATTATATTCACCAGTCCAGAGAAAATTATATAGTTAAATTAAAATAAAATTGCAGCGCATTTATAGCACTGCGGTAGAGAGCGTCGGAAACGGCATGAAGTGAACGTTTGGGGTTCTGTCCTCAGATTTTTTCTAAACGCCAATATCGAGAAAAATTTACGTAATTATAATGACATAAAATTGCAACTTCATTCATAGCACCGCGGTAGAGTGAGGCGATAACGGCGTGAAACTGGCATTTTTGTTGAGGGTTCTGTCCAGGGAAATTTTAACTGCACATTTTCAAATTATTTAAACAGGCATGTCAAAATGTGAAACTTAAATACTACAAATTCGTCGCTTTGTTCGTCGCCTTCTTGGCCGAGAGGCTTTGGGCGTCAAGTTGCGGGGCATTAGGCTCTGGGTTCGATTCTAGCTTTGGGTTAAAAGGGTAAGAGTTTGAGAATAATTGGTATTATGTGTTCAACAGGGTTGAAGAGGGATCATTGTTCATGATTCGGTCGGGGTTAGGTCTTTCTAATTACTAACATTTAAGTCTTTCTGAACTAAATTTCTTCCTTTCTTACTAAATTATCTGCACGAAATGGAGGACGAGCGGTGGTTGAGCTCCACCGTTGCTGGTGGGGTTTCTCTTCGGGCCTGCTGGCTTCGGTGTCGCTCTCCCACTCTTCCTCGTCCAAAGTTCGTGCAGGGTTTGTTTTGCACCACATAACACCTGTTAAAGAAGTCCCGAAATTTTATGCATTTCATAAAACTTCGCATCTCTTTTTTTCCTCCTCTCCAAGCGGACGCAGAGAGCGACGTCACTTCCTGTACGTCACTTCCGGTACGTCATTTCCATTCAAACAAAAAAATAAAAATTAAAGAGAAATGTATGAGAATGATGGAACCGAACCTACAAACTCTGAAATTAGAAACAGACAACATGACCACTTAGCCAGCCAGCTAATATACATCTGATCCAAATTATTCCATTTAAACTTAACGGAGAGAACTTCAGGAAAACACAAATACCTAAACGGTCACGAACCCATAGCCTAGGGTATAGGAAACAGGTAACATGACCACTAAGCCAGCGAATCCCCGTGTAGAATATCCAAATTAATCTATTTAATTTTAAAGGAAAGACTGATCAGAAAAACACAGATGCCAAAAAAAATTAAATGGATACGAACTCACAGCCTCTAGAAACGGAGAAACACATCATGACCACTGAACCAGCCAGTTCATATACAAAGACTTCTAATTAATATATTTAAACTTAACGGAGATACTTGTCAGAAAAAGGCACAGTTATCAAAACGCTCTATGGGATCGAACCCACAGCCTCTAGAACTGTAGGAAGATAGCATGACCACCAAACCAGCAAGTTCATATACCAGGGATCCTAATTAATATATTTAAATTTAACAGAGACATTGTTAAGAAAATGCATAGATGCCAAAACGACTCAAAAAACTCGAACCTTTAGTTTCTTCGAATTGGATAACGTAGTGGTGGAGTGCCGCGGTAAGGCATTATGTGATCGTTTTTATGAATGGTTCTGTCCTCGTGTTTATTATAATCACCAATTCAGCGAAAACTTTATATTACTATTAAAATAAAATGAATTTGCAGCGTCATTAGTACCACAATGGTAGAGTGTCGCCGTAACGAAATGAAGTGAGCATTTGTGTTTAAGGTTCTGACCTCAGATTAGTATAATCTCTATCCAGAGAAAATTTTATATAGTTAAAATAAAGAGGAACTGCATCGGCCTTTGTAGCACAGTGGTAGAGTGCCGCGGTAAGGCATGATTGGATCGATTTTGTGGATGGTTCTGTCCTCGGGTTTATTATAATCACCAATCCATAGAGAACTTTATATGGTTAAAATAAAATGGAATTGCAGCGCCATTCGTAGCACAGTGGTAGAGTGCCTCCGTCACGTCCCGAAGCGAACTTTTTTTGTGGAAGGTTCTGTCCTCAGTATAATCGCCAATCCAGAGAAATTTTTACACCCTTAGAATGGAATTGACCTGCATCGCTCTTTGTAGCATAGTGGTAGAGTGCCTTGGTAAGGCATGCTTTGATCGTTTTACTGGATGGTTGTCTTCGGGTTTATTATAATCACCAATCCAGATAAAACTTTACATAGTTAAAATAAAATGGAATTGCAGCTCCCTTCGTAGCACAGTGGTAGAGTGCCTCATGAAGTGAACTTTTTTGTGGAAGGTTCTGTCCCCAGATTTAGTATAATCTCATTCCAGAGAATATTTTATATAGTTAAAATAAATATGAATTGTATCGGTCTTTGTAGCACAGTGGTAGAGAGTCGCGGTAAGGCATGATGTGATCATTTTTGTGGACGGTTCTGTCCTCGGGTTTATTAAAATCACCAATCTAGAGAAAACTTTATATAGTTAAAATAAAATAGAAATGTAGCGCCATTCGTAGCACAGAAGTAGAGTGCCTCTGTAGCGTCCAGAAATGAACTTTTTTGTGGAAAAGTTCTGTCCTCAGATTTAGTATAATCTCAATCCAGAGAAAATGTTATATAGTTAAAATAAATAGGAACTGCAACAGTCTTTGCAGCACAGTGGTAGAGTGTCGCGGAAACGGCATGATGGGAATTTTTTTGTGGATGGTTCTGTCCTCGGGTTTATTATAGTCACCAGTCCAGAGAAAATTATATAGTTAAATTAAAATAAAATTGCAGCGCATTTGTAGCACTGCGGTAGAGAGCGTCGGAAACGGTATGAAGTGAACGTTTAGGGTTCTGTCCTCAGATTTTTTCTAAACGCCAATATCGAGAAAAATTTACGTAATTATAATGAAATAAAATTGCAACTTCATTCATAGCACCGCGGTAGAGTGAGACGATAACGGCGTGAAACTGGCATTTTTGTTGAGGGTTCTGTCCAGGGAAATTTTAACTGCACATTTTCAAATTATTTAAACAGGCATGTCAAAATGTTAAACTTAAATACTACAAATTCGGCGCTTTGTTCGTCGCCTTCTTGGCCGAGAGGCTTTGGGCGTCAATTTGCGGGGGCATTAGGCTCTGGGTTCGATTCTAGCTTTGGGTTGAAAGGGTAAGTGTTTGAGAATAATAGGTGTGACGTGTTTAATCGGGGTTGAAGAGGGATCATTGTTCTTGATTCGGTCGGGGTTAGGTCTTTCTAATTACTAACATTTAAGTCTTTCTGAACTAAATTTCATTCTTTCTTACTAAATTATCTGTACGGAATGGAGGACGAGCTGTGGTTGAGCTCCACCGTTGCTGGTGGGGTTTCTCTTCGGGCCTGCTGGCATCGGTGTCGCTCTCCCACTCTTCCTCGTCCAAAGTTCGTGCAGGGTTTGTTTTGCACCACATAACACCTGTTAAGGAAGTCCCGAAATTTTATGCATTTCATAAAACTTCGCATCTCTTTTTTTCTTCCTCTGCAAGCGAACGCAGAGAGCGACGTCATTTCCTGTACGTCACTTCCGGTACGTCACTTCCTGTACGTCACTTCCTGTACTTCACTTCATGTACGTCACTTCCGGTACGTCATTTCTTGTGCGTCACTTCCGGTACGTCATTTCTTGTGCGTCACTTCCGGTACGTCATTTCCATTCAAACAAAAAAATAAAAATTAAAGATAAATGTATGAGAATGATGGAACCGAACCCACAAACTCTGAAATTAGAAACAGACAACATGACCACTTAGCCAGCCAGCTGATATACATCTGATCCAAATTATTCTATTTAAACTTAACGGAGAGAATTTCAGGAAAACACAAATACCTAAATGGTCACGAACCCATAGCCTAGGGTATCGGAAACAGGTAACATGACCACTAAGCCAGCGAATCCCCGCGCAGAATATCCAAATTAATCTATTTAATTTTAAAGGAAAGACTGATCAGAAATACACAGATGCCAAAAAAAAATTAAATGGATACGAACTCACAGCCTCTAGAAACGGAGAAACACATCATGACCACTGAACCAGCCAGTTCATATGCAAAGACATCTAATTAATATATTTAAACTTAACGGAGATACTTGTCAGAAAAAGGCAGAGTTATCAAAATGCTCTATGGGATCGAACCCACAGCCTCTAGAACTGTAGAAAGATAGCATGACCACCAAACCAGCAAGTTCATATACCAGGGATCCTAATTAATATATTTAAATTTAACAGATACATTGTTAAGAAAACAATGAATTTAAATTTAACAGAGACATTGTTAAGAAAACAATGATTTTGATGGCAAAACGACTCAAAAAACTCGAACCTTTAGTTTCTTCGAATTAGATAACGTAGTGGTAGAGTGCCGCGGTAAGGCATTATGTGATCGTTTTTATGAATGGTTCTGTCCTCGTGTTTATTATAATCATAAATCCAGAGAAAACTTTATATACTTAAAATAAAATGAATTTGCAGCGTCATTAGTATCACAATGGCAGAGTGTCGCCGTAACGAACTGAAGTGAGCATTTGTGTTTAAGGTTCTGACCTCAGATTAGTATAATCTCTATCCAGAGAAAATTTTATATAGTTAAAATAAAAAGGAACTGCATCGGCCTTTGTTGCACAGTGGTAGAGCACCGCGGTAAGGCATGATGTGATCGATTTTACGGATGGTTCTGTCCTCGGGTTTATTATAATCATCAATCCAGAGAGAACTTTATATGGTTAAAATAAAATGAAATTGCTGCACCATTCGTAGCACAGTGGTAGAGAACCTCCGAAAGTGAACTTTTTTGTGGAAGGTTTTGTCCTCAGTATAATCGCCAATCCAGAGAAATTTTTACACACTTAGAATGGAATTGAACTGCATCGCTCTTTGTAGCATGGTGGCAGAGTGCCTTGGTAAGGCATGCTTTGATCGTTTTACTGGATGGTTGTCTTCGGGTTTATTAAAATCACCAATCCAGAGAAAACTTTATATAGTTAAAATAAAATGGAATTGCAGCACCATTCGTAGCACAGTGGTAGAGAACCTCCGAAAGTGAACTTTTTTGTGGAAGGTTCTGTCCTCAGTATAATCGCCAATCCAGAGAAACTTTTACACACTTAGAATGGAATTGAACTGCATCTCTCTTTGTAGCATAGTGGCAGAGTGCCTTGGTAAGGCATGCTTTGATCGTTTTACTGCATGGTTGTCTTCGGGTTTATTAAAATCACCAATCCAGAGAAAACTTTATATAGTTAAAATAAAATGGAATTGCAGCAGCATTCGTAGCACAGTGGTAGAGAACCTCCGAAAGTGAACTTTTTTGTGGAAGATTCTGTCCTTAGTATAATCGCCAATCCAGAGAAATTTTTACACACTTAGAATGGAATTGAACTGCATCGCTCTTTGTAGCATAGTGGCAGAGTGCCTTGGTAAGGCATGCTTTGATCGTTTTACTGGATGGTTGTCTTCGGGTTTATTAAAATCACCAATCCAGAGAAAACTTTATATAGTTAAAATAAAATGGAATTGCAGCACCATTCGTAGCACAGTGGTACAGAACCTCCGAAAGTGAACTTTTTTGTGGAAGGTTCTGTCCTCAGATTTAGTATAATCTCAATCCAGAGAAAACTTTATATAGTTAAAATAAATATGAATTGTATCGGTCTACGTAGCACAGTGGTAGAGAGCCGCGGTAAGGCATGATGTGATCGTTTTTTTGGATGGTTCTTTCCTCGGGTTTATTAAAATCACCAATCCAGAGAAAACTTTATAGTTAAAATAAATGAAATTGCAGCGCCAGTCGTAGCACAGTGGTAGAGTGCCTACGAAAGTGAATTTTTTGTGGAAGGTTCTGTCCTCAGATTTAGTATAATCGCAATTCAGAGAAAATTTTATATAGTAAAATAAATATGAATTGCATCGATCTTTGTAGCACAGTGGTAGAGAGTCGCGGTAAGGCATGATGTGATCGTTTTTGTGGATGGTTCTGTCCTCGGGTTTATTAAAATCACCAATGTAGATAAAACTTTATATAGTTAAAATAAAATAGAATTGTAGCGCCATTCGTAGCACAGTGATAGGGTACCTCTGTAGCGTCCAGAAATGAACTTTTTTGTGGAAAATTCTGTCCTCAGATTTAGTATAATCTAAATTCAGAGAAAATTTTATATAGTTAAAATAAATAGGAACTGCAGCAGTCTTTGTAGCACAGTGGTAGAGTGTCGCGGAAACGGCATGATGGGAATGTTTTTGTGGATGGTTCTGTCCTCGGGTTTATTATAGTCACCAGTCCAGAGAAAATTATATAGTTAAATTAAAATAAAATTGAAGCTCATTTGTAGCACTGTGGTAGAGAGCGTCGGAAACGGCATGAAGTGAACGTCTAGGGTTCTGTCCTCAGATTTTTTTCTAAACGCCAATATAGAGAAAACTTTGCGATGTTATAATGAAATAAAATTGCAACTTCATTCATAGCACCGCGGTAGAGTGAGACGATAACGGCGTGAAACTGGCATTTTTGCGGAGGGTTCTGTCCAGGGAAATTTTAACTGCACATTTTCAGATTATTTAAACAGGCATGTCAAAATGTTAAACTTAAATACTACAAATTCGTCGCTTTGTTCGTCGCCTTCTTGGCCGAGAGGCTTTGGGCGTCAAGTTGCGGGGCATTAGGCTCTGGGTTCTATTCTAGCTTTGGGTTAAAAGGGTAATTGTTTGAGAATAATTGGTATTACGTGTTCAACAGGGTTGAAGAGGGATCATTGTTCATGATTCGGTCGGGGTTAGGTCTTTCTAATTACTAACATTTAAGTCTTTCTGAACTAAATTTCTTCCTTTCTTACTAAATTATCTGCACGAAATGGAGGACGAGCGGTGGTTGAGCTCCACCGTTGCTGGTGGGGTTTCTCTTCGGGCCTGCTGGCTTCGGTGTCGCTCTCCCACTCTTCCTCGTCCAAAGTTCGTGCAGGGTTTGTTTTGCACCACATAACACCTGTTAAAGAAGTCCCGAAATTTTATGCATTTCATAAAACTTCGCATCTCTTTTTTTCCTCCTCTCCAAGCGGACGCAGAGAGCGACGTCACTTCCTGTACGTCACTTCCGGTACGTCATTTCCATTCAAACAAAAAAATAAAAATTAAAGAGAAATGTATGAGAATGATGGAACCGAACCTACAAACTCTGAAATTAGAAACAGACAACATGACCACTTAGCCAGCCAGCTAATATACATCTGATCCAAATTATTCCATTTAAACTTAACGGAGAGAACTTCAGGAAAACACAAATACCTAAACGGTCACGAACCCATAGCCTAGGGTATAGGAAACAGGTAACATGACCACTAAGCCAGCGAATCCCCGTGTAGAATATCCAAATTAATCTATTTAATTTTAAAGGAAAGACTGATCAGAAAAACACAGATGCCAAAAAAAATTAAATGGATACGAACTCACAGCCTCTAGAAACGGAGAAACACATCATGACCACTGAACCAGCCAGTTCATATACAAAGACTTCTAATTAATATATTTAAACTTAACGGAGATACTTGTCAGAAAAAGGCACAGTTATCAAAACGCTCTATGGGATCGAACCCACAGCCTCTAGAACTGTAGGAAGATAGCATGACCACCAAACCAGCAAGTTCATATACCAGGGATCCTAATTAATATATTTAAATTTAACAGAGACATTGTTAAGAAAATGCATAGATGCCAAAACGACTCAAAAAACTCGAACCTTTAGTTTCTTCGAATTGGATAACGTAGTGGTGGAGTGCCGCGGTAAGGCATTATGTGATCGTTTTTATGAATGGTTCTGTCCTCGTGTTTATTATAATCACCAATTCAGCGAAAACTTTATATTACTATTAAAATAAAATGAATTTGCAGCGTCATTAGTACCACAATGGTAGAGTGTCGCCGTAACGAAATGAAGTGAGCATTTGTGTTTAAGGTTCTGACCTCAGATTAGTATAATCTCTATCCAGAGAAAATTTTATATAGTTAAAATAAAGAGGAACTGCATCGGCCTTTGTAGCACAGTGGTAGAGTGCCGCGGTAAGGCATGATTGGATCGATTTTGTGGATGGTTCTGTCCTCGGGTTTATTATAATCACCAATCCATAGAGAACTTTATATGGTTAAAATAAAATGGAATTGCAGCGCCATTCGTAGCACAGTGGTAGAGTGCCTCCGTCACGTCCCGAAGCGAACTTTTTTTGTGGAAGGTTCTGTCCTCAGTATAATCGCCAATCCAGAGAAATTTTTACACCCTTAGAATGGAATTGACCTGCATCGCTCTTTGTAGCATAGTGGTAGAGTGCCTTGGTAAGGCATGCTTTGATCGTTTTACTGGATGGTTGTCTTCGGGTTTATTATAATCACCAATCCAGATAAAACTTTACATAGTTAAAATAAAATGGAATTGCAGCTCCCTTCGTAGCACAGTGGTAGAGTGCCTCATGAAGTGAACTTTTTTGTGGAAGGTTCTGTCCCCAGATTTAGTATAATCTCATTCCAGAGAATATTTTATATAGTTAAAATAAATATGAATTGTATCGGTCTTTGTAGCACAGTGGTAGAGAGTCGCGGTAAGGCATGATGTGATCATTTTTGTGGACGGTTCTGTCCTCGGGTTTATTAAAATCACCAATCTAGAGAAAACTTTATATAGTTAAAATAAAATAGAAATGTAGCGCCATTCGTAGCACAGAAGTAGAGTGCCTCTGTAGCGTCCAGAAATGAACTTTTTTGTGGAAAAGTTCTGTCCTCAGATTTAGTATAATCTCAATCCAGAGAAAATGTTATATAGTTAAAATAAATAGGAACTGCAACAGTCTTTGCAGCACAGTGGTAGAGTGTCGCGGAAACGGCATGATGGGAATTTTTTTGTGGATGGTTCTGTCCTCGGGTTTATTATAGTCACCAGTCCAGAGAAAATTATATAGTTAAATTAAAATAAAATTGCAGCGCATTTGTAGCACTGCGGTAGAGAGCGTCGGAAACGGTATGAAGTGAACGTTTAGGGTTCTGTCCTCAGATTTTTTCTAAACGCCAATATCGAGAAAAATTTACGTAATTATAATGAAATAAAATTGCAACTTCATTCATAGCACCGCGGTAGAGTGAGACGATAACGGCGTGAAACTGGCATTTTTGTTGAGGGTTCTGTCCAGGGAAATTTTAACTGCACATTTTCAAATTATTTAAACAGGCATGTCAAAATGTTAAACTTAAATACTACAAATTCGGCGCTTTGTTCGTCGCCTTCTTGGCCGAGAGGCTTTGGGCGTCAATTTGCGGGGGCATTAGGCTCTGGGTTCGATTCTAGCTTTGGGTTGAAAGGGTAAGTGTTTGAGAATAATAGGTGTGACGTGTTTAATCGGGGTTGAAGAGGGATCATTGTTCTTGATTCGGTCGGGGTTAGGTCTTTCTAATTACTAACATTTAAGTCTTTCTGAACTAAATTTCTTCCTTTCTTACTAAATTATCTGCACGAAATGGAGGACGAGCGGTGGTTGAACTCCACCGTTGCTGGTGGGGTTTCTCTTCGGGCCTGCTGGCTTCGGTGTCGCTCTCCCACTCTTCCTCGTCCAAAGTTCGTGCAGGGTTTGTTTTGCACCACATAACACCTGTTAAAGAAGTCCCGAAATTTTATGCATTTCATAAAACTTCGCATCTCTTTTTTTCTTCCTCTCCAAGCGGACGCAGAGAGCGACGTCATTTCCTATACGTCACTTCCGGTGCGTCACTTCCTGTTCGACACTTCCGGTACGTCATTTCCTGTGCGTCACATCCGGTACGTCATTTCCATTCAAACAAAAAAATAAAAATTAAAGAGAAATGTATGAGAATGATGGAACCGATCCCACAAACACTGAAATTAGAAACAGACAACATGACCACTTAGCCAGCCAGCTAATATACATCTGATACAATTTATTCTATTTAAACTTAACGGAGAGAATTTCAGGAAAACACAAATACCTAAATGGTCACGAACCCATAGCCTAGGGTATCGGAAACAGGTAACATGACCACTAAGCCAGCGAATCCCCGTGTCGAATATCCAAATTAATCTATTTAATTTTAAAGGAGAGACTGCTCAGAAATACACAGATGCCAAAATAAATTAAATGGATACGAACTCACAGCCTTTAGAAACGGAGAAACACATCATGACCACTGAACCAGCCAGTTCTAATGCAAAGACTTCTAACTAATATATTTAAACTTAACGGAGATACTTGTCAGAAAAAGGCACAATTATCAAAACGCTATATGGGATCGAACCCACAGCCTCTAGAACTGTAGGAAGATAGCATGACTACCAAACCAGCAAGTTCATATACCAAGGATCCTAATTAATATATTAAAATTTAACAGAGACATTGTTAAGAAAATGCATAGATGCCAAAAAGACTCAAAAAACTCGAACCTTTAGTTTCTTCGAATTAGATAACGTAGTGGTAGAGTGCCGCGGTAAAGCATTATGTGATAGTTTTTATGAATGGTTCTGTCCTCGTGTTCATTATAATCATCAATCCAGAGAAATCTTTATATAATTAAAATAAAATGAATTTGCAGCGTCATTAGTATCACAATGGTAGAGTGTCGCCATAACGAACTGAAGTGAGCATTTGTGTTTAAGATTCAGACCTCAGATTAGTATAATCTCTATCCAGAGAAAATTTTATATAGTTAAAATAAAGAGGAACTGCATCGGCCTTTGTAGCACAGTGGTAGAGTGCCGCGGTAAGGCATGATGTGATCGATTTTGTGGATGGTTCTGTCCTCGGTTTTATTATAATCACCAATCCAGAGATAAATTTATATGGTTAAAATAAAATGGAATTGCAGCGCAATTCGTAGCTAAGAGGTAGAGTTCCTCCGTCTCGTCCCGAAGCGAACTTTTTTGTGGAAGGTTCTGTCCTCAGTATAATCGCCAATCCAGAGAAATTTTTACACCCTTAGAATGGAATTGAACTGCATCGGTTTTTGTAGCATAGTGGTAGAGTGCCTTGGTAAGGCATGCTTTGATCGTTTTACTGGATTTTGTCTTCGGGTTTATTAAAATCACCAATCCAGAGAAAACTTTATATAGTTAAAATAAAATGGAATTGCAGCGCCATTCGTAGCACAGTGGTAGAGTATCTCCGAAAGTGAACTTTTTGTGGAAGGTTCAGTCCTCAGATTTAGTATAATCTCAATCCAGAGAAAACTTTATATTGTTAAAATAAATATGAATTGTATCGGTCTATGTAGCACAGTGGTAGAGAGCCGCGGTAAGGCATGATGTGATGGTTTTTTGGATGGTTCTTTCCTCGGGTTTATTAAAATCACCAATCCAGAGAAAACTTTATATAGTTAAAATAAATGAAATTGCATCGCCATTCGTAGCACAGTGGTAGAGTGCCTCCGAAAGTGAACTTTTTTGTGGAAGGTTCTGTCCTCAGATTTAGTATAATCGCAATTCAGAGAAAATTTCATATAGTAAAATAAATATGAATTGTATCGGTCTTTGTAGCACAGTGGTAGAGAGTCGCGGTAAGGCATGATGTGATCATTTTTGTGGATGGTTCTGTCCTCGGGTTTATTAAAATCACCAATCTAGAGAAACCTTTATATAGTTAAAATAAAATAGAAATGTAGCGCCATTCGTAGCACAGTGGTAGAGTGCCTCTGTAGCGTCCAGAAATGAACTTTTTTGTGGAAACGTTCTGTCCTCAGATTTAGTATAATCTCAATCCAGAGAAAATGTTATATAGTTAAAATAAATAGGAACTGCAGCAGTCTTTGCAGCACAGTGGTAGAGTGTTGCGGAAACGGCATGATGGGAATTTTTTTGTGGATGGTTCTGTCCTCGGGTTTATTATATTCACCAGTCCAGAGAAAATTATATAGTTAAATTAAAATAAAATTGCAGCGCATTTATAGCACTGCGGTAGAGAGCGTCGGAAACGGCATGAAGTGAACGTTTGGGGTTCTGTCCTCAGATTTTTTCTAAACGCCAATATCGAGAAAAATTTACGTAATTATAATGACATAAAATTGCAACTTCATTCATAGCACCGCGGTAGAGTGAGGCGATAACGGCGTGAAACTGGCATTTTTGTTGAGGGTTCTGTCCAGGGAAATTTTAACTGCACATTTTCAAATTATTTAAACAGGCATGTCAAAATGTGAAACTTAAATACTACAAATTCGTCGCTTTGTTCGTCGCCTTCTTGGCCGAGAGGCTTTGGGCGTCAAGTTGCGGGGCATTAGGCTCTGGGTTCGATTCTAGCTTTGGGTTAAAAGGGTAAGAGTTTGAGAATAATTGGTATTATGTGTTCAACAGGGTTGAAGAGGGATCATTGTTCATGATTCGGTCGGGGTTAGGTCTTTCTAATTACTAACATTTAAGTCTTTCTGAACTAAATTTCTTCCTTTCTTACTAAATTATCTGCACGAAATGGAGGACGAGCGGTGGTTGAGCTCCACCGTTGCTGGTGGGGTTTCTCTTCGGGCCTGCTGGCTTCGGTGTCGCTCTCCCACTCTTCCTCGTCCAAAGTTCGTGCAGGGTTTGTTTTGCACCACATAACACCTGTTAAAGAAGTCCCGAAATTTTATGCATTTCATAAAACTTCGCATCTCTTTTTTTCCTCCTCTCCAAGCGGACGCAGAGAGCGACGTCACTTCCTGTACGTCACTTCCGGTACGTCATTTCCATTCAAACAAAAAAATAAAAATTAAAGAGAAATGTATGAGAATGATGGAACCGAACCTACAAACTCTGAAATTAGAAACAGACAACATGACCACTTAGCCAGCCAGCTAATATACATCTGATCCAAATTATTCCATTTAAACTTAACGGAGAGAACTTCAGGAAAACACAAATACCTAAACGGTCACGAACCCATAGCCTAGGGTATAGGAAACAGGTAACATGACCACTAAGCCAGCGAATCCCCGTGTAGAATATCCAAATTAATCTATTTAATTTTAAAGGAAAGACTGATCAGAAAAACACAGATGCCAAAAAAAATTAAATGGATACGAACTCACAGCCTCTAGAAACGGAGAAACACATCATGACCACTGAACCAGCCAGTTCATATACAAAGACTTCTAATTAATATATTTAAACTTAACGGAGATACTTGTCAGAAAAAGGCACAGTTATCAAAACGCTCTATGGGATCGAACCCACAGCCTCTAGAACTGTAGGAAGATAGCATGACCACCAAACCAGCAAGTTCATATACCAGGGATCCTAATTAATATATTTAAATTTAACAGAGACATTGTTAAGAAAATGCATAGATGCCAAAACGACTCAAAAAACTCGAACCTTTAGTTTCTTCGAATTGGATAACGTAGTGGTGGAGTGCCGCGGTAAGGCATTATGTGATCGTTTTTATGAATGGTTCTGTCCTCGTGTTTATTATAATCACCAATTCAGCGAAAACTTTATATTACTATTAAAATAAAATGAATTTGCAGCGTCATTAGTACCACAATGGTAGAGTGTCGCCGTAACGAAATGAAGTGAGCATTTGTGTTTAAGGTTCTGACCTCAGATTAGTATAATCTCTATCCAGAGAAAATTTTATATAGTTAAAATAAAGAGGAACTGCATCGGCCTTTGTAGCACAGTGGTAGAGTGCCGCGGTAAGGCATGATTGGATCGATTTTGTGGATGGTTCTGTCCTCGGGTTTATTATAATCACCAATCCATAGAGAACTTTATATGGTTAAAATAAAATGGAATTGCAGCGCCATTCGTAGCACAGTGGTAGAGTGCCTCCGTCACGTCCCGAAGCGAACTTTTTTTGTGGAAGGTTCTGTCCTCAGTATAATCGCCAATCCAGAGAAATTTTTACACCCTTAGAATGGAATTGACCTGCATCGCTCTTTGTAGCATAGTGGTAGAGTGCCTTGGTAAGGCATGCTTTGATCGTTTTACTGGATGGTTGTCTTCGGGTTTATTATAATCACCAATCCAGATAAAACTTTACATAGTTAAAATAAAATGGAATTGCAGCTCCCTTCGTAGCACAGTGGTAGAGTGCCTCATGAAGTGAACTTTTTTGTGGAAGGTTCTGTCCCCAGATTTAGTATAATCTCATTCCAGAGAATATTTTATATAGTTAAAATAAATATGAATTGTATCGGTCTTTGTAGCACAGTGGTAGAGAGTCGCGGTAAGGCATGATGTGATCATTTTTGTGGACGGTTCTGTCCTCGGGTTTATTAAAATCACCAATCTAGAGAAAACTTTATATAGTTAAAATAAAATAGAAATGTAGCGCCATTCGTAGCACAGAAGTAGAGTGCCTCTGTAGCGTCCAGAAATGAACTTTTTTGTGGAAAAGTTCTGTCCTCAGATTTAGTATAATCTCAATCCAGAGAAAATGTTATATAGTTAAAATAAATAGGAACTGCAACAGTCTTTGCAGCACAGTGGTAGAGTGTCGCGGAAACGGCATGATGGGAATTTTTTTGTGGATGGTTCTGTCCTCGGGTTTATTATAGTCACCAGTCCAGAGAAAATTATATAGTTAAATTAAAATAAAATTGCAGCGCATTTGTAGCACTGCGGTAGAGAGCGTCGGAAACGGTATGAAGTGAACGTTTAGGGTTCTGTCCTCAGATTTTTTCTAAACGCCAATATCGAGAAAAATTTACGTAATTATAATGAAATAAAATTGCAACTTCATTCATAGCACCGCGGTAGAGTGAGACGATAACGGCGTGAAACTGGCATTTTTGTTGAGGGTTCTGTCCAGGGAAATTTTAACTGCACATTTTCAAATTATTTAAACAGGCATGTCAAAATGTTAAACTTAAATACTACAAATTCGGCGCTTTGTTCGTCGCCTTCTTGGCCGAGAGGCTTTGGGCGTCAATTTGCGGGGGCATTAGGCTCTGGGTTCGATTCTAGCTTTGGGTTGAAAGGGTAAGTGTTTGAGAATAATAGGTGTGACGTGTTTAATCGGGGTTGAAGAGGGATCATTGTTCTTGATTCGGTCGGGGTTAGGTCTTTCTAATTACTAACATTTAAGTCTTTCTGAACTAAATTTCATTCTTTCTTACTAAATTATCTGTACGGAATGGAGGACGAGCTGTGGTTGAGCTCCACCGTTGCTGGTGGGGTTTCTCTTCGGGCCTGCTGGCATCGGTGTCGCTCTCCCACTCTTCCTCGTCCAAAGTTCGTGCAGGGTTTGTTTTGCACCACATAACACCTGTTAAGGAAGTCCCGAAATTTTATGCATTTCATAAAACTTCGCATCTCTTTTTTTCTTCCTCTGCAAGCGAACGCAGAGAGCGACGTCATTTCCTGTACGTCACTTCCGGTACGTCACTTCCTGTACGTCACTTCCTGTACTTCACTTCATGTACGTCACTTCCGGTACGTCATTTCTTGTGCGTCACTTCCGGTACGTCATTTCTTGTGCGTCACTTCCGGTACGTCATTTCCATTCAAACAAAAAAATAAAAATTAAAGATAAATGTATGAGAATGATGGAACCGAACCCACAAACTCTGAAATTAGAAACAGACAACATGACCACTTAGCCAGCCAGCTGATATACATCTGATCCAAATTATTCTATTTAAACTTAACGGAGAGAATTTCAGGAAAACACAAATACCTAAATGGTCACGAACCCATAGCCTAGGGTATCGGAAACAGGTAACATGACCACTAAGCCAGCGAATCCCCGCGCAGAATATCCAAATTAATCTATTTAATTTTAAAGGAAAGACTGATCAGAAATACACAGATGCCAAAAAAAAATTAAATGGATACGAACTCACAGCCTCTAGAAACGGAGAAACACATCATGACCACTGAACCAGCCAGTTCATATGCAAAGACATCTAATTAATATATTTAAACTTAACGGAGATACTTGTCAGAAAAAGGCAGAGTTATCAAAATGCTCTATGGGATCGAACCCACAGCCTCTAGAACTGTAGAAAGATAGCATGACCACCAAACCAGCAAGTTCATATACCAGGGATCCTAATTAATATATTTAAATTTAACAGATACATTGTTAAGAAAACAATGAATTTAAATTTAACAGAGACATTGTTAAGAAAACAATGATTTTGATGGCAAAACGACTCAAAAAACTCGAACCTTTAGTTTCTTCGAATTAGATAACGTAGTGGTAGAGTGCCGCGGTAAGGCATTATGTGATCGTTTTTATGAATGGTTCTGTCCTCGTGTTTATTATAATCATAAATCCAGAGAAAACTTTATATACTTAAAATAAAATGAATTTGCAGCGTCATTAGTATCACAATGGCAGAGTGTCGCCGTAACGAACTGAAGTGAGCATTTGTGTTTAAGGTTCTGACCTCAGATTAGTATAATCTCTATCCAGAGAAAATTTTATATAGTTAAAATAAAAAGGAACTGCATCGGCCTTTGTTGCACAGTGGTAGAGCACCGCGGTAAGGCATGATGTGATCGATTTTACGGATGGTTCTGTCCTCGGGTTTATTATAATCATCAATCCAGAGAGAACTTTATATGGTTAAAATAAAATGAAATTGCTGCACCATTCGTAGCACAGTGGTAGAGAACCTCCGAAAGTGAACTTTTTTGTGGAAGGTTTTGTCCTCAGTATAATCGCCAATCCAGAGAAATTTTTACACACTTAGAATGGAATTGAACTGCATCGCTCTTTGTAGCATGGTGGCAGAGTGCCTTGGTAAGGCATGCTTTGATCGTTTTACTGGATGGTTGTCTTCGGGTTTATTAAAATCACCAATCCAGAGAAAACTTTATATAGTTAAAATAAAATGGAATTGCAGCACCATTCGTAGCACAGTGGTAGAGAACCTCCGAAAGTGAACTTTTTTGTGGAAGGTTCTGTCCTCAGTATAATCGCCAATCCAGAGAAACTTTTACACACTTAGAATGGAATTGAACTGCATCTCTCTTTGTAGCATAGTGGCAGAGTGCCTTGGTAAGGCATGCTTTGATCGTTTTACTGCATGGTTGTCTTCGGGTTTATTAAAATCACCAATCCAGAGAAAACTTTATATAGTTAAAATAAAATGGAATTGCAGCAGCATTCGTAGCACAGTGGTAGAGAACCTCCGAAAGTGAACTTTTTTGTGGAAGATTCTGTCCTTAGTATAATCGCCAATCCAGAGAAATTTTTACACACTTAGAATGGAATTGAACTGCATCGCTCTTTGTAGCATAGTGGCAGAGTGCCTTGGTAAGGCATGCTTTGATCGTTTTACTGGATGGTTGTCTTCGGGTTTATTAAAATCACCAATCCAGAGAAAACTTTATATAGTTAAAATAAAATGGAATTGCAGCACCATTCGTAGCACAGTGGTACAGAACCTCCGAAAGTGAACTTTTTTGTGGAAGGTTCTGTCCTCAGATTTAGTATAATCTCAATCCAGAGAAAACTTTATATAGTTAAAATAAATATGAATTGTATCGGTCTACGTAGCACAGTGGTAGAGAGCCGCGGTAAGGCATGATGTGATCGTTTTTTTGGATGGTTCTTTCCTCGGGTTTATTAAAATCACCAATCCAGAGAAAACTTTATAGTTAAAATAAATGAAATTGCAGCGCCAGTCGTAGCACAGTGGTAGAGTGCCTACGAAAGTGAATTTTTTGTGGAAGGTTCTGTCCTCAGATTTAGTATAATCGCAATTCAGAGAAAATTTTATATAGTAAAATAAATATGAATTGCATCGATCTTTGTAGCACAGTGGTAGAGAGTCGCGGTAAGGCATGATGTGATCGTTTTTGTGGATGGTTCTGTCCTCGGGTTTATTAAAATCACCAATGTAGATAAAACTTTATATAGTTAAAATAAAATAGAATTGTAGCGCCATTCGTAGCACAGTGATAGGGTACCTCTGTAGCGTCCAGAAATGAACTTTTTTGTGGAAAATTCTGTCCTCAGATTTAGTATAATCTAAATTCAGAGAAAATTTTATATAGTTAAAATAAATAGGAACTGCAGCAGTCTTTGTAGCACAGTGGTAGAGTGTCGCGGAAACGGCATGATGGGAATGTTTTTGTGGATGGTTCTGTCCTCGGGTTTATTATAGTCACCAGTCCAGAGAAAATTATATAGTTAAATTAAAATAAAATTGAAGCTCATTTGTAGCACTGTGGTAGAGAGCGTCGGAAACGGCATGAAGTGAACGTCTAGGGTTCTGTCCTCAGATTTTTTTCTAAACGCCAATATAGAGAAAACTTTGCGATGTTATAATGAAATAAAATTGCAACTTCATTCATAGCACCGCGGTAGAGTGAGACGATAACGGCGTGAAACTGGCATTTTTGCGGAGGGTTCTGTCCAGGGAAATTTTAACTGCACATTTTCAGATTATTTAAACAGGCATGTCAAAATGTTAAACTTAAATACTACAAATTCGTCGCTTTGTTCGTCGCCTTCTTGGCCGAGAGGCTTTGGGCGTCAAGTTGCGGGGCATTAGGCTCTGGGTTCTATTCTAGCTTTGGGTTAAAAGGGTAATTGTTTGAGAATAATTGGTATTACGTGTTCAATAGGGTTGAAGAGGGATCATTGTTCTTGATTCGGTCGGGGTTAGGTCTTTCTAATTATTAACATTTAAGTCTTTCTGAACTAAATTTCTTCCTTTCTTACTAAATTATCTGCACGAAATGGAGGACGAGCGGTGGTTGAGCTCCACCGTTGCTGGTGGGGTTTCTCTTCGGGCCTGCTGGCTTCGGTGTCGCTCTCCCACTCTTCCTCGTCCAAAGTTCGTGCAGGGTTTGTTTTGCACCACATAACACCTGTTAAAGAAGTCCCGAAATTTTATGCATTTCATAAAACTTCGCATCTCTTTTTTTTCCTAATCTCCAAGCGGACGCAGAGAGCGACGTCACTTCCTGTACGTCACTTCCGGTACGTCATTTCCATTCAAACAAAAAAATAAAAATTAAAGAGAAATGTATGAGAATGATGGAACCGAACCCTCAAACTCTGAAATTAGAAACAGACAACATGACCACTTAGCCAGCCAGCTGATATACTTCTGATCCAAATTATTCTATTTAAACTTAACGGAGAGAATTTCAGGAAAACACAAATACCTAAATGGTCACGAACCCATAGTCTAGGGAATCGGAAGCAGGTAACATGACCACTAAGCCAGCGAATCACCGTGTAGAATATCCAAATTAATCTATTTAATTTTAAAGGAAAGACTGATCAGAAATACACAGATGCCAAAAAAAATTAAATGGATACGAACTCACAGCCTCTAGAAACACATCATGACCACTGAACCAGCCAGTTCATATGCAAAGACTTCTAATTAATATATTTAAACTTAACGGAGATACTTGTCAGAAAAAAGCACATTTATCAAAACGGTCAATGGGATCGAACCCACAGCCTCTGGAACTGTAGGAAGATAGCATGACCACCGAACCAGCAAGTTCACATTCCAGGGATCCTGATTAATATATTTAAATTTAACAGAGACATTGTTAAGAAAATGCATAGATGCCAAAATGACTAAAATAACTCGAACCTTTAGTTTCTTCGAATTAGATAACGTGACCACCGAGCCATCTCGGTTACATACCAAAGATTCTAATTAATGTATTTAAATGTAACGGAGAGATTTCTCAGTAAAAGTACAGATACCAAAACGACTCAACGAATTCGAACCCACAGTCTTTAGGACCGGTGAAAGACAACATGGTCATTGAGCCAGCTAGCTCGCAAACTGGAGACACTAATTAATCTATTTAAACTAAATAGAGATACTAATAAGTAAAAATACATACCACAACCCACAGTCTCTGGAATTGGAAAAATATAGCATGGCCACAAAGCTAGCCAGCCGAAGATCCTAATTAGTATATTTAAATGTAAGGAGATATTGATAAAAAAAATACTAAGATAGCGAAATGACCCGAAAACCCAGCGTCTGGTGTTGGATGCAGACAACTTGTCCAATGAGCCTGTCCGTTTACATACCAAAGATCCAAATTAATATATTTAAATTTAACGGAGAGATTGATCTGAAAAAGAAGACCTGTCTTGAGCTGAGGACAGAACTCGCTGTCAAGGAAACTCGTTTTTGCTGTCCATCACGTTAACCACTAGGCCGTTCAACTCACGAACAAACCTGAAATTAAGAACTATTTAACATTATAATATATGAAGATAAAAAAAATAACCACGAAGTTCATTAATGCTATATGTTAATTTAGATTTATTTATATAAAATATAAAATCAGATGTAATACATATTTTAATTTTTTAATATAATTTATAACAGAAAACTGAAAATATTACATTTGATTTTTTCCTCTTATATATAAAGAAATATAAATTGAAATGTAGCATTTAAGGATTTTTTGCTGTTTCTTTCTCTTTATAATGATCAGAAAATGTACAGATACCGAAATGACGCAATGGACTTAAACCCACAGCTTCTAGAATGGAAGAAAGACATGAGGCAATTGAACCAGCCAGCTCATTTACAGAATATCCTAATTAGTTTATTTAAATTTAAAGGTGAGACTGGTCAGAAAAGTCATGTATGCCACAAGCACAAAATCCACGGAAACCTGATGTCAAAAAAGCAATTCGTGGGAGGTGAGGGCAGAACTGTCTATTAACAAATCTGCTGGCTGGCGGTTAAGCACTTTAACCACTACGCCGCTTGAGCCGTGGGTAACCGCCAAAATTAGGAACTATTTAACTCTTTATTATAAAAAATAAAATAAAAAGACGACGTCGATTGCTATATTGTAGTTCAGAATTATATATAGAGAGGATAAAATCATATGTAATATATATTTCAAATTTTTGGTATAATTTATAACAGAAAACTGAAAATATTACATTTAATTTTATCGTCTTTATATATATATATATATATATATATATATATATATATAAAGACGATAAAATTAAATGTATATATATATTATATATATATATATATATATATATATATATATATATATATATATATATATATATATATATAGCATAGTAAATATATTAAAATAAAATTATTTCACAGTTATCCAATTTTTCTCCAGAAGTTGGCGCAATGCAGCACATTCTCCTAAAGTAACATACAAGATTCATATGAAAAAGAGGGGAAATGACCAAATGCAAGGCATAAAATGGTAGAGGAGGATGGCGACCCCTCTTTCCCGTTTAAAAGACTGCTTTTATGCCCGGGCAACACTCACGGTACCAATGCCATGCAGAAGCCATACTTCCGTAAATGTGTCAAATCAAAAACACTCGAAAAAGTGCAAAGAAAACAAATAGGAATCGACCAGGATCGCAAGGGAAAGAATGGAAATGCAGCCAATGCCCCTGTCGGTTAAGATGGAGTGCATCATATATAACAGAAGTCCACGCATGCGCTATTCGTTATTTTCACTTTCATCGTTCTATACCTCTGCCATATCCTTTAAGTAAGCATTTTCTCCCTTTTTTGTATTAAATAGGGAATTATAATAACATTTCAGGAAGCCAATTGGATAATTACGTTTTATTGCCTCCTTCATAATATTCCTATTATGCATGATGCAATCAGACTTGAAAGTATTAATGCGTTGATTTCTTTTGAGGTGACCAATGACGACATTTCTGAAAATGTTTTTGGTCAAATTGGACCTCCAATCAATAATGCGGTTGATTTTTATATTGAAATTGTTTCTCTTGTCATATAAGACGGTATAAGTACCATATCTACTGTCATGTTTTAGTGTGATATCTAGAAAATCAACACTATCTTCCTCCTTACTTATATTCTCAATCAATTCCAGTTCTTTTGGATAAAAAGTAAAATCAAATTGGGGTGTATTCTTATATTGCCCAATAAGGACATCGTCAACGAAACGAAAATATGGCATTTCATGTAATATATGAGTGCCATTTTCAAATTTACACAAGTATAGATCGGCGAGCAGGGATGAACATCCCCCTCCCATCGGAATACCCTTAACCTGTTGAAAATAGTTGGTGCCGTCAAATAAGATATTTTCAAACAACACAATGCGAATCAAGTCCTCGTATTTTCTGAATGTAATATGCTCTTTTAAGTCATATATTTCATGTAGTTCCTTCAAAATTTCATATAGATTTTCCAGATTGATGTTGTTGAATAAATCACATAAATCGTAACTTTTGAAACGTATATCCCTGCTATAAAATGGAAGTCGGTTGATGACATCGTAACTATTATTTATCATTACTGTTCCTTGTTTCTTGAGTATAATCATAACATTTTTAAGTATAGTTAAAAGTTTTTCATTTGCAATTGTTAAATAGGATCCACATCCCACTGTCACCGGCCGGAACTTGACTGGATTTTTATGAAGTTTTGGTATGAGTACCAAATATGGAAAGTTAACTGCTTTAAGTTCGATACCAATGCTTTGATACAGAGTTTTAATATTATTTACCAGACATGTTCCATTTTGTTGTAAAGGGGAGTACATTTGTTTATCAAGATAACTATTTTTTTAAAGTATCAACGTAGTATTTTCTGCATGTGAAAGCGTAATTTGATACAACTTTATCCGTATAAGTTATAACATATTTATCTTCATATTTATTGACTGCATTTTGAAGAGAAAGATAATACGTTTTTTTACACAATGTTTTGTAGTGGAGATTGAACATATTGATAAGGTTGTATTGCCATTCTTTGAAGGCTTGAATTGGCATGCTGTATTTTACGGCGAGTTTATATGTAAATTTCTTCAAATCTTGTTCAAAGTCCTTTTTAATATTTGTGAAATCTTGTATACGAATACAATAGGGTTACGAATACAATACTTGTATACAATAGGGTTATATTGATACCCATCATGCGCACATTATCACTGGAAACCTGGATCTATTGGATAATCACAAGTTAAAATCTATGCTTCAACTTGGTACGAAATTTCGTATACAAGATTTCACAAATATTAAAAAGGACTTTGAACAAGATTTGAAGAAATTTACATATAAACTCGCCGTAAAATACAGCATGCCAATTCAAGCCTTCAAAGAATGGCAATACAACCTTATCAATATGTTCAATCTCCACTACAAAACATTGTGTAAAAAAACGTATTATCCTTCTCTTCAAAATGCAGTCAATAAATATGAAGATAAATATGTTATAACTTATACGGATAAAGTTGTATCAAATTACGCTTTCACATGCAGAAAATACTACGTTGATACTTTAAAAAATAGTTATCTTGATAAACAAATGTACTCCCCTTTACAACAAAATGGAACATGTCTGGTAAATAAAATTAAAACTCTGTATCAAAGCATTGGTATCGAACTTAAAGCAGTTAACTTTCCATATTTGGTACTCATACCAAAACTTCATAAAAATCCAGTCAAGTTCCGGCCGGTGACAGTGGGATGTGGATCCTATTTAACAATTGCAAATGAAAAACTTTTAACTATACTTAAAAATGTTATGATTATACTCAAGAAACAAGGAACAGTAATGATAAATAATAGTTACGATGTCATCAACCGACTTCCATTTTATAGCAGGGATATACGTTTCAAAAGTTACGATTTCCGTGATTTATTCAACAACATCAATCTGGAAAATCTATATGAAATTTTGAAGGAACTACATGAAATATATGACTTAAAAGAGCATATTACATTCAGAAAATACGAGGACTTGATTCGCATTGTGTTGTTTGAAAATATCTTATTTGACGGCACCAACTATTTTCAACAGGTTAAGGGTATTCCGATGGGAGGGGGATGTTCATCCCTGCTCGCCGATCTATACTTGTGTAAATTTGAAAATGGCACTCATATATTACATGAAATGCCATATTTTCGTTTCGTTGACGATGTCCTTATTGGGCAATATAAGAATACACCCCAATTTGATTTTACTTTTTATCCAAAAGAACTGGAATTGATTGAGAATATAAGTAAGGAGGAAGATAGTGTTGATTTTCTAGATATCACACTAAAACATGACAGTAGATATGGTACTTATACCGTCTTATATGACAAGAGAAACAATTTCAATATAAAAATCAACCGCATTATTGATTGGAGGTCCAATTTGACCAAAAACATTTTCAGAAATGTCGTCATTGGTCACCTCAAAAGAAATCAACGCATTAATACTTTCAAGTCTGATTGCATCATGCATAATAGGAATATTATGAAGGAGGCAATAAAACGTAATTATCCAATTGGCTTCCTGAAATGTTATTATAATTCCCTATTTAATACAAAAAAGGGAGAAAATGCTTACTTAAAGGATATGGCAGAGGTATAGAACGATGAAAGTGAAAATAACGAATAGCGCATGCGTGGACTTCTGTTATATATGATGCACTCCATCTTAACCGACAGGGGCATTGGCTGCATTTCCATTCTTTCCCTTGCGATCCTGGTCGATTCCTATTTGTTTTCTTTGCACTTTTTCGAGTGTTTTTGATTTGACACATTTACGGAAGTATGGCTTCTGCATGGCATTGGTACCGTGAGTGCTGCCCGGGCATAAAAGCAGTCTTTTAAACGGGAAAGAGGGGTCGCCATCCCCCTCTACCATTTTATGCCTTGCATTTGGTCATTTCCCCTCTTTTTCATATGAATCTTATATATATATATATATATATATATATATAATGGAATGGAACATTTAAGAACTTCTTTGCTGTTTCTTTCTCTTTATAGTAATGTGCAGTATACGTATACGGGAATGTGAAAAAATATAAATTGTCATTCAAATTGAAAAACGCGAGTCATTTTATTTAAGGACATAAATATGAAGTAGGAGCTTGTGTTACTGAAAGTTTCAGAAATTATGCGCAAGCGTTGTTTTTCTGATTTGTACCCAACTTAGTAGATAGTGGTAATTTTACTAGAGGAATTCGGATATGAAGTTCGATTTAGTTTCGTGTGACTACACTTTAAACAAAATGGAATTGAAGTTAAGACATTTTTATCAATTGTATTTCATCTAACTTCACACCAATTGCATCCGATTTACATTGATTTTTTGTTTGGTCTCAATAAACAAGCACTGTCCGTTTAGTTTCATGACCCTGAACATTTTCGTCAGGAGTTAACCATTCTGTTCTGTTAGGTCGTAAAAGATTGTAGAGAGTTTTCATAATCTACAGAATACTCTTCCTATATGTCCTCCTGGCCTATATGTTGAAGGTGGGGGGTCACATTTTGAGCCGGAAGAACTATTCTGATGTTACCGTTGTTAAGCTTGGATTTAAGAGAATATGATGGAGCTACGGCACCGACTTCGTGGGTTTGAGACACATTTTGAATCCCTAATACTTTTGTGCATATTTACTGCGGAAAATGTACTCATACATGGATGATTTTTGTTTCCGTTTTTAACACTTTACAACAAAGTTGAAAAGTGTTTATGGCTTTTTAACACTTTACAACAAAGTTGAAAAGTATTTATGAAAAAGTATTTATGAAAAGTATTTACATTTTATGCGTAACATGAAGCAATATAGATTCAAGAAATGCACGTCTCGGCGCTGCAAATTATGTCCAATTGGAAATAAGGTACAAATCCAGAGTACAAACCCTGGACACAAAACATTTTGTAAAGTGTATCAATGCATATATTGTATTACTTGTTTGACCTGTAACATGAGTTATATTGGACAAACCGGCAATCCCCTTAACATCCGTATAAACTTGCATCGAAGTCAGATCAAGCGAGTATGTGAAAATTCTTCTGGTATTAACAACTTTGAGTTGCAACATTTTTCAAAACATGATTTTGAAAGGATATCTATTTCCATCCTAGACATTGTTCCTGATATTAAAGAACGCTTATGGTGGGAAAACACACATATAAAGCAATTTAGCACGCTTTTCCCATTTGGATTGAATACCATTAACTTTGATAATATTCATAATATGGAGTTCTATACTAAACTGAATAATGCTCCAATAGAATATACTAATAATAGAAAAACTACACGTTGGCAATGAGGAGGAAGAGGTAAAAATAAAAATAATAACCATACAGCAAGAAATTATAAGAAAACTTTGATGAATTTGAACAACTTTATCGAAGAAATTAAAAAGTACAATCAAGTTAGAACGGCATGGATCAAAAACAGAATTTACGGTATAAGGAAAGTTCATATACAACGTCTTTGGAGGGAATGGAAAGATCGTCCTATAATCCCGAATCCAAATTGTTATATAGCATGTACCAATATTGCAGTATTTTATAATTTTCTAAAATTACGTGCACTAATATTGAAAGTCAATTTGAACGAAAGACCTATTGTATCAAGTAAAAGGGAATTTATGATTACAACCTTTTACAATAAAACCTATAATGTTATACCATTTAAATCTATTTTAAAACATTGTGATGAATTATTGCCTATACGCAATATTAATATCAATATTACTTACAGATATCTTAAAACTAACGGCAGAAAATATTTCAACTATAATAATATTGGCAAAAATTTAAACCATTTCTCTGACTTAAAGTGTAACTGTGTTGAAGAGTTAAACACTTATAAAGAAATTGATGCCACGCACGGACACGTAATAACAGGAAAATTGGAAATGTATAATAATAATGACATCAAATTGCTGTTAAAACAGGGAACTAAATTCCGTGATCAAAAGCATTTAGGAGGTGCCTTTGCTTTTGCAAAAGACGTGGATGATTTCATATACAAAATGGCGGTGAAATACAGCCACCCCATTCAAACTTTCCACAAATGGAGATGCGAAGTTATAAAAGGATTCGAAAGGCATTATCATCCAGATTCCTATAACACCTTTCATAACAACAAAGTACCAGAGATGGAGTCCTTGAGAGATAGATTTGCAATCACTTACATGGATAAAGTGCCATCGAATTACGTATTTGTCTGCAAAAAATATTATGTAGACACTTTACGCAAATGTTACGAAAATGAAAGTATGTATGAAGAGATCAATACCACCGATAAAGCCATGGAAAACCGAATCACAGCACTTTATAAACGTATAGGACATGATTTGAAATCTGTAAGATTTCCTTATCTTGTACTAATCCCAAAAATGCATAAAAATCCGATCAAATTTAGACCTGTGACAGTTGGATGCGGATCCTACCTTACTATAGCTAATATTAAGTTACTTTCTATTCTGACTCCATTACTAAAAGAGATCAAAAAGGAAGGGACCTGTATGGTGTCAAATTCTTTTGAACTTATTGACAAATTAAGCAGAATAAAGGATAAAATGTTTTTCAGATGCTTTGATTTTAAAGACCTTTTTAATCATGTAAATTTAAAAGATTTATCCGAAATTTTATTGGAGCTTCATGAGCATCACAATCTCCACTCTACCATCTCCCTCTACCAATATAAAATGCTGATAAATATTGTTTTGTTTGAAAACATACTGCACAACGGTATAGGTTTTTATCGTCAGGTGCAAGGCATCCCAATGGGGGGGGGGGGGTTGCTCTTCGGTACTTGCAGATATTTACCTGAACAAGTATGAACAAGGCACATATTTAGTCAATGAAATGCCATACTACCGCTTTGTTGACGATGTGATTATTGGATATAAAAATCAACAAGATCATTTTGAGTTTGGGTTTTACCCTAAATGCCTGGAACTTTTGGAAACTAAATATACAAATCCAGGAACTGTTGATTTTCTGGATATCAGCATTTACTGCAATGAGAAAAACAAAATATGTTTTAAAGTTTATGACAGGAGGGATAATTTTGATTTCAGCATTAATTACATTATAGATTGGAAATCTAATTTGAGCAGTGGTATTTTCAGGAATGTTATAATAAATCATCTAAATCGATATAGACGTCTCAACACTGAAAAAGAAGAACAGCAACACAGCGTCAATAAATTACTCAGGGAAGCAGCAAAAAGCAATTACCCACATCGTTATCTAAGGCAATATGTAGACTTGATATTTGACAGAAAGACAAACAATTTCATTTGATGAAAGCAGGTCGGTGAGATAAGGTTGTGCGGCATGGCTTGTGGACTTCAAGTATTCTGTTGAGTAATTAGGTTAGGTTTATTCCAATCTTAAGCCCCCTTTTTTTTTGCTTCATGGTCTATATACTTCGGGATGTTTCATAGATTTCATCGGACGGAGGAGTGCTTCAGGAAGACAGAGGTACCGGGAGTGTTTCTAGAGTAAAGGTGCTTTAACCGGGAACGGGGGGTCACTATCCCCCCCGGCCTTTTTTCTGTCGTTCCTGTAAACACTCTCCTTTCTTTTCCCCCTTTCCTTTGTACCTCCCCCCCTTTTTCAATTTGATGATGTATTTACTTTTATATATATATATATATATATATATATATATATATATATATATATATAATGGAATGGAACATTTAAGAACTTCTTTGCTGTTTCTTTCTCTTTATAGTAATGTGCAGTTAACGTATACGGGAATGTGAAAAAATATAAATTGTCATTCAAATTGAAAAACGCGAGTCATTTTATTTAAGGACATAAATATGAAGTAGGAGCTTGTGTTACTGAAAGTTTCAGAAATTATGCGCAAGCGTTGTTTTTCTGATTTGTACCCAACTTAGTAGATAGTAGTAATTTTACTAGAGGAATTCGGATATGAAGTTCGATTTAGTTTCGTGTGACTACACTTTAAACAAAATGGAATTGAAGTTAAGACATTTTTATCAATTGTATTTCATCTAACTTCACACCAATTGCATCCGATTTACATTAATTTTTTGTTTGGTCTCAATAAACAAGCACTGTCCGTTTAGTTTCATGACCATGAACATTTTCGTCAGGAGTTAACCATTCTGTTCTGTTAGGTCGTAAAAGATTGTAGAGAGTTTTCATAATCTACAGAATACTCTTCCTATATGTCCTCCTGGCCTATATGTTGAAGGTGGGGGGTCACATTTTGAGCCGGAAGAACTATTCTGATGTTACCGTTGTTAAGCTTGGATTTAAGAGAATATGATGGAGCTACGGCACCGACTTCGTGGGTTTGAGACACATTTTGAATCCCTAATACTTTTGTGCATATTTACTGCGGAAAATGTACTCATACATGGATGATTTTTGTTTCCGTTTTTAACACTTTACAACAAAGTTGAAAAGTGTTTATGACTTTTTAACACTTTACAACAAAGTTGAAAAGTATTTATGACTTTGTTCATTCTGTCTGTCTGTCTGTCTGTCTGTCCGTTAGCATGATAACTGCCGTAGAAATAACTTAATCAAAATGAAATTTTAGTATGTTGTTCAGACGGTCTGTAGGACCTATGGGAATATAAATGAATAATATCACCCAATTAGTTTTGGATTGAACCCGGGTTGAAAAAATGAAATACATTGAACCGCATGGGACCTAATTTTTCAAACATTTTTTAAGCGGATTTTAAAATTCACAAATTGCTTCGAAAATTTTAGGTAATATTCAAATTGTTCCATAAAATATATAAAAAAAATTCAGCGAAATATATTCAGTAGTTTTCAAATAAAAATTAAAATAATAATGAAACCACTTATATGAAGCGATCACGTGACCATGATATGAAAAGATCACGTGACGCACTTCAAAATGATATATGGCATCCATCTTGTCTCAAAATCGTGATTTTTAAAGTTCTTTTTAATTCATATTGAGTGTTGCATCCGTCCTAAAACCACTTTATTTTTGCTTAAATTCTGTGCATCTACATACTGAAACAACGCAATTACAATCTATTTGACTTTAAATGCCCATTCAAATTTAATTATTTCTACAACGAAGCCTATTTTTCATCTATGTTAAATGTAAACAGCAAAAGATGTAGAATGAGTTGTATTAGAATTGCTGTATTTCTTTAACACAAAATATTTTAGTTCATGGAGTCTGCATGGCTGATATGAATGAAATATTCATTGATTTTACAAAGAGAAGGATGATGTTTTTCGATGAAGTTTTACGCATATAGTTTAATTACCTGTAGCTCCATGGTCTTAATTTTTAAATAAAATAAATTATTATAGTATAGTGATGAATGACATGAATGGGAAATTATTTATAAATGAAATGCTGCTTTTATAGAGAGAGCCAGGCGTGTTATTTTTTTCTATGACGTCATTTGAATGAATTTCAGTTGTTTTCGATGAAGTTTTCGAATATAATAAATTATCGTAGTATTATGATAATTCTAAAATTATTGCCCAGGAATGTATCACATTTTAGAGATTTTTAAACCAGGCAATTTATATTTCAATGCCGTCATTTGAATGAAGTTCATTTTTTTCGATGAAAGTTTAAGTTTTCAAATATAATAAATTAATGTAGTATTGTGATAAGTTTTAAAACCGGAGAATGTATTGCATTTTAGGAATGTTTAAATAAAACTGCATTAAAGTTGGAAAGTGTTTCATAATCAGTGCTTTAAGCATGCTTGTTCTTTCTTGTTAATTCTTCAAGTTTTTCATTTTTCATTCCCTGATTACTATATATAAAGTCACGTATATAGAAATTTTTCCCTCAGACTCTTTATTTCATTCTGAACACAAGATTTTAACCCAGAAATGATTTAAATAAAAATTTGTTGACGTTTTTAATATTAGTAAAAGTACATAAAAGTAAATTTTGCACTTTTGTTATTTTTATAAAGCTAATTGAGTTGCAAATTTACACAGTGTGTATATTGTATTATAATTATGTTACGCCTATAAAAGCAAACTGAATGAAATAAATAATTATCTGTAGATAAAAAATATTTTCTGTACTTAACTATAATTTGCTTCATCTTAGCATTTCTGACGTCTTAGTGTCAGATAATCTGACCGAATGGAATTTAAATTAGACTTAAACTCTTTGAAAATTGCAAGGATCATTCGATTTAAAATTTCCAAAAACCACAACAATATTCAAGTCGGTGCCTATGCACACACATCCAAATTCATCCACCCACACACACACACATACACACAAAGACATCACCCCATAAACGTCGGATTCGTGTTCAGGGATAGTTAAAACTTGCTCATCGAAAACTCGATTTCGAATTTTCGAACCCGTCACAATACTTTCCTTATATATTATACTATGTATATAAGGAAAGTAAAAATATTCCCTTCTTCTTTCGGGCTCAAATTAAATAGAAACAGAAACCTATCATGAAACTTTGACCTCTCATGAAAACGCGAAATAAAACATGGTCCTCGATGCCCCCCCCCCACCTCCCCTGAAAATAAACTTCAGCCAACAATTTTTGCGGTCATAGTAAACGGTAAGAAAAAATAAATTTAAATAAGAGATTTAAAACGGTATCCTTTCTTTAGGAGGGAGGGCAGGCTTAAAATGAACAGCAATCAGATAAGAGCAAACCTTTTCGATATATTCACAATTTTAGAATCTTTGAAAATCTGTATAAAAAATCTAAGATTTTCTTCAAAAATCTGTCTTATGGTGCCTCGAAAATGAAGATCGTATCACCAATTGGTATCTATTTACATATTTTTAAAAAGTTTCTTTCATTGTATCGGAATAATTATTGTGACAGAAAGGAAGTATCATTTTTAACAATTTCCAACATAGTAATAGATGTTTATGACTTTGTTCATTCTGTCTGTCTGTCTGTCAGTTCGCATGATAACTCTCGTAAAAATTACTTCATCAAAATGAAATTGTAGTATGTTGTTGAGACGATCTGTGAGACATATGGTAATGTAAAGGAATAATATCATCCAATTAGTTTTGGACTTATAAGCGTTGAAAAAATTAAATATATTGAACACTACGGGATCTAATTTTTCAAACACTGTTACTCAGAGTTAAAATTAACAAATTGGTTTGAAAATTTTAGGAAATATTCATATTATCAAGTAAAATGTACAAAAAAATTTATATGCGTATTAGTTCAGCTATAGATGCTACTGTGTGAAAACCCTCAGAACTGTAAGTGCAGTAGATATCGTAGACAGACAGCAAACAGACAGATCCTTCCTTTTATTATTGCAGAAAACATAACAACATTATTGTTAAAACATATTGTTTCTGTATTATAAGTAAACCCGATTTTTTTTTCAATTTGTCAAAGAGAATTCAGTTAAATCCATTTACATTATATCAATATGGGAATATAATGTAAATAAATAATAAAAAGGAAGTGACATAAAACTCTCTTTCTCTCTCTGTGTGTGTGTGTATATATATAAAAGTATTTTTCCTTCTGCAAGAAGATTTTTATTTTTTATGCTACAGCCCATTGTCGCGGGAAAATGAAAAAGATCAATAAGAATACAATGATTTTGCTATCCTGTGAAAAGATTTGCGGTTATAGTTGATCTTTAACCTAAACTAAAATGCTCTTGATAGAGTTTGAGAGCATTTGTTCAGTAAGATTGGCCTAAATAAATATCTGATATGAGTAATAAATCACCAGCTATGAACGGTAACCATCCTTTTATTTTTTTACGTACATCTAGCAGAAATACCCTCAGTAGATCTGAATAACGCTGAAGTAAAATAGTCGTGGCATAAAATAGGAATTATTTTAACTACAAACTTGCTTCTAAATAGCTTAAAAAACCAGTAAACAGACTATGTAAATACGTCAGGTACTTTCAAATTATACACAGTAAAAATTAATAATGCAAAAATGCAAAAAAACTAAAATATTTCTAAAGATTAGTCCTAGAGTAACAGGATTGTACTTATTCTTTTCACCATCAAAAATCACGTATAAAACAAGCATTTAATTGAAACATTTCACTATACGTAGCTTTTCATTATAGATTTTTGCATTCCGTAAAAAAGCCATTTTATTTTATCGTACTGAAATCTAATCAGTACCAGGGTGAACCAGAAGTGAATTATCTACGTATGTCACGAGGTGAGGGCAGAACTCGCCATTAACAAAACGTCGTGTCTGCTGACCATGACCACTAGACCATTTGACTCGCAAGTAAAACTGAAAGTAAGAAATATTTAACTAAATAAAAAGACCAAGTTGTCTTCGAATTCTATATTTTAGTATAGAATTATATATAAAAAGGATTAAATCAGATGCAGCATATATTTCAATTTTTTAGTATAATTTATATCAGATAACCGCCGAGGCGGTGGTCGAGCGGTCAGGGGCATGCGTTTCCGTCTGATCGCTCGATTGCCGGGTTGTGGGTTCGAATCCTGCCAGCGGGCATGGATGTTGTGATGTCGAGGTTTAGTCAGTCTTCTGCCCTTGGGGAGCTTCAGTAAAGTGAAGCTGCATATTGCCCTTCGATATGGGACCAGGGGTCTAGTGGACGTGGTGTAAGGCTTTCCTTCACCACGGGGATTAGAAACAACAACATATCGGATAACTGAAAATATTATATTTGATTTTTTCCTCTTATATATATATATAAATTGAAATGTAGCCTTTAAGGACTTCTTTGCTGTTTCTTTCTCTTTATAATGATACGCAGTATGAGCACAGGAATGTGAAAAGATATAAATTTTCATTCAATATGCATCCAAATTAAAATACGCGAGTCACTTTATTTAAGGATATACTTATTAAGTTGAAGCTAGTGTTACAGGGTGATTTAGAAAAACTGAATACCAGCATGTGTCTAAATATTTCATGTTTCTAATTTATACCCGATTAAATAGATAGAGGGAATTTCCCTAGAGGTATTCAAATACACAGTTCAATTTAGTTTCTTTGCCTGATTACTGTTTCTTAACACAATGCAATTTAAGTTAATTTTGAAGGCACGTTTTCTTATAAAATTTTAATTTCGAGAAATACGCAGAGAGAATAATAGACGGTAATTTTTTTTTTATCAAGACGCAATGATTTTTTCCAGCGAATGTTTATAATAACTTTGCATTCTTATATTTAAATAGTCATATGTCTATCTGTTAAACTCTCGAATTTATATTTCTGGATTTTAACTCCCTTTACAAGGCGTCTGCTATGTGTGGAAGACCCAGGCCGTCCGACTCATCCAGGGGACTTGAGCAACTATTTGGACGACCGGGCGTCTGCTATGTGTTGTTGTTGAGACCCAGACCGTCCGACCTACCAGAAAGGTGTAAGGTAACTGTATGGACGGCCGGGAAGTGCCACCCAATTTAGACCGGGACCCAGTGGGGGAGGCATCCACAGGGACCGTACCCTCCTTCCCCTACCACCAACCTCTCGGAAGGACTTACGGACCCACATGTTTAACGTGATCGTACTCCGCATGAACACGGCGGCATTTGTGGCAGCGTGCAAATCTTAGCGCGCAAACCACGGGGATACC
This sequence comes from Amaurobius ferox, assembly GCA_951213105.1. Classification (NCBI taxonomy): domain Eukaryota; kingdom Metazoa; phylum Arthropoda; class Arachnida; order Araneae; family Amaurobiidae; genus Amaurobius; species Amaurobius ferox. The sequence continues at coordinate 116,984,083 of OX578143.1, read as the reverse complement.
GCACCCGAGATGGCCAACAGCACGCGGTGTTCCGAGGTGGTCACCCACTAAGTACTAACCGCGCCTGATGCTGCTTGACTTCGGTGATCTAACGAGAACCGGTGTTTTCAGCACGGTACGGCCGTTGGCGGGCGTCTGCTATGTGTAAAGAAGCAGATATTTTCGCATTCGCAGTTCCCCTAACGAGACTCGGTGTCTGAGATCTCCACCATTTGTTTGTTCTCGGTGCATTTTACGAGGTTTTATTTGGGATTTTTAATAATCATTGCAAAAATTATCAAAATCACAGCTTCTAGAGGATCTTTAAAATTTATCTGTTTCTCATTCAAATCAGAAACGGATATTCTAACTGCGATCTTGTAATAGGAGATAGCTCTTTCCTGGACCCCTCTTTTTACCCTCATTTTAGAGGGTTTTTTAAAAATATTTATTTAAAAATCTGTTAAATTTTTTGAAAGTTTCCGACCCATTTCCGCTCGATAGCTAAATTGAAAATAATCCCGGACTTTTAGGTGAAGTAGAGGCTTTGTAATAGTGGTTATATGTATAGGCAAGCACGTTTTATAGGATAGATAGAAATTTGAAAGAAATAGTGAATTTTAATTTTCCATATATTATATACTAGCGGTGTACCCGTTCTTCGTATGGAATGTGCAACATAAAGAAACTTAAAATTCCCAATGATGTGCAAATTTCCATAGTATTCTTAATAACATTGTTATTCAAAACATCCTATTAAAATAGTTAATTTAATACTCCTAAAAAGAAGTTGAATAATATCTGTTCTCGCTATACAAAATTCTCTTCACTGGCAGATTTGAAGAATAAACCATCTTAGCCCCTCTTATAAGCAAATTTACAAAAAATGTGAAATTGAATCAATATATGCTATAATGAAAAAGCTAAAATTGCGTTGGAAGATATGCATATCCGAGCTACTTACATTCTCGTAGATTGGAAGATATAATCATATATTAAAAGAATCTTATATACCCATACTACAATATATTGTGAAAAAAATATCCGAAATAAAACAGATGACTTCAATGATGTCATGACGTATGAAATTGAAAATATCACTAATCCCCGTAATCTCTAAACGCGGAGGCCTTATTTGATATAATCCAGTCAAAAATACGATTTCCTTAAAATTTATGCACATTTCTTTATTATTTTAATTGGAAAATATTTAATAAAAATCGTCTACAAATAAAACATTCACTATACTTTAGAATAACAAAGTGAAAATAATAAATGTCTAACAACATGTGTATTCTGAACATTCATTGTTAGCAACGTAAGCCTATAATAACAAGAAAGATCAAGCATGCTTAAAGCATTGATTATGAAACACTTTTCAACTTCAATGCAATTTTATTTCAACATGTCTAAAATGCAATACATTCCTTGGTAATATTTTAAAACTTATCACAATACTCCATTAATTTATTATATTTGAAAACTTAGACCTTCATCGAAAAAAATGAACTTCATTCAAATGACGGCATTGAAATATAAATTGCCTGGTTTAAACATCTCTAAAATGTGATACATTATTCGGTAATAATTTTAGAATTATCGTAATACTACGATAATTTATTATATTTGAAAACTTCATCGAAAACAACTGAAATTCAATCAAATGACGTCATAGGAAAATAACACGCCTGGTTCTCTCTATAAAAGCAGCATTTCATTCATAAATAATTTCCCATTCATGTCATTCATCACAATACTATAATAATTTATTTTATTTAAAAATTAAGACCATGGAGCTACACGTAATTAAACTCTATAGGTAAAACTTTATAGAAAAAAATCGTCCTTCTCTTTGTTACATCAATGAATATTTCATTCATATCAGCTATGCAGACTCCATGAACTAAATGATTTTGTGTTAAAGAAATACAGCCAATCTAAAACAACTCATTCTGCATATTTTGCTGTTTACATTTTATATAGGTGAAAAATATGCTTCGTTGTAGAAATAATCAAATTTGGATGAGCATTTAAACTCAAATATATTGTAATTGCGTTGTTCCAGTATGTAGATGCACAGAATTTAAGCAAAAATAAAGTGGTTTTAGGACGGATACAACACTCAATATGAATTAAAAAGAACTTTTTAAAAACACGATTTTGAGACAAGATGTATGCCATATATCATTTTGAAGTGGGTCACGTGATCTTTTCGTACCATGGTCACCTGATCTTTTCATACCATGGTCACGTGATCGTTTCATATAAGAGATGTAATTATTATTTTAATTTTTATCTAAAAAACTACTGAATATATTTCGCTGAATTTTTTTATATATTTTATGGATCTATTCGAATATTACCTAAAATTTTCGAAGCAATTTGTGAATTTTAAATCCGATTAAAAAATGTTGGAAAAATTAGGTCCCGTAGAGCTCAATGTTTTTCATTTTTTCAACCCGGGTTCAATCCGAAACTAATTGGGTGATATTATTCATTTATATTCCCATAGATCCTACAGACCGTCTGAACAACATACTAAAATTTCATTTTGATTAAGTCATTTTTACGGACGTTATCGTACTAACGGACAGACAGACAGAATGAACAAAGTCATAAACACTTTTCAACTTTGTTGTAAAGTGTTAAAAAACATACTCAAATATTACTATTTTGAAAAATACTTGTGAATAAAATACTACGAAAATATGCAGTATGTAAGGCAGATCCAAGACAGTTTAAAAATGACTACGAAAATAATAAAACATAAATTAACAAGAAATATTAATCACTAGCAGCATACCCGTTCTTCGTACGGAGTATATAGCTTATATAAAGAAACTTAAAATTCACAATGATATGTAAATTCCAATAGTATATTAAATTACACTTTTAATCAAAATATTCTGTTAAAATATTTCATGCAATGCTCTTAAAAAGAAGGTTAAGAATCTCTGTTCTCGTCTGAACAACATACTAAAATATCATTTTGATTAAGTAATTTTAACGGCAGTTATCGTGCTAACGGACAGACAGACAGACAGAATAACAGAATGAAGTCATAAACACTTTTCAACTTTGTTGTAAAGTGTTAATAAAGGCCCATGTCTGTCTGTTCGCCTGTTTCTTTGATCATATGTTTGTTGTGATATGTGTCGTCTGTTGTGATATGTGTCGCTTGTTGATCATATGTGTCGTCTGTATCAAATAATATAAACGTCGGACGGCCATGAAATTTAATACACAGGTATTTAAGGACCCGGAACGTTGGCTCTCGACACGATGTTTAAAAATTCGAATTATTTTAAAATGAAAAGCACTAAAAATGAAAAGCACTAAAATGAAAAACACTAAAAATGAAAAGCACTAAAATGAAAAACACTAAAAATAAATAAATAAATGCTTTATTTACTTATTTATTTATTTATTTATTGCTTTGATTTGCTTTGCGGATATCGTGCGTGAGAAGTTGGCGACGGTTTAGGATTTGAAGAAAATTCAGAAATTTTATCTGTAAGTGTACCATTTAAGTAGAGGGTGTTTATTTACTTATCAGACAACGTCGAACAATCGGGCCTAGTAAGAGGTACGTTATTAAAACAAAGGATCAACCGAAACACTGGAATACTAATTTCTTTTCACATACCACGTAATCTTATACATAATTCCGAAAATCGACATTATTTTCACAATACATAACTCAGTTCAGTAAACCCCGTGCATATAAGGTTGCAATGAACAAATGCATTGAAATGAAGGGGGCACAAATTATGTTCTCTATCTGCAATAATATCCTTCCTTCACAGTTTGAAATAAGTTGCATCTCTTAGCGCTTCTTTGTGAGCGGCGAGAACTAAAATACCATAAGAAGAACACAACTATTGTATCTTGCTCAAAGATATTTTATTAGAATATGTTATATACAGTTATGCTAGTCTTTAAAGTATTATTTTCTCAATTTAAAACATATATGCAATATACATGTATCCAGTCCGGATTGTTTCTATACCCGAGCTACTCAGGCTATTTGTATTTCGTTCTACTGATACTACATTTTCCTTCTTTGGATTTCAGATTCATCTACCGTTTCTGATATTCAATAGAATAACCTTATTTTTAAATTTGATATTCTGAATTGTTTCAACTCGTCTAAGATTAACTGATAGAAAATAATATGAGGTTTATTACTTGGTAATTAATTTTATTTTATGGGTTTGACAGGCATATCATTCAATGGAAATTCGGTAAATTGTGTATTTGGTTAACTAAATTCCGAAAAGTTGGTATTAGCTTTTGGATGCAGTGGGCAGTAGAATAAATTGTAAAACATTTGCCTATTGAATCATGCACACCCAATGTCTGTAATCCATTTCAACTATACGAGTATATAGCACAAACTCTATCGTACTGTACAAGGAAATAGAGAGTAACAATTCATTCATATTGTGCCACTTAATAGCAAATTTGGTAATAATTTGGCAAATATGCTTGTTGTTGAGACCCAGACCGTCCGATCTACCAGAAAGGTAACTGTGTAAGGTAACTGCTTGGACATCCGGGAAGTGCCACCCAATTTAGACCGGGACCCAGTGAGGGAGGCATCCACAGGGACCGTACCCTCCTTCCCCTACCACCAACCTCTCGGAAGGACTTACGGACCCACATGTTTAACGTGATCGTACTCCGCATGAACACGGCGGCAGTTGTGGCAGCATGCAAATCCAGCGCGCAAACCACCGGGCTACCGCGTCCGAAAAGTGCCAACAGCACGCGGTGTTCCCAGGTGGTCACCCACCCAAGTACTGACCGCGCCCGATGCTACTTGACTTCGGTGATCTAATGAGAATCGGTGTTATCAGCACGGTAGAACCGTTGGCCATTGGCAAATATGGTGAAGGTATTTTGGGAAACATTAATGTCACCAAACTGACCAATTTCTATCATAATACTGGCATCCTTGTGGAAAATCTTCATTTAATATTCTTAATTAAAATATATAATATGGGTAGTACATTACTTCCCCTAATAGAAGAATTTCATTTCATTTAATGCAAAATAATGGTGTGCAAAATACACGATACGATGTTTTAACTTTGAAGTTTATATTTGTCTCTATTCTCGATGGCTGCATTCGTGGCTCAACTGGACTTCTCAACAAGACCTTTTCCTGTTGGTCAAGAGAACGATCACATTTGCAGCATGCTATCCTCTATTTTAAAATGGAGGGGGCTTGAAAAGTCTTTCACTTGATACAAAGTACGTACCCTCTCTGGGGTAACTTGATCCCAACGGGTGGGCTTATGATGCCACGAACACAAAAATTATACCGCGTTTTTTGTTTACTGAAATGATTGAAACTGTTGAATTTCGTGATCATTAATTCATAAGTAACCCCTTTTATGCGTAATTATGTCAAATTTTGTACTATGCTGTCATGTTAAGAAAATATGAAATTTCGAATAAATTTCGAAGTTTTCACTCGAATTTCAAAATATTGTATTCAGTTCTAGACATTTCGCTATCAAAATTGAATAAAAATTTCGTAAATGTCCATTAATATTTGTGAATTACTCAAAAGTGGTTTACATAATACTATAACGCGTAAATACCCTAAAAAAATTAAGTTTTCTTAAATTTTATTCGAGCTTTGTACAGCAAGGATTTGTTGTATGATGTCATTCCTGTAACGCATTTCAATGTGCATATGTGCTACAATTTGTATTTTTATTGAATGGTTTGATCACGACCTATTCAGATAACATAAAATCTGATTTATCTATGTAGTAGTACGTTAGCCTGCCAAAGACAGGGTAAAAATTATGTTGCAAAATTATTATTATTAGTTTTGTTTTTACTTTCTCACACTGCAAAATATAGTATAGAGAAAATATAGTTTACACAAAAATTTTCGATTTCGAGATTTCGACGTCAGTATATGTTTTAGGACCTCCTGAATATTATTTTTAGATGATTGATTATTTTTAGAGTGATGTCCGTCTGTCTGCCTGTGTTTGATGTTTTGTATACATGGTAGCCGCCACAAATATTAGTAGACTACAAAATGTACTCGCCCTTGTCCGGAAGTTGGAGCACGGTAGTTATATAAAATATGAAAATAAAACTCAGTGTACATCAGCACAATGGGCACAAAACGACCACCTCCCTTCCCCTAAATCACAAAACCGAGACCTGTCACTTGCGAAAATTTTGCATTCTACGCTAAAATGTATCGACGGAATAATTCTCGCTATACAAATAAATGAAAATATTTAAAATCGCATAAAAGCTCCTTCAAACCTGAAATCTATTGCTACCTCAGCGAAATTTCATCCAATTTAAGTACAATTTCAGCACAATTCTCATAATGATAATCAAATAACAAATTGGAAATATTAGGAAAACATCTTTTAAATTCATGAAGTCAGAAAATCTCGGGAAATCGCATTAGAGCGCCAATAGATGGTGTTAGTAGTCAAAAGTCGAAGGGTCCTTAAATCAGTGGTGACACGCCACGAAGATCACAAAATTGCATGATACTTTATACTATATTACATTGCATGAGACGTTCTCTATACTATATTACATTGCATGTGACTTTCACTATAATATATTACATAGTATGAGACTTTCTTTATACTATATTACATTGTATAAAATTTTATACTATAGTACATTGTATGAGACTTTCTCTATACTATATTATATTGTATGATACTTTCTCTGTACTATATTACATGGAATGTAACTTTCTCTATACTATATTACATTGTATAGGACTGTCTTTATATTATATTACATAGTATGATACTTTCTCTATACTATATTACATTGTAGGATACTTTCTCTATGCTATTTTACATAGTATGATACTTTCTCTATACTATATTATATTGTAGGATACTTTCTCTGTACTATATTACATGGAATGTAATTTTCTCTATACTATATTACATTGTATAGGACTTTCTTTATATTATATTACATAGTATGATACTTTCTCTATACTATATTACATTGTAGGATACTTTCTCTATGCTATTTTACATAGTATGATACTTTCTCTATACTATATTATATTGTAGGATACTTTCTCTGTACTATATTACATGGAATGTAATTTTCTCTATACTATATTACATTGTATAGGACTTTCTTTATATTATATTACATAGTATGATACTTTCTCTATACTATATTACATTGTAGGATACTTTCTCTATGCTATTTTACATAGTATGATACTTTCTCTATACTATATTATATTGTAGGATACTTTCTCTGTACTATATTACATGGAATGTAATTTTCTCTATACTATATTACATTGTATAGGACTTTCTTTATATTATATTACATAGTATGATACTTTCTCTATACTATATTACATTGTAGGATACTTTCTCTATGCTATTTTACATAGTATGATACTTTCTCTATACTATATTATATTGTATGATACTTTCTCTGTACTATATTACATGGAATGTAATTTTCTCTATACTATATTACATTGTATAGGACTTTCTTTATATTATATTACATAGTATGATACTTTCTCTATACTATATTACATTGTAGGATACTTTCTCTATGCTATTTTACATAGTATGATACTTTCTCTATACTATATTATATTGTAGGATACTTTCTCTGTACTATATTACATGGAATGTAATTTTCTCTATACTATATTACATTGTATAGGACTTTCTTTATATTATATTACATAGTATGATACTTTCTCTATACTATATTACATTGTAGGATACTTTCTCTATGCTATTTTACATAGTATGATACTTTCTCTATACTATATTATATTGTATGATACTTTCTCTGTACTATATTACATGGAATGTAATTTTCTCTATACTATATTACATTGTATAGGACTTTCTTTATATTATATTACATAGTATGATACTTTCTCTATACTATATTACATTGTAGGATACTTTCTCTATGCTATTTTACATAGTATGATACTTTCTCTATACTATATTATATTGTATGATACTTTCTCTGTACTATATTACATGGAATGTAATTTTCTCTATACTATATTACATTGTATAGGACTTTCTTTATATTATATTACATAGTATGATACTTTCTCTATACTATATTACATTGTAGGATACTTTCTCTGTACTATATTACATGGAATGTAATTTTCTCTATACTATATTACATTGTATAGGACTTTCTTTATATTATATTACATAGTATGATACTTTCTCTATACTATATTACATTGTAGGATACTTTCTCTATGCTATTTTACATAGTATGATACTTTCTCTATACTATATTATATTGTAGGATACTTTCTCTGTACTATATTACATGGAATGTAATTTTCTCTATACTATATTACATTGTATAGGACTTTCTTTATATTATATTACATAGTATGATACTTTCTCTATACTATATTACATTGTAGGATACTTTCTCTATGCTATTTTACATAGTATGATACTTTCTCTATACTATATTATATTGTATGATACTTTCTCTGTACTATATTACATGGAATGTAATTTTCTCTATACTATATTACATTGTATAGGACTTTCTTTATATTATATTACATAGTATGATACTTTCTCTATACTATATTGCATTGTAGGATACTTTCTCTATGCTATTTTACATAGTATGATACTTTCTCTATACTATATTATATTGTAGGATACTTTCTCTGTACTATATTACATGGAATGTAATTTTCTCTATACTATATTACATTGTATAGGACTTTCTTTATATTATATTACATAGTATGATACTTTCTCTATACTATATTACATTGTAGGATACTTTCTCTATGCTATTTTACATAGTATGATACTTTCTCTATACTATATTATATTGTATGATACTTTCTCTGTACTATATTACATGGAATGTAATTTTCTCTATACTATATTACATTGTATAGGACTTTCTTTATATTATATTACATAGTATGATACTTTCTCTATACTATATTACATTGTAGGATACTTTCTCTATGCTATTTTACATAGTATGATACTTTCTCTATACTATATTATATTGTAGGATACTTTCTCTGTACTATATTACATGGAATGTAATTTTCTCTATACTATATTACATTGTATAGGACTTTCTTTATATTATATTACATAGTATGATACTTTCTCTATACTATATTACATTGTAGGATACTTTCTCTATGCTATTTTACATAGTATGATACTTTCTCTATACTATATTATATTGTATGATACTTTCTCTGTACTATATTACATGGAATGTAATTTTCTCTATACTATATTACATTGTATAGGACTTTCTTTATATTATATTACATAGTATGATACTTTCTCTATACTATATTACATTGTAGGATACTTTCTCTATGCTATTTTACATAGTATGATACTTTCTCTATACTATATTATATTGTATGATACTTTCTCTGTACTATATTACATGGAATGTAATTTTCTCTATACTATATTACATTGTATAGGACTTTCTTTATATTATATTACATAGTATGATACTTTCTCTATACTATATTACATTGTAGGATACTTTCTCTGTACTATATTACATGGAATGTAATTTTCTCTATACTATATTACATTGTATAGGACTTTCTTTATATTATATTACATAGTATGATACTTTCTCTATACTATATTACATTGTAGGATACTTTCTCTATGCTATTTTACATAGTATGATACTTTCTCTATACTATATTATATTGTAGGATACTTTCTCTGTACTATATTACATGGAATGTAATTTTCTCTATACTATATTACATTGTATAGGACTTTCTTTATATTATATTACATAGTATGATACTTTCTCTATACTATATTACATTGTAGGATACTTTCTCTATGCTATTTTACATAGTATGATACTTTCTCTATACTATATTATATTGTATGATACTTTCTCTGTACTATATTACATGGAATGTAATTTTCTCTATACTATATTACATTGTATAGGACTTTCTTTATATTATATTACATAGTATGATACTTTCTCTATACTATATTGCATTGTAGGATACTTTCTCTATGCTATTTTACATAGTATGATACTTTCTCTATACTATATTATATTGTAGGATACTTTCTCTGTACTATATTACATGGAATGTAATTTTCTCTATACTATATTACATTGTATAGGACTTTCTTTATATTATATTACATAGTATGATACTTTCTCTATACTATATTACATTGTAGGATACTTTCTCTATGCTATTTTACATAGTATGATACTTTCTCTATACTATATTATATTGTATGATACTTTCTCTGTACTATATTACATGGAATGTAATTTTCTCTATACTATATTACATTGTATAGGACTTTCTTTATATTATATTACATAGTATGATACTTTCTCTATACTATATTACATTGTAGGATACTTTCTCTATGCTATTTTACATAGTATGATACTTTCTCTATACTATATTATATTGTAGGATACTTTCTCTGTACTATATTACATGGAATGTAATTTTCTCTATACTATATTACATTGTATAGGACTTTCTTTATATTATATTACATAGTATGATACTTTCTCTATACTATATTACATTGTAGGATACTTTCTCTATGCTATTTTACATAGTATGATACTTTCTCTATACTATATTATATTGTATGATACTTTCTCTGTACTATATTACATGGAATGTAATTTTCTCTATACTATATTACATTGTATAGGACTTTCTTTATATTATATTACATAGTATGATACTTTCTCTATACTATATTGCATTGTAGGATACTTTCTCTATGCTATTTTACATAGTATGATACTTTCTCTATACTATATTATATTGTAGGATACTTTCTCTGTACTATATTACATGGAATGTAATTTTCTCTATACTATATTACATTGTATAGGACTTTCTTTATATTATATTACATAGTATGATACTTTCTCTATACTATATTACATTGTAGGATACTTTCTCTATGCTATTTTACATAGTATGATACTTTCTCTATACTATATTATATTGTATGATACTTTCTCTGTACTATATTACATGGAATGTAATTTTCTCTATACTATATTACATTGTATAGGACTTTCTTTATATTATATTACATAGTATGATACTTTCTCTATACTATATTACATTGTAGGATACTTTCTCTATGCTATTTTACATAGTATGATACTTTCTCTATACTATATTATATTGTATGATACTTTCTCTGTACTATATTACATGGAATGTAATTTTCTCTATACTATATTACATTGTATAGGACTTTCTTTATATTATATTACATAGTATGATACTTTCTCTATACTATATTACATTGTAGGATACTTTCTCTATGCTATTTTACATAGTATGATACTTTCTCTATACTATATTATATTGTAGGATACTTTCTCTGTACTATATTACATGGAATGTAATTTTCTCTATACTATATTACATTGTATAGGACTTTCTTTATATTATATTACATAGTATGATACTTTCTCTATACTATATTACATTGTAGGATACTTTCTCTATGCTATTTTACATAGTATGATACTTTCTCTATACTATATTATATTGTATGATACTTTCTCTGTACTATATTACATGGAATGTAATTTTCTCTATACTATATTACATTGTATAGGACTTTCTTTATATTATATTACATAGTATGATACTTTCTCTATACTATATTACATTGTAGGATACTTTCTCTATGCTATTTTACATAGTATGATACTTTCTCTATACTATATTATATTGTATGATACTTTCTCTGTACTATATTACATGGAATGTAATTTTCTCTATACTATATTACATTGTATAGGACTTTCTTTATATTATATTACATAGTATGATACTTTCTCTATACTATATTACATTGTAGGATACTTTCTCTGTACTATATTACATGGAATGTAATTTTCTCTATACTATATTACATTGTATAGGACTTTCTTTATATTATATTACATAGTATGATACTTTCTCTATACTATATTACATTGTAGGATACTTTCTCTATGCTATTTTACATAGTATGATACTTTCTCTATACTATATTATATTGTATGATACTTTCTCAATACTATATTACATTGAATGTAACTTTCTCTATACTATATTATATTGTGTGATACTTTCTCTATATTATATTACATAGTATGATTGATACTTTATACTATATTACTTTCAATCTATCGACATCTTTTAGTGCGGTGGGCCTCCTCTGTATTACGAAATTTTTCAGTCTAATAAGTTCCACCCCTGCCATGAGATATGTCTCAATAAAACTTATCCATGCTGTAATTATTAAATTATTATCCCTCTTTAGTTAACGTAATTAAAATAACTCTATTTAAATTATTGCCATTTCCTGAAATTTAAATTCACTTCATTTGAGATAGATATCAAACGGTAGTGATTAGACAGCATTTCAATTGGGATAACTTTCGCAATAAATAGTTAATTACTGCTTTTAAATCCTGAGTACACCTGAAATGATCTGCAATTGATAACACTTCGGTTTAATCTGAGTTTGGATTTAACTTAACATCGACACGAGTTTAATTCGCGAACGAAATAATTTAACTGGATGGACTCATTTTAATCTGCAGTAAACTGTAAAGGACAATTTTATAACTTTATCTGTAATACATAGCATATGCAAAGCAGAAGTATCTTGATAAGGGTAATATCCTACTTTTGAATTTTTAAAGATATACACATTTGAATTTCATTTGATACGTAAACGTTCATGTTTTCACTGATGTTTTCATCTGTGAGACTAAGTACGGTATCTCTTGTACAATGTGAACAACTGACATGAAGGTTTGTGAGATTATTTCAGTCAGTAAATGATAGTTGCCTATTTATTTACGGAGGTTTTTGATTAAGGGAAAACCAACCTTTTTCTAAATGAATTTCTGAAAATCCTGAAACATAAAAAAGTAATTGTGTTACAGAATGTTAGATAAATGAATGGTTTATATATTTCATATGTAATATTCTCACTATTTTTTAAATATCTATGTCTTTCAAACATGTGTCTCTGCATTTTTAATAGATGGCAAAAGCAGATCCGTGGAGATCCATGGAGACACAACCAATAATGCCGTTACGACGTTTCCGAAGACTTCATAAGCAATTATAAGAGTTCGAACGTGCTCGTACAGTCAGGATGCGTGAAGCTGGCTGGTCATACCGAGCAATAGGTCGTCACCTGCACCGAACGAACACTGCTGTGCAAAGGTGTTGCCAAAAATGGTTGCTGCAAGGAACTCAACGGGGGAATGGAGGCTCTGGAAGGCCAAGGTGCACGAATGTGAGGCAAGATCGGATGATTGTGTAACAGGCCCGAACTGGCCCAACGGCATTATTGTCCACCATCCAACGTGCTACAGCTTCTTCCATGCCATCAGTGGTACCATCCGCCATTTCACGGTGCTTGGATAAGGTGGGGTTACGCTCACGTCGGCCTTTAAGACGTCTACCCATAATCCCACAATATCGACAGGATCGTTTGGAGTGCTGTCGTAGCCGAGCATCATGGCTGCCAGCAGACTGGCATCGCATAGCGTTCAGCGACGAATCACGCTTCAGTCTTTCAGCATATGACCATCGGGCACGTGTGTGGAGGCACCAGGGCCAGCGGTCTCAATCAGCCTTTGTTTTACACAGGCACACAGCCATTACCCCTGGTGTAATGGTGAGGGGTACTATCTTTTACGACAGCAGGTCGTCCCATGTCATGCTGCGTACAAATTTAAGAGCTCAGCGATATGTTGATGAAATCCTGCGGCCGTTTGCGTTACCCTTCATGGCACGTCTTTCTGGGGGTCATTTTCCAACACGATAAAGCCACGCCACATACGGCTCGCATATCTGTAGACTGTCTCCACGCTGTTGATGCTGTTCTTTGGCCAACAATGTCACCAGACCTTTCGCCAATCGAGTATGTATGGTACATGCTAGGCATCCAGATTCGGGCACCCCGAAACGTAGCAGAACTGGAGCAACAGTTGAGGAATGCCTAGCAGCATGTATCGCAGGATGACATTAGGATACTTTATAACTCCTTACCTAGACGTATACAACCATGCATTGCCGCCAAGGAGGGTTTCGCCAATTACTGATTTGAAAATTCAATGTGCAATTACTAACCATTGGTGGGTCCTGCGGCTTTGATTTTGTAATCATTTCATTGCCTGTGTATGAGTTATACGCATATTTGATTTCAATAAAAACAGTCACTTTCTTCATGGCGTTTTTTTTTTTTGCAAAAGAGTGTATATAATATTTAAAGACCCTTACAAAATACGGAAGTAGCACCCAACTGCATTAAATTGACATTTGCGAAATGTAAGCAATCCCACATAATGGACATACATGCTAAAGCTGAACTCGTTTTCCCATCGTATACCGCATTGTCTGTACTAAATAGACAAACTTAATTTATTCTACTTATTTCAATTTGCTATTGCCATCTTCGGCGTAGCTTTCTAGATTATTGGTGTTATGTCCAGTACCTCCTGATTAAACGAAATTATTTTTTATATTAAATATAATTTTAAAATATTACCGATACTTAATAATGGTACCTAATTATATATCTCTTTTAATTTTTCACAATCTCATACTCCATGGGGCGTAAAATAATTTCTTGGTTGTAGTATAAATACACTCATGTACAACAGTTAAGCAACAAAATGTAAAAAGCGGATAGAAATAAAATTATTTATTCGACTCCATTGAAACTTTCACAGATCATGGGGTATAACAAAAGACACTAGCGTGGGAAAATACAAAGAAAATTATCAATAAATAATTAAATATAGAAATAAACAAAACATAGGGTTTTTGGCGGCAAGAACGATTCTGGAGGAGGTGTGTTAATATGGATGTGATGACCACTGCTAATGATCACTGCTAGAAACACATGCCCGAAAATGTCGATTCATGCTAAGAATAAACTCATCTATGACGGTTTGGGGTATCTGTGACCAGTCACGCAGCAGACATGTTCTTAGTTCGTAAAGGCTAGGAAACATGACATTAGGAAACTTTATGACTCCTTATCTGGATGTATACAAGCATGCATTGCCACTAAGGGGGGTTTCACCAATAACTGATCTGAAACTCAATGTGCAATTGCTAAACATTGATGGGTCCTGCGGCCTTGATTTTGTAATCATTTCATTACCTGTGTGTGGACTGTACGCATATTTAATTTCAATAAAAACAGTCACTTTCCTCATGGTGCTTCGTTTCTTTTTTTTTTTGCAAAAGAGTGTACATATAGTTGATCCAAATGGTCACATATACCGGTTGTCCTAAAAACATTGACCTCTACTTTTATTCCTTAAATATTGATCTTAGACATATATAATAACTTACAAAGTTGCGTAAAAAAAGGTACATAAGTACATAATTTTATGAAATCGATAAAAATGTTCAGGGCATTAAATTTGAAGAAATACAAAATTTAAATTTTTACGGTCCCAGTACAAAAACATTTCCAATGAGTAAAATGTGCCCCATACACTAATAAGGGGATGTACAAAATTTCAACATTTTATCATAAAAAGTCCCAGATATATGTTTAAACAAAGTTGGTCAGGTATTAATCACAAATTAAAATGTAAATGTTTACAGCAAGAGTGCAAATGACGCAACACAGAAATGCATCATAGGTAAATAATATCTGCCTCTTATCTTTAATGGATCTTTGGCATGGATGGAAAACATTTTGAACACGCTTTGTAATCGTTGTGTAAAGTTATTATTTCTACACAGTGTATATACATTTTGTATCAATAAATAGCAAAATTATTATTTATTTATGTAATCATTGTTTTCTTTGGTTATTTGTGTATGACCCCTGAAACGCGATATGTCGAGATGATTTTTCCCCTCTGAGAACCCATGCCGATGCATCGAAAAGTGATTAAAGTCAGCATTTTTGTCTTTTCATATCTCTAGGACTTTTTATGATAAAATGCTGAAATAGTGTACATTACCTTATTAGTGTATGGAGCACATTTTACTCATTGGAAATATTTTTGTACGGGCCGTATAAAAATTTAAATTTTGTATTTATTCAAATTTAATCCCTTGAAAAATTTAATCAATTTCATAAAATTCTGTAAATTTTTTACGCAACTTTGTAATTTATTATATATGTCAAAGATCAACATTTAAGGAATTAAGCGGAGGTCAATATTTTTGGGACACCCTGTATAGCATGTTACCCATCATTTTACAGGTATTTTAAAAATATTTCGATTGATTATAAGTTTGACAATATACCTCGTCGCGGGTAACTTCCCGCCCCCCGATGAGGCTAATGATGTGAAGCACATTAAAAGTGTATTGTACTGCAATGATGACTGTTAAGTTTCGTTATCATTGAGACACACAAAAAAATTATGCATAGATATTTCAAATTTTGTCTTAAGCTGCCATGCTAAGGAAATACACAATTTCAAATAAGTTTCGAAGTTTTCACTCGAATTTAAAATTTAATAGATCGATTACTGGATTTTATGCTAGCAAAGCCGAATAAAAATTTCGAGCAGCTTTCGTTTACATAATAATTCGACTCCAGACATACAGAAAGACGGACATAAGGATATCACCCTGAAAAGAGTCAAACCGTGTTCAGGAGGTCTTAAAACATATATTATCATTAAAATCTCGAAACCGAACGTTTTTGTGAAAGCATTATGTTATTCTATATTTTATAGTATAAAAAAAAAGTAAAAAAATCCGATGTGGGCAACACGTGACTTTCCTTATATAATGCAATGAATTTACTACTTTTACAATAAAAAACTATGTTATTCTTATAGTAGATACTTATACTCTTTCCAAAATATTGAATTTTTGTCAATGAGTCGTCATTTTCATTGATTTAGTGTCATTTTTATTTATTTAGCGAGAGTTTCGTTAATTTGGCAACATTAAAAAAGTCTCCAAGTTAGCGACATTCCGCCAAATTCGGCGCCAAAATCTAGCCAAGCGTTATGGACGGAGAAATAAGTTATTATTATAACTATTGGCGTTCAAATACAAAAGTATTACTCAAAGTATCTTTTCTCATGAATGGAACCAGCTATATCCACGAGAATGATGTCACCAAATTTATCAAATGATATTACACATGAAAAGTGCACTTGTTTCTCAACATTTAATATACATTTTTTTAATTTATGGGATTTTTTAATAAATGTATGTAAAAAATGTGCAAGTCTATGTTAGATTTTGATGATTTTGTGGGGGTCATTTCGTAAAAGAAGGCAGGTTTTCTTTCCCGAATCGTACCAAAATCTAATCAGCACTAGGGTAATCCACAAGTGACGTATCTACGAAATTTTGTGAAATTTGGTCTATTGGGTGTTTAGCTAAACTTGACACAGACAATTTTTGCTGACCATTTGGCAGAAAAAAGGCAGGTTTTCTCATTCCGAATCGCACAAAAATATAATCAGCACCAGGGTATTCCAAATGTAACTTTTTTATAATACATTGTAAATGTCGGTCAATTAGTTTTGGAGTTAGAGTGGATACATACATTGCACAGACAGACCTCCCACCACCACCACCACCACACGCACACACCCTTACACAGACGTCACGCTAAAAATAGTTGTTTCGTGTTCTGGTGATCCCAAAACGTGTAGTTCCGTCAAAAACTCGAGTTTCTATTTTCAGCATGATTCCAATACTTTTCCTATGCATTACCATTTATTGCAGGGAAAGCAAAATGCCATTCTTCACAATATAAATCATGTGTTAGACACATATCGAATTTCTTCACGATTAATTGTTCAGTGCATATTTTCTTGCTGTCAAAAACCTTCCTAGATACAAAAACTACATTGCATTCTTAATAGCATACTTCTTTATTTTGAGAATATATTTACAAAATCCTAATAAAATTAAATAATTAGAATCTTACTTACTTGATTTTCTGCAATGTATTTCTTTGTAAATCCTTAGAGCAATCTCCTATAAATGACAAAATAAATAAAGTAGGTAAAGTGAATTGTTCATAATTATATTTAATATTTTATTCTACATATTTAAATGTATTTTACAGCACAGTACAAATATAAAGTACTATATGCCTATCCAATAAGTAAATAAATCGTAAAGTAATATACTGCTCAATTAAAAGGTAAAAATAAAATACACTTCTAAATACACTTTATAGATTTTAAATACTCGTTCCAAATACACTTTATAGATTTTCTTGTTCATTGAGAGCAAACTAAGAGCTTTATATAAAGTCATCTTACCAAGTGCTGATTTTAAATAACTGAACTAGCTGTGTATCTTCATAGATATATCTGTATAAAAGGTCTTATTCTGAATATACTAACTCCATATATCCATCAATGGTAGTGCCATCAAGTGAAAGAAAAAAGAAAGAATGGAAAGAAAAATGCAACGTGAATACCCTAAATCTAAAGCAAAATAAGAAACGACAGAGAGGAATACAAAGTGAATATTGTCAACCCACAATTGGTAGAATAATTAACGTCAATATTGTAACAAATAATTAACGTCATTATTGTATGAATTTTTAATTATATGATGCAATCACAGAAAGACAGACAAGAAACTGGTGAAAACTGTGATGAAACATAAAAAAACATAAAATTGGGTGACATCATTCTCGTGGATCTAGCTTGTTCCATTCATGAGAAAAGATACTTTGAGTAATACTTTTGTATTTGAACGCCATCTGCTATAAGAATAACTTATTTCTCCGTCCATAACGCTTGGCGAGATTTTGGCGGCGAATTTGGCGGAATGTTGCCAACTTGGCGACTTTTTAAAATGTCGCCAAATGAAAAAAAATGACTCCAAATAAATGAAAATGGCGATTAATTGACGAAAATTCAATATCTTGGAAATAATATAAGTATCTACTATAAGAATAACCTACTTTTTTTCTTACTTTAAAAGTAGTAAATTCATTGCGTTATATAAGTAAAGTCATGTGCTGCCCACATCAGATTTTTTCAATTTTGTGACGATTTCGTTTCACACAAATATTCATGTTTATCGCCGAAAAACGTATCCATCTTCACCTTATTTCTGTTCTAGAAGTTAGGTTCCCAGAAAATATGCTTAATATAAATCCCCTCTCATAACTTTTTGCAATTTATGGAATGTATTAGGTACTCAATCATGTTTGAGAGAATATACACGGAAAATGATACTTTGTCGGGCTTTTCTGGAACGTTTTCTAAATTCTGAGACTTCGTTTGCTAAAAATAGTTCGATCGGGAGTTTCGGTCACGATATTTACCCATTTTCATTCATCTCCGTCAATATTTGAGATTGGTAAGGTTTGTTCTTGCATAGCAAATATTTTAATAGAAACACGTTTAAATGCATTTAAAAATTTACATTTTATATTCTTTTTCTTTAATATTTTAAAAATTCTTAGCAAAATGCGTAGGAATTTAAATATATGTAAGACTTTAAATACACCCAAAAAAGGTGAATAAATAAACAATACCATTTCGTACTTTCTAGTAAATGAGTTTTGTAAAATTTAAAAAAACCTTCTTAAATTATGTATTTACACGCATCATCAAATAAACCATATTTTAGTCTAATTTTAAATAATTTTTAATTTATATTAAAGAGAACAGATTGCTTTTGTTCCAATAAATGTGTTTCGGAAATTGCATTTGGTTAATTGAAATAAATATTGAAAGGTTATTAAATAATAAAAGGTAATTGAATAATAAATAAAAATAGATTTGTTAATTTGCTCGCAGAAAAAAGCTAATTTATTTATTTTAATTTGAAAATAATATTATTAATAAAAATGTTTACATTATGCGAACTGCGAAATATTTCAAATTCAAATTTATATTTATAAATAAGTATGAAATTAGAAGCATAAAAATTTGATTTCAATATTTGAGAATCCTAATACAAAAATAACATAGGTTTTTGGAAATTGAATAATAAGTTAAACAAATTAGAAATCAGAAAACAATGAAATCAAAGCAACATCTTTAAATCACAAGAACGTAGTCTCACAGATTTGTATTTTATTATTGTATGTAGTATGGATGTGAAGGATAACTCTTCA
Organism: Amaurobius ferox; assembly: GCA_951213105.1. NCBI lineage: Eukaryota > Metazoa > Arthropoda > Arachnida > Araneae > Amaurobiidae > Amaurobius > Amaurobius ferox. The sequence goes on along the minus strand of OX578143.1, from coordinate 116,963,957 downwards.
ACAAGATCGTATGTAATTTGTTAAGTTACGAGAAATTAGCAACCGTTTAAATATTAGGGTATTGAAGTGACTATTGGACTCATGTTACTTAACTTTTTGTACAATAATGGTTATTCATATCCGAAGTGCCGCTAGGCCTATATTTCATTTTTACACGTTATTTGCAAGAAGTGTAGTGAGCATGCACAGTTTAAAAATGGGCGTTTCGTCCTGTTACATATCGTTTTAATAATTGAAATTGCGATTTTACAAATCCGCGTGCAATTTTGCGTATGTAGGCAAAATGTCACCTTCTTACCTATTGTAGTTTTTGAGTAAAAGGAATAAAAATATTCTGTCAAATGTTAATTTCGTTCTTTAGGAATGCATAATGGATTTCACGTCACTCGTCCATTAAAACCGGTAGTGTACCAGTATTGGCACTGGTATTTTTTTAATCTATATAATATTCTCCAAAGTGGCTGACTGACTGATTGAGTGGCATATCAAAATAATAGAACACTTTTACTATAGATAGTATATTGGTTTGGGTCTCAATTGATCCCCTTCATCTCCCAGATCAATAGTAAAATCGAAAATTTTGAAAACTTTGAAAATTTGGAAAACTGCATTTAGGAAAGATGTTAATAAATCCTAACCACTTTGCCTCTCAAAATTATAAAACACAGAATTTGATTTTCTTCCTTCGCCAACAATTATTACCAACAATTATCTCACTGTTGTCACAGTTGCAATCCTAAAATACAATGTAACAGCATCTACACTGCCTCTTAAATATTAAGCATGAAACATTAAAAATTATACTTGAATTTTGTACTTAGTTTTAAAAGGGCAGTATAATTTACACAACGGAAAATTTAAAACAAGACTCCTGAGTACAACATTTTCTGTACTACACTACAAATTTCTATATATTTCCATTCACAGAGGGTGAGTAAATATAATATACAGATAAGATTAATTCCCTTAAATCTAAATACAAAACAATATTAAAACAAATCTGATGTGGACAGCACATGACTTTCTCTGCTGACTCATATTCACGTTTTCTTTATTTCTTCAATAATTCATTGTAAAGTTTAATTGCACAAAATAAGATCCATAATTATTTAAAATTACACTGAATTTGCACTTTTATTTCAATTTTCGTTCTCATTTGGTAACTGGACTTGTTTTCAAAGGTGGCACAGCGAAAATGCGAAAACACAAAAATATCTCGATAAAGGCTAGTGCGAGTGTAATAGGGTTGGTCTTATTATTTTCATCGCTAAAAAATACGTATAAAACAAGTATTTAATTGATATATTTGAGCATACGTAGATTTTTAGTTTAGATTTTTGCGATTTTTGCGGGCCATTTCGCAAAAAAATGACAGGTTATTTTTTTTTAATCGTACCAGAATCTAATCAGCACCAGAGTAATCCACACCTGACTTATCAACCAAATTTTGTAAAATGTAATCTATTAGTTTTTCATCTAGAGTGGATATAGGCAATTTTTGCCAGCATTTCGAAAAAAAAGCAACTGCTCTTTTATCCTGAATCATACCAAAATCTAATGAGCACCAGAGTCATATACAAGTGTCTTGCCTACCAAATTTTATGAAATTTGGTGTATTAGTTTTCGAGTTAGAGTGGATACATATATTGCAGAGACTGATACACAGACAGACAGACACACACACAGACGTCAAGTTAAAAATCGTTTTTTTTTATTCTAGAGGTCCTAAAACGTGTAGATCCTTCGAAAACTCGAGTTGCGATTTCCGACATGATTCCAATACTTTCCCTATACAATAATATGTATTGGAGGAAAAGTAAAAAGTATTTATATTTCTTGTTTTTCACATCAACTTACAATTTTCAACCAATTTTCATATTTATTTCCGCTGCTGTGAACTTAATTAGAGACAGGTTCGTGGATAAAAAAATTGAAAATTTTGCAAAGTGATAAAATAATGCTCACATATTCATCTTGTACACAATTCCAAATTCATAAACTTCATTTCTATTTCAGTTATTTAAAAAAAAGTATAAAGTATTACAAAACATGATTTTTAGAATAATAACATTCCAGAGTACAAATTTGATTTCTGAATCTAACAAATTTAAAAACTTTTGACAAATAAGTAAATTAAGCTTGAATCTCTAGTGAAATTAACTAAATTTAGTCTATCAGTAACTAGTCTTATTAGTAACTAAAGTCTTTATTCTTATCAGTAACTAAAATTCTTCCGTTTGTTCAATAACCGGGGTACCTGTGAACTCATTGAGAATATTACTACATTTTTCGTATACTACAATTTTTCTTGAAATCCGGCAGTCCTTTCTTTACATAACAACGGCGAACATGTAAGCGACGTAATATTTTTTCCACCAAATCACTTTCGGAAAATGTCTGCTTCTTTTGTAATAGAAAATGGTTATTGGTTAAAGATATGAAAATGCTTGATGGACGAAAAAAAATAACACATTTTACAAAAATTTTTGACAACTAAACCAATTATTTAGTTATCTTACAAATAATAGGAATTTAAAACTATTTTGATATATTTCAATAAGAAGCAACAAATATTGTGATTAAATGGACATAAATGTACCCTGGTACCCGGTAATTAACGTAAGGGTTAAGCGTTTTACTCAACATTATTGACATTCTAAGCGAAGGCAGAAGATAAATCATTATTAAGAGTGTCTACATATATAACCCTAATATAACTAGGCTTAACACATAATTTAATACAAGAACGTCGCAGACAATAGAAAAATATAAGCAGCAAAATTAACGGGATACACATTGCATTTGTACCTCAACATCAGATGTATGTAGTGCCCATAAATTATTTTATAAATAATTAAAACAAATTGTACTTTTCCTTCTTGGACATTCAACAAAGATTAATTGCTTCGATATGTGAATCTTTTATCAAGTTAAATATTCTATTCTTACTTTATCGGTGTTGAAGGTGAAGGTAGAAAATAAATTATGATACTCACAGCTCAAACTGCTACTAATGTAATAAATCTAAATTAACTTTGTTTAAAATAATATACAACACAAAGTTAATAGCAAAGACTAGTTTCAAAGGCAAAAAACAACCGTCTTCGTTGGGACATACAAAGGTGTAACCTTTATTCGTGAGAATTAGATCGGTAACTGATGTTAAAAACGTAAACGTGACTGATGAAGTAATGAAATGGGGGTACCAATGGCGTGTGATTAGAAGAAGAAAAAAACCAAGTAGAAGGGACCACAGATGAATGCTAACAGTTTGTAAATAAAAAAATATATATAAAACTAAGAAAGGACCAAAAGGTAAGACATTACGAATGAAATGTAAAATATCCCCAAATACGTATATTTCTAACTGAAGTTCTTTGACTCTTTTGTTGGACGTTGACTCTCCGCTTTGGTATTTTACCGTTCATTCATAGTGTCTCACCTTTGTAGTTTCTTCCTTGGTCTTTTAACCCATTTTCTCTTCTCTCGCTATTGGCAAGACTTTTCCCCTACTTCAGTCACGTTTTTTGTTTTAATACCAGTTTCAGATCTAGTTTTCATTAGTGACAGTTTAAGCTTCTTGTCTGCCCCAACAATGAAGACCCATGTTTTATCCCTTCGAAACCTATCAAAACTATTAATTCTGTGCTGTATTTTACTTGTAACGAAGTTATTTTAATTTCATAAATTATAATTTAAATGCTTATACCTAGTCATTTATTGGGATTAACAGATAGTTTAAAACAAGAACATCAAAGAAAACTTATTAAAATCTATCGAAACAAAAAAGAATCAGCATAATTAACAGAATACGCAATACATATGTTTATCAACATCAGATATACGATGCGTCCATAAATTATTTTACAAGCGAAACTAATTGCACTTTTCCTTCTTGGGCCATTCAACAAAGATTAATTGTTTTTATCACGGGAGTGATGCGAAAAAAAAAAGAACTGCTGGAAGTCGAAAGCTGCAAGAGACTTGAAAGAAACAAATTACTTTCGTTTTACCCTTGTGTACAATTTTCAAGAAAATGAAACTGCTGCTGAGCTTAAATTGAAAATGGCCGATGGCAAGGATCATAAAGTTGATTTCGAAATTATCTTTCGGATTTTCTTTTAAAAGGGAGGGACAATCAATTGAGTATTAAAGAGTTTTGGACAGAACCCATTCCCAAACCAATGTTCTTTTCATTTGCAAGAAGAATAAATTTGAAATGTAGTAGGATATTAAAATTCAAAACTTATGGTGAGAGACTAAAATTAAATTCGTGCCATTTTATTATTTAGAATTAAAGTATTGAAAGTATAAATGTTTTCTAAATGTATATTTATACAATATTGTGGTCTCATTTAGATGCCAGCATTCATAAATCGGTGTCACGTTTATTGGTGCTATTCAGCGGGGAGAGTTTTGTAATAAAGAACCTAAATATGCGAAACCAATCCATTGATGTTGACAACTGTAATATCAACGTTATTTAGCTTAGATAAACACACCTTCCGGGAGGTTATGCAATTATTATTATATTAACATATTTTTACCGTCAATTATCTTTTAAAAGTGAATTAGAACTCTTCTGTCAATATCTACTGAAAGTGGTGATTGCAATCTTTAGGGGTGGTTAATAACAACCAGTAGATATAAAGTGTGTAAAACAAGCGTCAATCAATGTGAGTCTATTTATCTTTGGATATAATTGTATTCATTATAAAAGCCTCAGGAGTATTTAAAGACAATCCTACAATAACATAATTTCACACATAAAAAAAAATTCCACATTTGATTTTTTGAAAAACAAATATTGTACAATATTTTTATGGGGCATTTCGTTTAATCAAAGGATGAAGGACATTCATTTTACTAAAATTTATTTTCTATACACTATTACGCTATTCATATTAAAAAAACTTACTAGAAGTGTATATATATATATAAAAATAATGCATGAAACACTTAAAATACTACAATGGAAGAATGTGTGAAGTTCATAAAACAGAATAAACATGGTAGTTCGATGTTACTTTTTAAAAAAAAAACAAGAATGCATTTCACGAATAAAAATGTTGCTAATAAGAAAATAAATACAAAATTATTATAGAAAACATAATTACAGAAACTGTGTATGAAATATTTATTACTTTTCCTGCAATACATGGTAATGTCTAGGGAAAGTATTGGAATCATGCCGAAAATTGCGATTCCAGTTTTTGAAGGATCTATACAATCGTTTTGGGATCTATAGAATACAAAAAACAAATTTTAGAGTGACGTCTGTGTTCGTGCGTGTGTGTGTGTGTGTGTGTGTGTGTCTGTCTGTCTATCTATGAGTCTATCTATCTGTCCTTCTGTCTGTGTGCCTGTGCTATGTATGTATCCAGTCTAACTCAGGTTACATTTGAAACGTCGGTTACACTTGAAACTAATGGACCGAATTTCACAAAATTTGGTTGGTAAGTAACTTGGGTGTTATCCTGGTACTGATTAGTTTTTGGTACGATTCGGGGAAAATAGAACCAGCCTTCTTTTGCGAAATAGCCCGCAAAAATCTCATGTATCCACTCTAACTCAAATGCTAAGAGACCAAATTTCACACAGAATGGTAGTTTAGTTACTTGTGGGATACTCTAGTGCTGTTTAGGGCTTCGTACGATTCAGAAAATAACAACCTGCCTTTTTTACTGCCAAAAATCTGCAAAATCTAAAAAATGACTACGTTTTCTCAACTGTATCCATTAAATGCTTGTTGTATACGTAATTTTTGACAAGAAAAAAAATAAGACAACTCCATTACTCTAGGATAAACCGTTCTCGAGATATTTGAGACATTTTGCAATTTTGTTTGCCGCCTTTGAAATATTGTCTAATTATCTAATCAAAACAAAAAATTAATTAAAAGTGCAAATTTAGTGTTATTTTGTGCAATTAAACTCAATTAAATGAATCATTAAAAAATAAAAAAAAATGAATTTGAGTCTGCAGGGAAATTCATGAGCTGCCCCTCATCAGATTTTTTAAAAATGAAAGCGAGATGAAATAGGAAAATAAATACATATTTATTAGAAGAGCAGGATTGGGAAAATCATGAGAGATGCACATAATAGCACATGGTCTTCCTTACGAACCGTGACGATTTCTAATGATGCATTTAAAACACATTTATTTTTATTCTCATTTATGGCAACAATTATGAACTTGTATCACAAAGTTAAAATTTAAATCTTTGATGCCTAAAAAGTTAACTAAATCTAGCTAAAATTAGTTTGGTTGGCTAATTAATTAACTTTATTGGGTTGATATTGTTTCTGTATCAATAGCTAAAACGTTGTACAAATCACAACGTTAGTTCAAGATTTAAAAGTTGTATGAGAAATCCGTGTACTTTGAATATTTCTATTTGGTGCATGCACTATACATTGATTTTTTGTAGTATGCATATAAAATAATTTTAAGGAGAGACTGTATAATTCCCAATTTTGCATATCATTTACACGTACTATTTATGTAATGTCCATTTGTGTTTTATTTATGTTAGCACTTATGTTTCATTTATATAAGTACTTTTGTTTTACTTGTGTTAGTATTTAGTTTTTATTTTCGTTTGTATTTGTGCTTCATTTACTTTAGCATTTATGTTTCATTTATGTTATTATTTATATATTTCATTTATTCTAGTATTTATATTTTATTTATTTCAATATTTATGTTTTATTTATGCTTGAATGTTTCGTTTTGTTTTGTAGAAAAAAATACCTTGAATAATAATACTTCATATTTTGAAAACAAAGAGTAAAAACACTACAACTTTGGAAAACAAAGAGTTAAAATATTATAACTTTGGGAAAAAAAATTAAACTTATTAAAACTCTGGAAAACAAAGACATTGAAAATGTTAATGATCTTTGATGGTTGCATGTTTCGTGTACAAAAAATTTGGGAATTCTTGTCTAAAATATAATTGTTTTTAAAAAACTTTAATACTATCCATAAAATACATATCTATAAAATATATGTAAAATGAATTAATTTGTTTATTTACGTGTTGCACAACATATAAAATTCATTCTATTAGCGGTTATCACAAAGATATTTGTCAAAGAAGAAAACGAAAAAAATATATTCCAAAACAAATTACAAGTACAATATATGTCTATACGTTTAAAATAATGCTCATACATAACATATCAATTTAAAAGAATTTGTACAAACGGTGGAATTTTAAAACGTTCCTAATATAATCACGGTTTGCATTTGCAATAGTCCTAACTAGAAGAATCTCCTCAAATGTTGAACGCTTATATTAAAATTTATAAGATAGAGAAGAGGACTACGATAAATATCATTATGTAGTAACGCACAGTAAAAAAACAGCAAATTATATATCTTCTATTTATTAAGGTATTTATTTCAAACTTATTTCTGAGATGTTGATCAAATTACTTCTGTGGATAATGATTGATGATGATGTGAATGATGTATTTATACCTTAATAAAGCCACTCTATTAAAGTATAAAATGCTTAGAAATCTATTTTACAATATTTCAATAGAAAGCGAATAATTGTAATGAGGCGTTTCTTAAACAAGATATTACGTATTGTAACAAAGTTTTGCCAACTCAATATTTAAAGAAAAATAGGATAACCTAGCGATAATTAAGTTGGAAAAATTTGTAGGTATAGTTTCCTAGCACTGAAATGGAGCGGAGTATGGCTGTACACTTTGTGGCTTATACCACTTTTTCTGATAGATGTGCTTTAAGATCTAATTTAAGCAAAATTTTACTTTGACCAATGTGGCCATTTAATTATAAGTCAAATTTTCACAGTGAACTTATCGGCGAGGTCCCAAAAATACCAATGCTTTTGTCGGTGTGTTAGAGTGTAGGTGGGTGAGTAGTTGTTAAATCTTTGGCCCATCGTAATCTTAAAAACCACTGTATCGATTTGGGCCAAATTTGGTCGCCAAATTTAATATATTAGAGGTTGATGGGAAAACAGAAAAATATTCTCAAATAAACACACAGCTGAAAATTGGAATATTATGTGAAATGTAGATATAGTTCCAATGCAAAAATGCTTTAAATAAGATAGGAAATTATGAAATAGTAATTTAAATAATGGGCAACATTTTTGTAACAAAATATAAAATATAAATTTTTCTAAAGCTCTTATAGCGAAAACAGTTAAATTGCAAAAATGTTGATAACACTTTATTTAGTCAAACTAAAAACATCCGGATCTCAAAAATGCACATTTAAGACGAAATAAATTATCTCAGATATCCTGCTTACACCACTTTACCATGAATTTTTGGTACCTTTGCATTACTGCAATTCATAACTTCAGGGGACTTTCACATATTTAATTGATTCACAAACATCATTTAGTAGGGTATTAAAATGATTGTGTTTCAAGATTTTGTCTTTTAAACTATTCAGGGCAGACAGATAATTATTTTTATTATTTATTTTTAACCCTTAAATAAGGTTAAATTATGATAATTGTGATTTTGTTGGTCAGTGAGATATTTTTCGAAGAAAATGTATCAAAAATAAACATAGCCTTTAATATTTTTAAATCGGTTGGGAATCGGTTGCATTTGGAACTAGGAGATCGATTGAATTCTCCGTAAATCAAAATCATCTCAGAAAGTTGGAATTTGCTAAACAGCAGCATACTTTAAACGTATATCAGAGTAATTTGGATGTATAATACAATCTGTGAACCGACATATTCGTGACATAGTAGCTTTACTAAAATATTTGCATAAACTCAATTTCAGTAAATAGTAAGTGTTTTAATAACTATTTTTAACCGAAATTGATTTTTGAATGTCGTCTTATTTAGCAACGACGATTTTAATTAATGATAACTATGCCAAATTAGATCGTATTACAGGCACATTTTGGTGAGTTTTACTAAATACGGTATGTGGAACATTTTTATAATTTGACTTTTTTTGCTATAAGGGCTGTTTAAAAGTTACTTTTTTTTCTAATTTTTACAAATAGCATGCATATCATTTACATTTCTATTTAATAACTTCCTACCGTATTTAATGCATTTTTGCAATTGAAATTATGTGTAGATAACCAACGGTTCAAAAAAACGGTATCCTTTTTTAAACATTTTGTAAAATTTAGCTATAAAACGGAATTTTGTCAAAATCAGTAACACTTTTTAATATCAAATACCGCTGAAGCAATTTGGATGAAATTTTAGTAGTCTACTGTGTGACTGATGGAGAAAAATAATTCTAAAAATGTGTATAATTTGCCTCAAAGGTTCAATGCCCGCTTGTTTCGTGGAGAAAACGTCTACACATATCCTCTAGCGTTTTAATAGAAACACTTGTAATTATTATGGCCGCGGTAAAAATGATATAAATATGAATTTCAAAACTGAAATGTAACTCAAAATAAATTCCCCAATTGAAGACAAAAATGCGGTTATATAATTTATTTAACACTAAATTGCTATTTAAATATTGTATAGTTTTTATCTCCTTGAAACGTATACAGATTCATGTTTACTAAGAAGTGTTTAAAAGTTCTAGGAAAGTGTTCAAAAGTTCATTTGCGAGAAATTACTCTAAATGAAGGTTTTACCAAAGTTTCGTTTAATTCATTTTCTAAAGTTTGTTAAGAATAGTTTTAGGTTAGATGATTTACATGCGTGACGCGCAGCAATTACTTATATACGTTCTTCATGATGTTATATGAGTTCTTTCAAGTTTCATTAACGTTCAGCATAAATATTTTGAAGAACTTTGCGTGACATTTTAAAGTTACCAAAATCCATCTCTAGAACACTAATTAGATATGTAGGGAAAAGCTATTATCAAATTGATATAGATTTAATGATATTTCTGATGTTTCGCGTGTTTCATTTTGCGCTTAATTGTAAAATCAAAAGCATATTTAGTTTACTTTCTATGTTAACAATGTGAACTTCAGTTGTGTATTACAGTAATTTAGTTGTAGCAATTAAAATATCAGAAGTGGACGTCACATAACTTTTTTCTTTCATAATTTATTGTATTGAGTTTAATTGTACAAAATAAGATAGGGATAATTTTTTTAATTACTCTGAATTTTCGGTTTCACTTAAATTTTTTTTATTTGCAGGTCATATTTTCAAAAAGGCAACAGAACTAAAATATTTTCACAACGGTTTGTCCTAGAGTAATAAAGTTGCTCTTATTATTTCAGTTATCAAAAAAATAACGTATATTACATCCATTTAATTGATACAAATGAGCATATTTAGATTTCATTCTAGGTTATGGTGATTTTCGCAGGTCATTTCGCAAATAAAGCAAGTCCATTTTCTTAAATAACTTTTATAAAGCTTCAAAATGTAAAATTATTATTAATACTGCAGAAAATACACCCATCTCCCTGATCCCGGCCGCCCACTTTTGCTGCGCTATGTCTTCGGATGAGTCGTATGGTCTGGGTTTTCGACCCATCTCCCTGAAACTAAAAATAGAAAATAGAAAAATAATAATTTATGGCATTAGCAAAAACAATAAGAAACAAAAATAATTTAATGAACAATCGCATGTTTTCAAAATGCAACTTTTTTAGCTCTTTTATTATTAAGGGTTGTTATTTAAAAGTTTAATTTACAAAAAATTTGAAAAAAATAAAATTACGAAGCTAAAATAATAGAAATGGAACACCAACATTAGTTACAATATTCAATGTTATATTTCAAAAGCAGTGGCATTTTATCGAAGATGATAGGGAGCAATTTTTTGCATACTTACCTACATATATTGCATGTCCTTTTTCGGTTCAGCTTTTCGCAAGACGACATTCAATATATATTATTTTTTTTTTATATTAGAAGAAACAAAGTATTCAGCATTTCACTTCAAATGTTTTCTATTTCATATTGTTTATTCCCAAGTAATAACACGAAGTCATTATTTGGGAACCATTGTCAAACACTACGCTAAACAGAATTAATAAAATTCACGTAAAATCATAATATTAAATCCAATGCGAACAATTAACACGTCTGGGTGAACCACTGTTCTGGGTTACTTCTGATAACACAATACAGCTTTTTTACGAAAAGGATGCGATTGACAGTTCTCTACATCTGCTAACGTGATACTACTGTTGTTCCTTTCGCCAAGCTATTTGCCAGCAAAAATATAAGCATAGATACATCCAAATGCGAAATATTAGCAAACTAATTTCAATATATTGTATCAGCTAACGACCGGAGGAAAATAAAGTAATTGCGAATTTTAATAATAGCACTTTAATCAGATATTCTAGCATGTGCCAGAGTAACAGTTTAGTTAACGTGACATATCAATACTTGCTTTTCGCTACGAGGTAGCTTTAAGGAAAGAAATACAATTGCAAAATTTAGCATAGCAGTTTGGTCTGCTTTTTAGCAGAGTGCCCGTCTGATTCACAGCATGTAAGGAGATAATGCAAAATTTAGCATTTTGTTTTCTCCGATTGGTGGCTTTGAGGGACGAAAATCTATTGAGCATATTTATCAGTCTAAGAATATACTCGTTAGCTGATCGCAACGACTTTTTTGCATTTGCAGTGTTAATTTAGCTGGCAAATAACAGCTAGTTTATAACAGAAACTCATCACTACCATTTACTTCCTTCCCGCAGTTTAAATTACTATTTATCTTAAACACTATACTATCAACTGTATTTTAGAAATGTTATATCTCATAAAAGAAAATGCTATTAAAATCATCAGTTTCGAATAATTAGTGTTCAATTAATATGAATAGGTATTTATGTATTCGCATATATTTAGTTTGAGTTTCTTACGTATTCACATATATTTAGTTTGAGTTTCTGATGTATTCACATATATTTAGTTTGAGTTTCTTATTATTCACATATATTTAGTTTGAGTTTCTTATGTATTCACATATATTTAGTTTGAGTTTCTTATGTATTCACATATATTTAGTTTGAGTTTCTTATGTATTCAAATACATTAAGTTTGAGTTTCTTATGTATTCACATATATTTAGTTTGAGTTTCTTATCTATTCAAATATATGTAGTTTGAGTTTTTTATGTATTCCCATGTATTTAGTTTGAGTTTCTTATGTATTCACATATATTTAGATTGAGTTTCTTATGTATTCACATATATTTAATTTGAATTTCTTATGTATTCACATATATTTAGTTTGAGTTTCTTATGTATTCAAATATATTTAGTTTGAGTTTTCTATGTATTCCCATGTATTTAGTTTGAGTTTCTTTTGTATTCACATATATTTAGATTGAGTTTCTTATGTATTCACATATATTTAGTTTGAATTTCTTATGCATTCAAATATATTTAGTTTGAGTTTCCTATGTATTCACATATATTTAGTTTCAGTTTCTTTAGTATTCACATATAAAAATTCATGATAGTACAAGAACTTATTATTTATTTATTGTGTCAAGACATTGCGGTCTTGAAGCATAATTTTCCGTCAAAACCGCGAATTGTGAAATTTTGTTGAAAACAATAATTTTTATACAACAATATGTAACAGTTTTACAGCTATTAAAGAGGTGTGAGAAGTAGATGTTGTGGTTTTAAATGGCTGCACTGTATATTATAAATATACAAAAATGCCATAACTTCGCAAAATAAAAAATGGCGCTGCAGAATGTACTTGTACTCAAAATAAATTATTCCTTCCAAAGGCTAAAAACTAAAGAGAAAAGTATTTTACTTAAAAGAGCCCTTTTCTTTCAACATAAAATATTTAAGACACTAAGTGTTTTTATGACGCTGTTTATCGTGGTTCAACATCAACATTTAACCTTTTTCCCCATTTGAATAATTTAAGGGAACTGATAAAATGACAAGCTCTGCTGGCAAAAAATCCACAACTCCAGTGTTATTAATACTGTAGATGCTGAATCAAAAACTTCGCGTTAAATAGTTTTATTTTTTAACCACACTTCCTGATTTTATCCTCTTTGTTTTTATAATATTATGCTAAAGATCCGATGTCTGAAAAAATTTATTTGAGCTACATTTCTCAAATATTTGTACGGTATAGTTTATGATAAATAATTTTCAATCGCATATAGATTTCGATTAACGAAAAAATCTTCAATTACTTTAATCATATATCGGATCAGTTTTAATCTTGTATCGGATAAGATTTAATCATATATCAGATCAGCTTTATCATATATCGGATTAACTTGATTTTACAAAAATGTGTAGTATTTTACGTAAGAAAACATGAATATTTTAAATTATCCTTCCAAATGTCATATTTTTATGTTATTGGTATTGGTAGCGTGTGTATACTTTCAATTTTATTCCAACAAATCATATTATTTTTGAAAATATTCCATATACAGACTTAAGTAACTGAAAATATAATAAAAGGGAATTTTAGTCGTTGACTTATACTTGACAAAAATCAGCATCCCAGCAAAAGCAAATATAAAATTTCGCAGAAACTCTTACTGGTATGATGATTTATTATCAATTAACATTATCCATTCTGACTAAACAATATATTTTAAAATATGTTTTAAACAGATTTGCGTGCAATTCAAAAGTAACGTCTTTTAAATCCGATACCACTTTAATATACGATTTAATAATAAATATCAACGTATTTAATAATTCTTCATGGGGTTTTTTCTTCAAATTTCCTTTTGAAAAGAGTTCGTATTTGTATTTAATTTATACTATATAGTTTGAGTATATGTCATGTTAAAACTCAAATTATAAAATACATTAACGTCACAAAATCATTAAAAACGCTGCTAATGAAATCAATTTTAATTAAAATTAATTGTTCCTACTACATGATCAAGAGTAAAATAGAATATGGAAGTTTATTTAATTGGATTTTCCCGTATAAACGCAAATTATTTAAATCACTAAATGTTTTCACCTTTCTGTGGATGGCGGTTCTAGATCAAAGTAGAAGTTTATTTTTCTCATTTTAATAAATTATGAGGATAAAAGAACTACTTGTATAAAATATATTGTTTTGGTGTTATTAATATAATAAATACTACATTTTCAGCTACATTTCGTAAATTTGATTTATTATCCAATTGTTTATTGTATTATTCTCTGTATTTCAAACACAACAAATACTATTGTTTTAAAAAATCATTTATTTCTGCTTAAGAAATGTTTGTTTAGAAAAAGGAATCACGACATAAACTGCAGAAAATATAAAATGGTAAACGTTTGGGTTTAATTTGTCAGTGCAAACAATCCAAAAGCTAAACGACAAATGATATTTTAATCACGTTCTAGTAAAAATGCATAACAATAGCCGTAATTAAGCCACATAGGGTTATAAAATAGAAGCAAAGATAGAAACAGCTCTAAAATATATAAATTAGGAACATGGAATAGGTTGTCGAAAAGCGATGACAAATGTAAGTTTATTAGGAATAATCATGACGTAACGTAAATAAACGTGCTGATCTGTCTATTTAGTCACTAACTATATCTTTAAAATTTTATATATTATAAACAGCTTCACGATTTCAATCAGAAACAAATGAACGATATGGTTTCCTAGACATTAACTACCATTTTGGAATTTTGTTTGATGTGATAAGCATCAAGAAAATCTAAATCAGAATCTAAAGAGCAGGTTTCAGATTTCCAAGTTTTGATTCGTCTTCGTTAGTTTCTGATTTGGATTTTTCCAATGATTTCCTTAAAATTATGCTGGACGGTATAACACTAAAAAAAATGAGGGATGGATTTGTATTCATAAATACTCAAAACGTAGAATAGGACCCAATAGTTAGATTTTTGAACCCTATACTTGTCCAAATACTTGTTACTACACATACTGCGTACTGTAAGGAAATTAAAAATATCCGCCATTACAAAATATTTTTTGTGAATCCCTAACACATCTCTGCAAAGCCCGAAGGGATGCTAAGAAACCGATTTGAAATACATGTTTTGCATGATTATATTGATAATTGTTAAGATACGATTTGAAAACATTACTTAAATATAAAAAAATTAAAATACTTTTTCTGACTCATAAATATTTGATTAAAGAGTAGAATTTTATTTAGATTATTTTTTTATCAGAGAAGTTAATGAAAATGATTAGTAGAATTTTTCCCTTACACTATACAATCAATATTCACAACTGTAGATGTTTTACATCGCCCCTTGCAACTGTTTTACGTGAATGAAGACGCTTTCTCATTTGTGTAATTTAGTGGATCTGATCAAATTAGACAAAAGGAATTAGAAAAAAATTGCTATTTTTATGGTAGTAATATAAGAAATAATGAATTACAGTATTTTTTTTAATTCTTCATAAAATGTTTCGACTTCGTTATGTTGCTAATTTAAAGGATAACATTTGAAATTATTACCTTATTATTATTTAAAATAAAACCATTTATTAAAACCATAAATGTTTAACTAATGAGTAGAATTTAATTAAGATTATTTATTATTAAAGCAGGTAATGAAACATAACTGAAGAAGAAAATTTACGTAATAGAATTCTTCCCTTACAACATAAAATATTCAAAACTGAGTGCTTTACATCGCCGCTTGCTGCTGTTCTATGTGAACGGGAAAATTGTTCTTATTTGCATAATTTTGTGGATCTGATGAAGTTGAAATAAATGTTGGAAAACAATTTGCCTTTTCGATGGCAGTAAAAATAATTAATACATTAAAAGAGGAGCACATTATAATTCTTTCACTTATAATTTTTTTTACATATTTTTCCTTTCTTAACACACCCCAATTTTTATTCGATTGCATAATTATTTTCATTTTCTGTAATTTTAATTGATTGCTTTTACTAATATACTATAAAATATTTCCTACTAGTTTTTACTGAAAACATGATGCTCAGTACAGCTAGCTGATTTTGAAAGCTTTTTAAAATATATGTTAAAAATATTTTTAAAATATATGTTAAAAATATTTTTAAAATATATGTTAAAAATATTTTTAAAATATATGTTAAAAATATTTTTAAAATATATGGTAAAATTAAGTAATTTCATTTGCACATATGACTTTAACAAAAGCAGATTATATTTTTAGCGTAGTTATTTTTTGTTTAGAAATGTGATTTTAGTACAAGATGTTGAACCTAAGTATTAAATATGTGTTTGCTAACAACCTTAGTTTAACAAATAAGGCTTGAGCGAGATCTATTTGGTGTACAAAGGTTAAAGAGGAACTAAATTTAGTGCCGTTACTAGATTTTTTACATATTATGTTCCAATTTGTTTAGAAAATTTAGTATGTGGGTATTTCGTACAATTTTCGGTTGTGAATATCGACCCTGTATAGTTGTATGGAGGAGAGGGGGCTATATAAAGTTCCAAGTAGATTATTCTTGAAAATTTCTTCATTCCTTCAAATACAGCATCAAATTATCTCAACAATTTTATTACAAAATTAGTGTCAACTAATTATCAGCTAGGTGAATTCTTATTGTAAGCCAGCAACAGCAATGTCAACAAAAAGTAAGCATATTTCTGACACTAGAAGTGAACTTTGATCACGCGAGAGTAAAACTTTTTCAGGTATCAGTTCCTATGATTTGAATAATAATGGTTAAGGCTAATATTTTTATAACCTAAAAATTGCTACAAAATGCATTTAAAAAGTACACTAATGACACAAAAACAAAAATATATGGCTTATAAAACCATAAAAAAGCTATTTGAAAAATTACCATTTATTTCTTATATTCTTGAAAAATCAATAAAAATGAGAAAGAGCTGAAGGTAACTAAAGAACATTATCTAAAAATATAATTTAATATGTTCTTGTATCAGCTGAAATTATGATATTACTATCATTGCATGACTTATAAAACAAAACCAAAAATAACCAAGAATTGTAATTTCATATTTTTATCAGATCCTGTGCCTTGAGTTAAATTGATCCAAAATGTCATTTTTTTTAAAACACGAAATTATGTAAAATCATGATTCAAAAATTAGAAATAAAACAAGGGTTTAAAATGACCAAAATATTTGGGAAATTTCTAAACCGCGAGAAAATTATGAAAAACTGTGCCTTAACAAGGTGTAAATGCCTTAACAAAGCCTTAACAAAGTGTTACTATGACATTACAAAGTTTTTAAATTATATTAGTTTCTTTATAAAAGGCATTCATATACAATTGATCAACATTATTGCAAAAAATATGCAAAATCATAAAAATCCTGAATCAAACAATGATGATGACGATTATGAGAAGGAGATACAAATGTATTTTCAAGACTGCCTAAATGTAGTTAAATTTTATAAATAAATCAAAGACTACTAAGGCATTAATCTAGTATATAAAGCACAAATTGTTAAAAATGCACTTATTCATTGCTAAACTTTAAGGAATTAATCTAAATTTAATAAATAAAAATGAGAGACATACTGAGAAACAAAGTGGATGGAGGACTTAATTGCTCTGATTTCAAACGTATTTGATTGTACGAAAAAAGTATACAACTTTAAAAATCAAACAAATCAAAAGAAATTTCATCAGAAAAGATTCAGACGATAAGTCTGGATTGAAAATCATTGATCGACCAGGATGAAGCAAGTTATAAAATATTCAGGAAGAAGTAATCTGCTATTGTCAAATCCATTCTGTATATACAGATGTTGATGTGGGCATGTAATAATGTCAAGATACGTCTTCATGAAGAATATGTATGTACCAATCTCTCTCTAACACTAGAGAACAAACTTTCAAATTCCATCAGATCTTTATGGGAACTTCAACTGACTAGTGTTCTGAAGTAAAAAGAAACAAAAACTGTCAACTTTATTATCTCAATTAAGAGCTTACTTAATATTTTTCGAAGTAAATATTTTATTAAATATGACAATCTATTCTAAAATATGAAGTTTTAAAATGAATCAAACGCTTAAACCACTTGTCTAGATTTTTCTTTTGATTTATTAACTTACATATACGGTTACAAGTGTATATAAACTTTCAATAATGAAACTCACATAATTTCAACTTAATAACGATTTAGTTCTTTGAATGTATCAAATAAAAAATAAGATATTTGTTAGATACCAGACATGAACTTTGTTAGGTACATGATCCCCTATAGGGTTTGATATATATAGGGTGATTATAAAAAATCTTTGCCGATATAAGGTCCCTAGTGATCATAGTATGCAAGGAAACGGAAATAAATTTTAGATGCAAGTATTTTAAGGTATGTGCTCAAGAACGATGTGAAAAAACAACAGCCCTGCTCTCACAGTTAGGGTAACATTGATACAATTTCGAAATTTTCAAATGGCAACATCTACTTTTTTATATTGGAATGCGATCTTCATAGTTAAAAACTATAAATGGTGTTGAAACGGTACCTGCAGCACGAAAAACGCCGGCGCTAGGCAGAGACTAAGGAAAAAGTGAAAAAACCAATAAGGACAGACCAGCGACAGAAAAGCAAAATATTTTATTGTGTTTCGCAAATTTGCCACCTTCCCACCTTCACACACGATGACACTTTGCATGCGACAGATGGTGGATAGCACTGGATCACATACCATAGCAAGAAGAATCTGTTGAACCTCATGTGTGATGGCATCTTTCAAATCAAATACAGTTTAGGGATTGCCTGCATACACTTTGGATTTAATGTATCCCCACAGCCATAAATCCGTTGGAGTGGGATCGGGGTACCTAGGTCTATGGAAACACGAAATGGCGGGAAATAATTCTACCTCCAAACTGCTGTGTCAATAAACGTTTCACAGAAGACCCTACATGCGGGACAGCGTCATCTTGCATCTACACGACATCAGATACAGCATTTCGCTGTTGCAATTCGGGAATGACGCAATTGGTCAACATTGCTTCATAGCGACCACTCGTTATCGTACACCTGTTATCGTAAAAAGTAAGGGTCTAGGATGAAGGTGACTGTTATCTCGCACCACACAGTCAAGGAAGTGCACGGTTTGGTGTAACGGAAGTGAAACCACATCATGGGGATTTAGGTGTGCACAGTGCACGCAGTTCTTCGAATTCATGTTACCAGTCAAGGAGAAATGTGTCTCGTCCGTCCACAGAATGAGCAAAGGCCATTTGTTTTCAACGTCATACCTGATGAGGAATTCATTAGCAAGATCTAAGCGTAGTTGGTTATCATCCGCTTGCAACATCTGGACACGCTGGAACAGATACCGAAATATGTGGTGAATAGAGAGCAGAATTTTGCGGACCCTAGAACTCGGCAAATCTAGCACGCGTGAAACACCGCGTGCACTTGCAATACGACCTTCGCTTAACGGCTCATGAACTTCTGCAACAACCTCGATAGGGACGGAAGATCGTCCAGGCCGATATTGATCGCATCTGCAATAGTTTCTTCAAATTTGAGTATCAACACCCGTACAGCTTGTACAGAACAAGGACCTCGTCGTAGCAGATGGTTTGTGCGGTAGACACGCAATGCCTCTGCGACATTTTATCCAATTAGGTAATAAAGCTTTACCATTTCATCTCGTTGTTTCACTGTAAGCATCATGTTGGTCAAGTCAAAGTGCAAGAAATCAAGCGGCACTCAAATCACAATGCTTTTTCTTTCTCCTATGGCGATGACGTCAACCATTACGGTGTCTTACGCCGAACCTTGAAATCTGCATACCTTGGTCTTTTCTTCTCCTTTCGAAGGATATTTAGCAGACTGGGTCCTGAGCCGATTATACGGTGTGGAATGTGACGTCAGTGGAACAGAAATTTGTGTTCTGGTGAACGCCACGGTTGTTTTCACTTTTTTTCTTAGTCTCTGCCTAGCGCCGACATTTTTCGTGTTGTCTGTACCGTTTCAACGTCTATTATGGTTTTTCACTCTGAAGATCACATTCCGAAAAAAAAAGGGGGTGTCGCCATTTAAAAATTTCGAAATTGTGTCACTATAACCCTAAATGTGAGAGCAGGACTGTTGTTACTCACATCATTCTGGAGCACATAACTATTTAAAATATCTGCATCCAAAATTTATTTCCGTTTCCTGGAACGGTATGATCGCTAAGGGCTTATATATCTGCAAAGTTTATGTTATAATCCCCCTGTATATGTAATATATATATATATATATATATATATATATATATATATATATATATTGAGAGAGAGAGAGAGAGAGATAATATATATATATATATATATATATATATATATATATATATATATATATATATATATATATATATATATATTCATTTTTTTTAGAATAAAATAATCCGCAAAAAGTGATTATTTATTTAACATATTGAATGTCCTGGATTTTTTTTTGTGATTTTGTCAAAAAGTCATTCGAAAATTTGGTGGTACTCCGATCGTTCGATCCCGTTTAAAATTAAAAGGGCTCCATTATTCATGGATCGTAAAAATTATACCAAATAACATTAAAAACGCTGCATTAGTTCCTGAGATATCTCATCCACACACATATACATATTCACAGTCATCGTCTCAAAAACGTTCGATTTGAGTTCAGGAATGCTTGGAACTTGCTTCTCCCTCGAAAACTCAAATTGGAATTTTTGAAACAGTCGCAGTAGTTTCCCTATGCATTATACTATGCACCTAGGAAAAGTAAAAAAATTTGAAAGAAAATATTATTATTTTGAATTATTTGTGGAGTCACCTTAAAAACCATGCCCTATTTGAATGCATGTTATTTTGATAGAAAATTTTCGCCCCGTCCGTGAATAATTTGCCTACTCTATATTATTTCCGACAACATTCCTAGATTTCTTTTGAAAATTTTCATAATGTTTCAGGAAAAAACTGAAACTGGAATATCTCAAGAAGTGCCCTTTCGATGCTAAACTCCATAAAAAGAAAATGTCACCACTTCCCTCAAGGCAGATTTATTCTAGATCCGCGCCACTTTATTCTAAACTGCCAGGATGCGGAGATGTTATTTTCGGAATATTGAGTGGATATTATCGTGTCAAAGCTCTATAATATCCGTGAGAGAAAAAAAGATGACTGATGTATCATCAAAAATAATTTTGTTTTCGCCGACAACGCAATTTAATCAAATTCGTCTTTCACCAAGTTCGGTGGAAGAATTATTTTGTACAATGTAAAATATTTCTTTGAAATTTATTTACTAAAATTAAAAAAGTTCGGAAAATTAGTCTGTTTTCTTTTAGGAAACATATATTTTTCCGAACCAATCGAACATTTAGAAACAGAATTCCACACATTGGAAACAAATATATTATATTCGAGAAGAATTTTTCTACTTATGGAGGACTTGTTCTACTAAGGTAGGATTTCGTTTTAGCTTAGCTTATTTCTGTTTATTGCAATACTTAACATTTATCCTAATAATTTTATATTTAAGCTTAGTTATTTTGTAAATATTTTCCAACATAACATTTTGCTATTACCATTTTTAAATCTTATCTTTATTAAACTTATCTTTATTAAGCCCTTATCTTATTGACAGTTTTGTGCTATGTGTTTAGTTTAGATTTTTGATATACATTTTTCGTCGTTTTTGCTAGTATTTTTAAAACGTATATTTAATAAAAATATATTTAATCACATATTTAAGTTTTAATCCTTATATAAAACACTATTTAAGAAAACAAATAACGTCAATCTGACCATATTTATTATTTGTCAGAATTAAAAAAATTCATATGGCTAACAAAATATACGAGCTTTTGTAAAATACAAATTAGATAAAGAATACATAACTAACAGAATTTTCTCTTACAAAGATAGAGCAAAACCTATATGTGTCCGGACAGCTAATTATTTGCAATTCAGATGCTTAGCATCCGCTTTTAGATATCGGCTGTGGATGGAGAAGATGGTGCATAAAAATATTGTCAAATGTAGATTGGAATACACTTTAAACCATAGCATCTGGTTAAAATAGGTGTCGTGTGCAATAAAAATAAATGAAAGTTAGAATAATTCAACGGATTCCAAAATAAGAGTTGAAATCATAAACCAAAGACATTTTCTCTTGTTAAATTATTTGTATAATAAGTAACATTTTTGCTGAATACTGGACAGCTGATTCCCGAAAAGCAACTGAGTGCATGCCTTTTACAGTGTAGGCTAGTTCTATATAATGTTCACATATATTTAATGTTCATATGATTCCTGAAATACAAGTGGGTGCATGCTTTTACAGTTTCGGGTAGTCTTATATAATGTTCTCACATATTTAATGTTCAACTGATTCCTGAAAAGCAACTGGGTGAATGCATTTTACAGTGTAGGCTAGTCCTATATAGTGTTCACATATATTTATGTATTCACATGTATTTAAGCATTCACATATATTTAATTGAAAGTTAAAATAATATTTTTCTTATTTCTATGAGAATTGCATAATGGCACTCCTTGAAATAAACTTAAATAGAATATAATATAAAAAAAGTGTTTTTCCAATAGAAACTAATTGAATTTTATCTTAAAGTAAATTTTGTGGAAATTTTATTTTATCTTGTTTTGAATAAGTTTGACAGAGACGAATACTTTCTGTCAAACAGTATTACGAAAAACATTCTTATATCATGTTTGCATTTTTAGCAACCTTGTAATGTAATAAATTCTTGCAGAAATATTGCTACAACAGATGTCCTCCCAATCCAGGATTCAGCAAAGAAAAATTGAAAATGTATTTTCAGATCATGCGACTTTATTGTCCACTGAGGGGGGATTTGTGGTTGTTTTTTTGGAATAGTGAGTAGTAGATCATATTGCTTCTCAAAATCCCGTTTTATTTAGGTGGGATCAGGCATGACCGGTTTATCACTAAAAGAAGTGTTTTCCATCAGAATAACAATTTATTCCAATTCATGTTTCATATAAAAATTGTTAAATATTTGAAAATTTACGATATTTAAAGTAACATAGGACGCGAATTTAAAAAAATATAATTGGTTAAGTTCATGTTTTTACTGAAATTTAGATACAAATGCCATTTTAAAAATACTCTATATCGATCATACAAGACAAATAAATGAATAATTTTATCTGCAGTGCTTTCAATCGAAACATATAACCACATTTAACATCTTGAGTTACTCATAATGCATACGTAAATAGTGTAAATACGTTTAACATAACTTATTTTTAGCATTTTGCTATTATTTTTTTCAAAGAAGCATGTTCCATTATGTTTTCAAATTTGCATTCTATTATTATGTTTTGGCTAACTATTTTCTAACATTTTTCGGCTTAATTATGTTTCTACTACTTTTTCATCAGGCTTTATATTATTATGTTTGCATATTAGCCTTTTCCTATTATGTTTCTGCTTATATTTTTTTTTCTATTATATTTCAAGTATAGCTTTTATCTATTATTTTTTGGGGCTATTTTCTGTTACTTTTCTGCTTAGTTTTTACTATTATTTTTAAAACTTATCCTTATGATTTTATATTTAAAGCTTAGATAATTTGTTATTTTTTCATCTTAGTTTTTATCTTGTTTTTATTAGCTTAGCTATTATGTTTAAACTTAACTTTATGTTATTTTTAAGTTTATCTTGCTTCGAAGAAATTGTAATCTTAACATTTCTATGTTAATTTTTCAAGTTAGCATTTGGACACACACACACACACACACACACACACACACACACACACACACATATATATATATATATATATATATATATATATATATATATATATATATATATATATATATATATATATATATATATATATATATATATATATATATATATATATATATATATATATATATATATATATAGTTTTATTTCAGATTTCTGAACCTCCTACACTGTTAATTCTCCTGTAAGTGTTTAAAACTTATATAAAACATTATCTATAATGTTTTATCTATAAACAAAGGCAAATAGATGTAAACTGATCATTTTTATCCTTTATCGCATGTTTCCTTCGGCCGTCCAAACAGCTGCTCATGTTTTAGGACGAGTCGGACTGTCTGGGTCTTCCACACATTATATGAAGAACTGCACTTAAGGTATTATATATGTATTGCAATTCTTATACGATGCAGATAATACCATTTCCATTTTACACTCTGTGCTAGTGGTTTCTTTGAAATTTTTTGCAACAATTTAGAGAAAAATTGATGCAGAAATATCACTGGGGTGATGACCCTCCAATTTAAGTTTCCATAAAATAAAATGTTTCTTCTCTGTAAACATTCATATTTGACGTCCGCGATATTTTCTTTATCTCTCTAAGGATCTGTATGTATATTCTTCAAAATATCTGGATGTTATTTTCAAAGCCCTAGTATATTCACAGAAGATCATATTCGGTTGGCATTATTATCGAACATATTCGTTTCTCACGAATAAGCAAGTTATTTGCTTATTCGTGAGGTTTTATAAAAGTCTCAGGAAATTTATCTTTTTATAGGAAATTTCTCGTGTATCATACTCAATACAGACAAACAAAAAATAGCTGCATATTATAAGGTTATATTAAGTAATATTTTGCAACATTTATTATTATTGCATTGCTTCGTATTTCTGTAATAATTCAACAGTTTTAAAGTGTTTCAGATAACGTTTTCTGACATTATGCTTAATTTTAATTTTGGCTTAAGACATATTACAGCTGTTTTGTCAGAATGTGCATTGGTGTTTGTACAATGTAAAACTGATTTTACATCAAAAGATGCAATTTACAGTTAAGATTATGTGTCACTAAACACTCGAAAAGTGGTGTTAGGGACGTATAAGAGCTATTTCAAAAATATATATAAAATGTTTGATTTGATTAAGGGAAATAGACTCCATAATAATTGAGAACATCCAGTGTGTGCTTATGTTGCCTATGATAAAAAATGGAGAATTTGATCACTTTTGTGGTATATTTGAGCATTTATCTGTTAAAGATTTATTGATGCCTCACTGCGAGCGATATCTAATGGTAGCCATGACTAGTAAGAAAGTTATCCCTAAAGAGTGACACTTCAAAAAATAAATCACTACCTGCAAGAAACTCATCTGGAAAATATTAAAACATGTTTTAAATACAGATTATAAGAGAAATTAAATAAAAAAATTAAAGTATAAAGTCATAGCATGGATATTTTAGAAATATAAATGACAATTAAAAACATGCCAATACGTCCCTGCTAAAACTCACTTTCAAATGTTTTTAATGTTATGTTCAGGATTCATTCAAATATTTAATAAAATTCAACTAATTAAATTTACTTAAAATGT
Source organism: Amaurobius ferox (assembly GCA_951213105.1). NCBI lineage: Eukaryota > Metazoa > Arthropoda > Arachnida > Araneae > Amaurobiidae > Amaurobius > Amaurobius ferox. The sequence continues at coordinate 116,938,735 of OX578143.1, read as the reverse complement.
TTTATTTAAAAAATGCGCTGGGTTCACGGGTTATAAAATATATTTCATAGTCCAGATTGATTCCCGAGCAAGACTCAACTGGACTACAGAAGCAACTCAATAAAGATATAAAATACATACAGTATATATAATATTAAAATGTCCTGTTCAAAATAGCGAAGTAATACCCAATTCCTCTTTAAGTGCACTGCTCATTAAATAAACATTTAAGCAACTCTATACAGTGGAATTTAATGTCTGGTAACCTCATATGTTGTCTTCTTCCTCATACCCTATCTCCCTCCTCACATCCAGTTAGTGTTCTCGAGAACGGACATTATTTGTTCAATACTATATTCCAATTGACTGCAACTTTATTTGGCGCATGTTCTTGATTGATAAAAGTGAAAAAGCAACCCGATAGAACATTATTTTCATATAAGATACACACTAATAAATTATTATTGGTCATTACTGAATGTAGGAAAAAAAAATCCTTCAATGTTTTGTAATTTCATGCTCTGTGGATAGATTGAATAATGTTACTCTTATTGGGCTTAATTAAGAGCTATTGGAATGTCTGTCATTAATTAGATATAAATAAAGCGAATTGAAATGTAGATATGAAATGAAAGAATTAGTGTCACTATGAAACCCACACCATAAAGTCATTTCAATTTCCCTATTATTACACTGTTCTATTTACGTTAGTTTCTCTGTTTATTTATTTGTTTGGGTCAAATCTTGAAATCAATTTTTAACCTACTTCTACCAAGGTAATTTTCTTAAAATGTTACACATGTAAATATTTGCGATGACAATACATCATTTAATCAAGTTTGAGTTGACCACACACACACACACATATATATATCTATATAAATAAAAATGAAAATCTGTCTGTCTGTCTGTCTGTCACACCATCACAGGAGAACGGCTGAACCGAATTTGATGAAATTTTGTGGGTAGCCCAGAAATAGTCCCACTTAAAATTATATACGTGTTTTGAGTTTCTACGACCAGTGGTTCTCGAGATATTAGTAAAAAACGAAATTTTTGTTTGTCTCATCATCACGGAAAAACGGCTGAACCGAATTTAATGAAATTTGGTGAATAGCTTTGAAATATCCCCCCATAAATTTTGTCCAAGTTTCGAGTTTCTAAGACCTGGGGTTGTAAAAAAATATATTTGAAAAACGGAACTTTTTTCCTAGGAGTTCTACTCCCTAACTCCGTGGTTTATCCAAACGAAAAGCTTGAAAATCGTTTGAAAGTGAATTAAAATTTAATCTCTGAGTTTGATGGGAGATTTTTTGCGTTAATTAGTCACTTTCTGAAAAAATGAATTGTTTGAAACATGATTTAAAGGGGAAATCTATCTCCATGGTTCATGGTTTATTTAAAACAAGCTTTTACGGAACAATGAGAAGTATAGAGAAATCAAAATCGTTATTTAATTTCGCAGTTTATGTTATAAGACATGACATATTTAACATGTTATAAGATTCTATCTTATATCATGTTACTCAGAAACGCAATTAAATTAAATCTGTCTGTTAATTTTAATAATTATTTTTTCGATTTGAATAATAAATAAATGGATATAAAAATATATTTTAGAAAAGAACGATTTGATTTTTCTTATAGCATTTTTGACTGGATAATATCAATTACGGTCTTCAGGTTTAAAAATTATTATTATTTATATTTTCGGGGATTATTGATTCAAGGATTATTGATATTTTCAAGTTATCATGCAATTATTTTATTATGACAAAAATTGTTTAAACTCATATATTGTATGTTGTACGAATCTTCTACAAATACACGTGTATATCTTTTAATCTACGAGAATATAAGTAGTACAGGTATATTGACATATGTTTTGATATATATTGGCATATATTGGAATCAATTACGACCTTCTGGTATAAAGAGTACGGATATTATGGATGTTTTCAATTTATTACGTCATCTCTTTTATTTTGGCAAATATTTTTGAGACGCATATTGTAATACGGGTAATCTTCTACTAACACATTGGCATATTTTCTGATCTGCGACAATATAATTAGTACGGGGTTGCATATATTCATTCAATTCCTATTTTTTCTTCTGTAAATTTGCTTACAAAAGGGGGCAGGATATTTTATTCTTCAGATCTGATCGTGAAGATAATTTTGCATAGTGAGAACATATATTCTTAAACTTCTCTTTAGGAGCAATAAATTTAATATTTTAACAGAATTTGCACATGATTGCGAATTATAAGTTTCTTTAAATTATACACTCCGTACGAATAACGGGTGTGCTGTTAGTGATTAATAAATTTTAACATTTTAGGAGGATATATCATGTTGCTCGGCATCGCAATTAAATTAAATGTGTTTGTTAATGTTTTTATTATTTTTTTTCGACTTAAATAATAAATAAATGGATAAATGGATATAAAAGTATATCTTATGAATGGACGGTTTGATTTTTCTTTTAATTATATTAATTGCTGACTGCGTACATCAATTTCATTTATTTTGGCAAAGAGTTTTCAAGCTTATATCGTATTTAGCTACTAAACTCATATATTGTGTTTAGCCAATAAATTCATATAGCCGATTGTTGAAACAGAAAAAGAGTAGAGCGGGTATATCTTCTAATACAATTGTAGTGTTTTCATTTAGTATATTGAAACGGGATAAGAATGTTTCATTCAGATCTGCAAATTCAAAGCTACGAATTTGGAGGGATATCGCTAATTTGACAACTTTTCTTAAACTTTGCCAAATTGACGGAAATGTCGTCAAATTGATATAAACGACACACAAACAGCTGCCATAAACCTTCGGGTTGGTCGTGTGGCTTGGGTCTTCTACATATCAATGAAATTTTTTTTTTGTTTTGTTAGAAGAGAGTACTGAAATGATGTTTGGCTAGCATTTATATGTCAGACCAACCATCCTACTTAGTAATACATTTAGCGAATTTTTAAAATGTCACCAAATTGATAAAAATGGTTTCAAATCTATAAAAATATCTTAAAATTGATAAAATTGCGCTACATAAATGATATTAATTGTTTTTTGTTAGGGGATAGTATTGTGATGATATTTCGTCAATTTGTCGCAAAGTGGAACTGTCAGTTCTATAGTCCCACTTGGCGATAAATTTGGCGATTTTTTAAAATGTCGCTAATTTGACGAAACTGTCGCCAAATGTTCAATAGAAATATAACTATTTAGACGATATTTTTTCTACCAATTTATTTGAAGCAAATGATATCATGTCGCTTAGCAACGGATTTAAATCCAATGTGTTTATGCGGCAGACGATTTTTATTAAATCCTTTCCGATTTGAATAATGAAGATATGTATATAAAATAAATTTCATTGCCATTTCATTTTGGACTGGATAATATCAATTATACTCTTCAGGATTAAACATTATTATTATTGATATTTTTCGGAATTATTGATTCAGGGATTATTGATATTTTTAAGTTATTACGCCATTGTTTTATTGCGGCAAAAATTGCTGACACACGCATATTGTACGTTGTACGAGTAATCTTCTAGGAATGCACGGGTATATCTTCTAACCTACGAGAATATAAGTAGTACAGGTATATTGGCATATATTTTGACATATATTGGCATATATATTGGAATCAAGTACAGTCTTCTGGTATGAAGATTAAGGGGATTAATTATATATTCAATTTATTACGTCGTCTGTTGTATTTTACCAAAAAACATTTGTGACTCATATTGCAAAACGGGTAATCTTCTACTAATAATCAGACATTATAAGTAGTACGTGTATATCTTCCCATATAATTTTAGCACCTTAATTTTGACATATATTGGAATAAATGACTGTCTTCAGATTTAAAGATTACGGGTTTATTGGTATTTTCAATTTATACATGTAATCTACTAATACAGGTTATATTGTCTAATATTCGCGTATATAATTAGTACGGGTCCCATACAATTTTAACGCTTTTATTTTGCATATATTGATTCAATTCCATATTTTTTTTTATATTTGCTTACATAAGGGGTCCAAGATGTTTTATTCTTCAGATATGTCCATGAAGATAATTTTATATAGCGAGAACAGAGATTCTTAAACTTCTTTTAGGAGCATTATATTAAATATTTTAACAGAATATTTTGATTAAACATGTCATTTAGTATACTATAAGAATTTGGGCATGATTATGAATTTCAAGTTTCTTTATATTATATACTCCGTACGAAGAACGGGTATGCTGCTAGTATATATATATAATTGTAAATCCAATGGTAGAATGTAAGTAGTAACTCATAATACACTATCTTAAAATTTGCCTACAAAATACAATTAAATAAAGGAAATTCAACCATAAAGAGGAAATTATAAAACGTAATGCAGGTCATAAAGACAAAGTTAATCAACAAATTTCAAAGGTTAGGAATGAAATTATTAAACCAAAAAAATCAAGCAAAAAAACTTGCACGTGTTAGAACTCTAGGTTTAAGAATAGTTCATTTCGAAAAAATTCTTTTTCAAGTCCATATATCCCTTCGAAATGAACACAAAAATGCTTGTTTCTGAAACACAAGATAGATTTTATCTATGAACTTGTGTTATATGGACGATATATATATATATATATATATATATATATATATATATATATATATATATATATATATATATATATATATATATATATATATATATATGAGGCCGCACATTGAACTTACTAATTTTAACTACGAATATTTTACAGCAATAGGAAGTGAAGAAGGATTTTTCCCAGGCCATTTTGCCAAAAAAAAATGATAATTGCCAGTTCTCTTTTTCAAGGATTTACCATTAGATTGATATAGATTCTTTAACAGATATTTTAATAGATTTATATCCGAGCGGTCAAAGAGGCAGGCGTTTCCTCGTGACGGCACGGCTGCCAGATCGCGGGTTCGAGTCCCGCCTGCGGGCATGTATGTTGTATAGTCTTATTTGGGGCAGAAGTCAGACTTCTACCTTCGGGTGCCCCGGGTCATTAGACTAAACAGAAGCAGTACACACATTCTTCCTTAAATGTAATGTTAGGGACACGACAATAACAACAACAACAATAGATTCATATGTTCCACTTAACTAAGCTGTGTACCATATTTTAGATGTTAAGGACGTAGTACGTATGTTCAAAATGCCATCAAAAAAGTTAAAGCAGACAGTTTTGCCAGGACAGACAACCATCGTTCATGACGAATTCAGTAAACTATTAAAAAATTTTGGTTGGATATCTGATGAAAAATTGATTATAAAATCGCAAAAGTCGATTAAGTATAATATAATATATTATAAAAAATATTTTTAAGTTGCACTGTTTCTGTAAAATACACTAAAAAGTAAAAAATATTTTTTAGATAACACGATATTCTTGGTCATATGCGACTAAACATAAAATTGTGAGGACATCCATAAAGGAATCGTATTTGGACGTTAATATAATTTTAAGGAACAATGAGAGTGATAACATAGAAGTGGCCTGTATAAGAAAAATTTCATTCAATTAATTTAAATGTTTTGACAATTTTGATTTAACAATCAGTCGTTCTAATACATATGTCATTTTTACGTTATCAATGCCATTGTTCCTTAAGATTCTGTTAATCTCTAAATACAACTATTTTGTGGACGCCTGGCGGTTTTATTTTAGTCGCATTTGACTAAGAGCGTTAAATAACGACTAATTTTTGTTTTACTGTTTAGTGTATTTAACTAAAACAGTGTAACTTACAAACATTTTTTATAATATTTTATTCGTTGGTCATTTTAGCACCTTCGGAAATAGTGATTTGGAATAAAACCATTTGATTAAAAGTTTAATTCTCTCCACTTATATGATATATGTTGTAATTAAAGTTATTTCAATGCCACAATTACAAATAATAAAATGTGGGTGTACACAATTATGGGCGTGGCTATATGAACAATTATAGTCGTGATTATATGCACAATTGACAAATGTCCCGGTTACGCCCAATAAAATCTTGTTGATATTTTCCAAATGGTGTTTATTTTATATAACTGAATATAATTGTCAGGATATCCAATATGTTTAATTTCTTATATAAGGTAGAACCTCCTTAACCCTTTTCTAAGCTCCCATAAAAAGTAACGTGTACGGTCCCTTTCTAAAATTTTTAGACAAGATATTATTACGACGCATCCTCTCAAATCGTGGGTGAACTCCCAGGATAAAATATTAGATCAAATTGCGGGATAACTATCGCTTTTATTAAGCATAAACAGATACAATATACGCCTACTGATATTAGCTATCTTACAATATCGCAAAAATAACTGTCAGATGCAATAAAACAGCAATTAAGTTCTGACCCAATTCACAGAACCCTCTAATCTGTTCGAAAACACTGACAAATTTCACGATTTAATTTGGCTTTACATCATTACATCAACTTTGTCAAACTGGAGGATGACTTATTTAAATACTCTCCATAGAGATCTCTTGAAATACGGAGTATCTTCGAAAGGAATAGAGATTCCCAGAAAATTCGAGTGGCTTCCGAAATTCGCCACTTTGCCCATATTTTTACTCAAATTTAACCGAGGTTGGCAAAAAAGTCGCCGAGGTCAAGCAACTCGTTGATTTAAATAAAGAAATGGCTGCCTATAAATGTGTTTTTCTACTTCTTGTGAGACGGCATGCCAGCAAGCATTTTACGCATTTGTAGCAATATATACAGTGCTCTCCTAAAGTTAGGCACTGAGCAGTAAGTAAATCATGTGTAATTCAAAGAAGTTATGCACCGATCGACTCTAAATTTTCCTAGAAAATACACGGATGTGTAAAGCCCTTGTAAAAATATTCATAAGTGTATCTGTATTTCAATAAAATGTTTTATTTTTATACCATTTAAGTATTACTCACAGTAAATAGATATGCGTTTTAAAAGGTAAGTTTCTTGCAAAATCGGCCACGTACGAGTATGTATAAAAATAACGGTAGAGTGACAGAAAAATTAAATTATGTTCACTAAGATAATTGAGTAACAACACACTGCATAGATTATGCATGCATACTTGTACCACTGTGAATATGCATGCATACTTGTACTACTGTGAGTATGTATGCATTCATAATTGTATAAGTGTACCACTATGAATATGCATGCACACTTGTACCACTGTAAGTATGTATGCATAATTGTACCACTGTGAATATGTGTACATAATTGTACCACTGTGAGTATGCATGATTAATTGTACCTCTGTCAATATACATGCTTACTGGTACCACTGTGAGTATGCATGCATTGGTACCACTGTGAGCATGCATGCGTAATTGTACCACTGTGAATATGCATGCTAATTGTACCACTATGAGTATGACTGCATATTTATTCCATTGTGAGTATGCATGCATAATTGCACCACTGTGAGTATGCATGCATAACTGTACCACTGTGAATATGCATGCATACTTGTAACACTATGAGCAAGTATGCATGCATATCTGTATAATTGTATCACTATGAATATGCATGCATACTTGTACCACTATAAGTATGTATGTATGCTGTAAGTATGTATCCTTAATTGTACCACAGTGAATATGGTTGCATGCTTGTATCACTGTAAGTATGAATGTATACTTGTACCATAGTGAGTATGCATGCATAATTGTACCACTGTGAGTATGCATACATAATTGTACCACTGTGAGTATACATGCATAATTGTACCACCGTGAAAATACATGCATACCGGTACCACTGTGAGTATGCATGCATTGGTACTACTGTGAGCATGCATGTACAATTGCACCTCTGTTAATATGCATGCATAATTGGACCACTGTGAGTATGACTGCATTTTCATTCTACTGTGAGTATGCACGCATTGTTGTACCACTGTGAGTATGCATGCATAATTGTACCACTGTGAATATTCATACATACTTGTACCACTGTAAGTTTGCATGCATACTTGTGCCCCTGTGTGTTTGCATGCATACTTGTACCACTGTGAGTAAGCATGCATACCTGTACCATTGTGAATATGCATGAATACCTTTACCATTGTGAATATGCATGCATACTTGTACCACTTAAATATGCATGCTTACTCACAGTAAAATGAAGTGCGTTTTAAACAATAAGTTTCTTGGAAAATCAGCCACGTATGAATAAAAAGAAATGTTGAGTGCTGAATAATCCAATTACGATCACTAAGGGAACTGAGTAACAACCCACTGCATGCAGTCTCTATTGCAAATGCAATCGTCACCTGTATAGGGCAATTGGGTTACTCCAACATACAGATAAGCCGGAATAGTACATTTTACAAAGTATGCAATTTTGCATAATACATGTAAATTCCTTGCAAATATATAGTTTTTTTTTTAAGTTTCAGATAAAAGTTGTTGCAAAACAACTCTGGAGACTTGTTTTCCGAATAAAAAGTTGTGTAAAATGAGACGACACAATTCCGCTGAAATCAGATTTATCTTACATCCGTGAGACTTTATCCTTCACTGTGAGGATTTCAGGATGCTTTTCGAAATTTTTAGTAGATTTTATCAGCGAAAAGTCGTAAATTGTCCAATGCGATCAAAGGTGTCTAACTTGTCTTTGAGAAGCATTCAAATTTATAGTTCATTTCTGAAAAAATTTATCATTTTTGTCGAATTGTGGACGATATGGGTAAAAAATTCGATAGAGTATGGAATTTCGAACTATACAGTCAGTTATAAATAGGTATTCTTATGTAAACATTTGGAATGCATAATATTTCAAGATAATAATATGTATCATAGTGGCGAATGCTGGTTTAAAAAGCATGTGCTGGGCAGGTCCGGATTAAGACACAATGGTGCCCTAGACAAACGATCGAGGAATACCACTAAACCGCCTCATTCTCATAAGATATATTTTCCTCGCATTTTTACATTTTTAATGTCTTGAATTCATGTCTCGCAAGTGGTTAGTATACATCATTTTCGATGGAAATATTGGACATTTTATAAACTTTTGCACAATTATTTCGTACAGTCATATGAATATTCAGAAAAAATGGACGTGACATCTACAGAACCGGAAGAAGAAATCCACTGAACCGCTTTCCCTTCTAACCTCGATGCTGCATTCATTGGAAAAGCATTCTCTAATCTGTATCTAAAGACAATTCTAAGAAATAGATAATGCAAGGTAAAATGTAAACTTTTTAAGCAGAAGTTTCATCTCTAGTCCCGGGAATGAAAATCTTTAATGTGACACCTACCTCTACCAGAAATTGATGCTGAATACCTACAGTATTTCGAACTCAACAATAAAAATTGCTCAATTTTTGAGCACGAACCAATTAGATAACGATAAGATTGGACGTCATTCCGCTCCGCTTTTCTTCTTCTCATTTTCATTATAGATGGCGATTGCAAGCACATCGCAATCAGACGCTAGAATTTGGAGATGGAGAAAAAATATTAGACTTACCAAATTATAGACATCTGTTAAGTTATAAACCATCCAAATTATATGAAAAAAAACCCACTAAAGAATGATTCCTTGGATGAAATCGGCGAAAAAAGGATGGGCTCAAAGTATGAATGACGGGCGGAATTGCCGAAGTTCAGCAATAAAAATTTCCCTGTAAAATAACACCAGTGAATTCACTTAAACCCCAAAAAACTTAATGCTAAATCCATATCAGTTATCATCTAAGCTGTAAACAGCATCCTTCGAGAAGCTCGGACTGTCGGAGTTGATGATGAAGACGAAGAAGCTATAAACTAGCCGATTCTAAAAAATAGACGTTTTAAGGAAAACGGATTTTTTACACAAAAAATTGGGAAAGAACCAGAAATATAAACCCTTATTAAATTTCGCACATTCTACAGAATTTGAGTCTAAATCCATATAAACCATTATCTAAGCTTAGTCGATACTGAAAATTAGATGTTGCAAGGAAAGGCAATTTTTTTAATCGGGAGTGTCATCTTTAGAACAGGATGTTGAAGACCCAGGCCAGCCGACTCACCCTAGGGTATGAACAACAGGATGAGTGGACGTTAGAACAGAACGTGAAAATCCTCAATTAGACTTTTTAACCTCGTCTGGATTTGATGCTAAATTAATATTGCATTTGTAGTCAACAATGAAAAATTGATTTTACAAGACTTTTTTTTTTTTAATCAGAAGTGGAAAAAGCAACTAAAGTGAAACATTTTAATAAACCACACTACCTACTCCAAAATTTGATGCCAAATCCATATCAGTTATCCTTTAAGCTCTATAGATAATCCTGAAAAATAGATGTGATAGAATTTTATGCTAAATTAATATCAGTAATCATTTAAGCTTATGATCCTTAGCGCCGGACATCCGCCCTACCGGGAGCAATTTGACCTATTTGAAGTGAACATGAAGTACCAAAAATAACTTTTAAAATGATGAAAGTACAAACTACGTTTACTGTAAAAGGAGCCATGATATGGCTTGTGATGAGAACGCGGCTAAATACCCAAATTCGATTGGTTTGGTAAAAGCGTTATACGGGTCACTATCACTATATCCATTGTGGTTTTAGCTTTGTAAGTGGTTTACTTGAGTAAAACAGAAACCACCAGGATACCACAAAGCACAGGGTTAAAAACTGAAGCTAACAACGTTTATGAAATCAAAACAATGTGTATTACATGCAAAGGACAAAGGTCTCACTTAATTGAGATAATCAAACTTAAGGATATTTTTTGTTACAGTGCCAGCCTTATGAGCTAGGGCTAAAGATAATTTGAGCTACTAAAGATAATTTGAATTCATCATATTTTTAAATATTCTAAATTTAAAGTGGTATTATTAATTAAATTACTTCTTTGTTAATTTGTAAATTATTTTGTACATTTGCAACACCGTATTTGTTTTTATATTAATGGAAGTCATACAATTTTAAGTATCTAGGGGCGGTAAGGTTCAAAAAAGGTTAATACTGATAAGAGAGGTTAATAAGAAACTTGATGCTGAACCAATATCTGTCATCATCTAAATCAATGTTTTTCAACCTTTTATTTTATATTTGGTCCACTTCTACATTTTATTTACTCGTGTGAGGTTTCTGTCGTCCATACTTTAACCTCTATTACAGTTTAGAATACAGTGTGTATCGAATAAGAAAGTTTCTGCGTCTCCCCCAATATTTCGTTTTTCCTCCGTTATTCATGGCCCTCAAGACATACGACGTGGCCGCTTTTTGATAAACGCTAATCTAAACCAGGGATGGACAACATGAAATATGGGGAAATTGATCTTAGAAACCGAATTACAGATAAGCATATTTTTCTCTCTTAAGAATCATCTCCTCCCAGAATATTAAAAAATACTAGCTCAACCACAGTTTTACTTGCTTCACATCCCACCATTTTAAACCCTCTGGATTAAATTGAAAACAATTTAGCAGGTATTTATCTCTGTTTTGTAATATGAATATTTAAACATTTTTAACCTGAATTTTGAAGAAAAACTAATGAATGAGAGTATTTTGCTCCCAAACAATGTTTGGTTTTTAATTTTAAGCTCCTGTAAGTAAATTTCATTCCCGACGTAAACTTCATGGCCGATTCTAAGAAATGGGTATTTCAAGAAAATTTTCAGTTTTCTTGAAGCATTCAGAACAGGAATGGTAAACCCTTAGGAAATCCACCATTTCATCCAGCATTTGAGACTAAATTATTAACAGTCGTCATCTACGCTCTATCCTATCATATCCTCTCTATTTTTTCAAGCCAGCTCTAAACCGGAAACCTTCTGTTACATAGATAATGCCCAGCAAACTCCGAAACTTCTGTTACTTCTATTCCGACTGTGCCAGATCATACCGATCACCCAGTTAATAACAATAAAATGATTTGAAGCATGTACTTACCACCTTATTTTAAAATCTGGGGTACTGGAGGTAATTCTATAGCATCTGTTCATCCGGAAAGTATTAGCTATCAAACAAAAAAACTTATTTTGAAAATCGTTACAATAGATTCTCAGAAATTGAATAGAATAAAGGCTTGGGTTTTTAAATGCATAGATTTTAGTTTTAGTTCAAATCATATGATAATTGAAAGATTCCCGTGAGGATATTGTTCATTATTAAAAAGAGGAAAAAAGAGCCAGGATGTTCTTGAATGCTGCATTTTAATTTAGAACTTTATATGTAAGAGGTCAAAACTTGATGAATCTTTTCTACTTTAAAATTATTTTACTTTTATACATTTTCTATTATTTATATTTAATTTTTTCTTATAAAATGTATTGAACATTGGTTATATCATCTGATTTTGTGATCTTTATATAAGTTTTAAATAAAATATAGCAATAAAGGACTTCCCCGCTGTTTTTTATTTTTTTTTAATGAAAACTTAAATAGTTCCTAGATTAAATCTTTTCCTTGATTCAAACACTAGTGGTTAAAGCGTTGGACAGTGAAAACTCTTATCTGTTGATAGCAAGTACGATCCTTACCTGAAACTCAATTATTTTTCGAATATAGATTTAAATAATAAATCAGATGATAATTGAGCTTTTCCCGTAAGGATATTGTTCATTATAAAAAGGGGAAAAAGAGCAGGATATTCTTGAATGCTGCATTTCAATTTAGAATTTTATATGTAAGAGGTCAAAACCTGATGAATATTGGCAATTTTCTATTATAAAATATAATGAAAATTCGATATAGCATCTGATTTAGTCCGCTTTATATAATTTTAAGGTAAAATTTAGCAATCAAAGACTTACTGGCTCTTTTTTTATTTTTATTACAACAATGTTTTGAGGGCAATGTATTTTCTAGGTTCTGACCCACATTTATAAAAATCGCCAATCCAGAGAAAACTTTATATGGTTGAAATAAAATGAAATTCCAGCGCCATTCGTAGCACAGTGGTAGAGTGCCGAGGTAACGGTCTAAAGTGAACGTTTTTGTGGAAGGTTCGGTCCTCAGATTTAGTGTAATCGCCTATCCAGAGAAAATGTTTTATAGTTAAAATAAAATGGAAATGCATTGCCCTTTGTGGCACAGTGGTAGAGTGTCGCGGTAATGGCATAATGTGATTGTTTTTGTAGATGGTTCTGTCCTCAGGTTTATTATAGTCACCAATCTAGAGAAAAATCTATAGAGTTAAATTAAAATAAAATTGCAACGCCATTCGTAGCACCGCGGTAGAGTGAGGCCGAGAAGCTGGCATTTTTGTGGAGGGCTCTGTCTCCGGCAATTTGAACCGCATATTTTCAGATTATTTATATAGGCATATTAAAATATTAAACTCAAATACAACAACATCGGCGCTTTGTACGTCGCCCTCTTGGACGAGAGGCTTGAGGCGTCAAGTTACGGGGAATTAGGTTCGGGTTCATTTCCAGCTCTGTGTTCAAAGGGTAAGATGTATTTATAATTATTAATAGTTAATCCCCTCCTAACTAAATTTCTTTCTTACTAAATTATCTGCACGAGATGGAGGACGAGCGGTGGTTGAGCTCCACCTTTGCTGGTGGGGGTTTCTCTTCGGGCCTGCTGGCTTCGGTGTCGCCCTCCCACCCTTCCTCGTCCAAAGTTCGTGCAGGGTTTGTTTTGCACCACGTGACTCCTGTTAAAGAGGTCTCGAAATTTTATGCATTTCCTTAAACTTCGCATCTCTTTTTTGCCTTCCTTGCAAGCGAACGCAGATAGTGACGTCATTTCCTGTACGTCACTTCCGGTGCATCATTTCCTGTACGTAATTTCCTGTGCGTCACTTCCGGTGCGTCATTTCCATTCAAACAAAAAATATAAATTAAAAGGAAATGCATGATAATGATGGAACTGAACCCACAGACTCTGAAATTAGAAACAGACACCATGACCACTTAGCCAGCTAGCTAATATGCAGATGATCCAAATTATTCTGTTTAAACTTAACGGAGAGAATTTCAGGAAAGCACAAATACCTAAATTATCACGAACCCATGGCCTAGGGAATCGGAAACAGGTAACATGACCACTAAGCCAGCCAGTCCGCGTGTAGGATATCCTAATTAATCTATTTAATTTTAACGGAAAGACTGATCAGAAATACACAGATGCCAAAAAAACTAAACAGATTCGAACTCACAGCCTCTAGGAGCGGAGAAACACAACATGATCACTGAACCAGTCAGTTCATATGCCAAGGCTTCTAATTAATATGTTTAAACTTAACGGAGATACTTGGCAGAATAAAAACGCAGTTACCAAAACGGCTCTGTGGGATCGAACCCACAGCCTCTAGTAGGAAGATAATATGACCATCAATCCATCAAGTTCGCATACCGGGGATTCTAATCAAAATATTTAAATTTAACAGTGAGATTGTTAAGAAAATGCATAGATGCCAAGACGACTCAATAAACTCGAACCTTTAGCCTCTTCGAATTAGAAATAAGTAAAATGAGCACTGAGCCATCTCGTTTACATGCCAAAGATTCTAATTAATCCATTTAAATATAACAGAGAGATTTCTCAGTAAAAGTACAGGTACAAAAAAGTCGCAACAGACTCGATCCCACAGCTTTTAGAACCGGTGAAAGACAACATGACCATTGAGCCAGCTAGATCGCAGACTGATGACCCTAATTAATCTATTTAAACTTAATAGAGATGCTAATAAGTGAAAACACATGCCAAAACACACAGCCTGTGTAATTGGAGAAAAATAGCATGGCCACAAAAGCAGCCAGTCGAAGGTCCTAATTAATATATTTAAATTTAACGAGATATTGATAAAAAAAATACACTGATAGCGAAACGAACCCAAAACTCAGTTTCTGGAGTTGGAAACAGACAACATGAGACCACTGAGCCAGTCTGTTTACATACCAAATATCCAAATCAATATATTTAAATTTAATGGAGAGATTGATCAGAAAAAGACGGGCTATGAGGTGAGGACTGGACTCGCTGTCAACGAAACTCGTGTTTGCTGCCCATTATGTTAACTACTAGGCCGTTCGACTCACGAGTAAAACTGAATTTAAGAACTATTTAACTGTATAATATATAAAGATTAAAAAAAGAACCACGAAAACCACCAATGCTATATTTTATTTTGGATACCAAAGTGAGTCGAATCTTTAGGCTCTGGAATTGGAAACATGACCACTGAGCTTGACAGTTGACACGCTAAAGGATCTAATTAATATATTTAAATTTAACGGATATATTTCGCAGAAAAAGCACAGATAACAAAATGACTCAATGGACTCGAACCCACAGCCACTAGGACCGGAAAAAGACAATATGACCACTGAGCCAGCTAGCTCACGTACCGAAGACCCTAATTAATATATTTAAACTTAATAGAGAGACTGATAAGAAAAAACACATATACCTAAACTCACAGCCTTTAGAATGGGATGAAGACAAAATGATTACAAAGCCAGCCAGTTCTTAATTAATCTTAAATTAATATGTTGAAATTTAAAGGATATATTGATCAAAAAGGGAGGGTTCCCCCACGGTCTTATAAAAAGCAGAAGAGGATAATGAAATTCGCCTTGAGAGAGAGGTGCTCGGGATTTATTGTTCATCAAGGACCCTCCTTAATCCGGGCCTGGTCATGTGAAAATGTATATACCCCTTGCCACACACACACACACACACACACAGTTACCAATCGCACCATAATGCTCAAAGCATTTTTTAATGGTGATAATAGTAATAATTAATAATGTTACTGGCATTGCTATATATATTGCGACTAGGGCAGGAATCGGGGGAAAATAAATAACAAAATTTGCCGATAACTCGTCAAAAGTTCCAAAAATTTGTACATATTCTATGAAAAGTTACATCAGATTCCAACACAATAAGTGAACTGCATATTATAAAGCTTTTCAATTCAATTAAAATTATGAATATTTTAATTAATTTTTCATGTATTTTGCGTTTATTGTAAAATCTCGTACTTCGATTAATATAGTTTTCATAGATATTCTGTACTTTATAAAATTGTTAGGCTTATTATTTGAATAGGTGTTAGTAAATAGGTATCATTTAGAAATGGTAAAGGATTAAGTAAATAATGCATTCATTGCTCTGATGGTTTCATTAAGATCTGACTTATATAGAAAAAACGTATTTAAAATCACAATATTTAAGAACAAGTGACACACATTACGTACATTTGCAGCGCGATAAAAGATATACCCTAATTAAAGCTCATCACACAATTTATTCGCAAATGGATTATAATATACCAATACTGAATTATATAACGATGCATATTAAAATATTGAAACTTTGTTATTTACTTAAAGTGGAAATTTTGTTCTTTAGTCCATTGCTATGAAACTTTTCTTGATCTGACACAAACTCATTTTCCAGTTATACGATGATTTAAAATGAAGAAAAAAATGTATCTGATGTACAATCACCAAAGTAACAGCGCAACTGAGCAAACGATATTGCAGTTCATCAGCAATTCTTAAAATCGCTACCCACTGAAAGATTTCGCTCAGTACTGTCGGGATTCGTGCACATAACATGTAAATTGCCAAGGATCCACATGTGTAGAAGTACTAATTTGGTCCAAGGTTCGGAGGAAACTCCATTGTTACCTAAGCTAGTATGTTACTCCGTCTCAGTCGCTCCGAAGACATCAACATGAATGTAGGCCCTTATAAACTATTTCTTTAGACAACAAATGTATGCATCTAATACCAATTTTGCAAGCAAAGGGTTACAGTTTTTTTAATGCAAATTATTTTATTTTAATTATTATTCCAATTCTAAAGGTTTGGCGGCGCATTACTAACCATACCGCAGCATTCGCCACTGCTATATCAGTGATTCTGCGAGAATTTGAAAAGTTTACAAATAAAGTACAAATTGCAACCTTTTTGTTATAAAATAATAAAAAAATAATAATATAATTAACGTTTTATGTGACCAATTAATAAAAAGATCAAACAATTTGAAAGTTGATCTGTGTTATATATTCGTGTGAGACTTGCTATTTAAGTAGGGAGAATTTTATTTGTGATGATAAATTTTTTTGAGGCGTGGGATTTTTGCAGAGACACGAAATTCAGTTGATAGTAATGAACGTTGCTGACGACCCCACCTAATACTCACTACAGTTAGTTTTGTGCATATAAAATATTGCAGAAAATTTGCAGTTTAATGCCACAGTAAACAAATGGAATATGAATCCATTAAGATCAGGAATAACCCGGTAGATAAAGCAAGAAGATCGCACTCGGAGGTTTCGAGTCTGATCCTAGACGCCGGCTAAAGCTGCCCTCATGCCTACGCGGAGTACGGGCTGAATAAATCTGTAGGTCTGAATGGCTTTTATAGAGGCGATGGGTCAGGGGAAGACGGGCACTCTCGCTGCGTATGCCCTTTGAGTTCCTACTCAAACTGCGTGGCTCCCCCTGTTATCCAAGCTATTATCTTACACCTTTGGATAGGTAGGACAGTCTGAGTGGAAAGAGATAATGTAACGAAAGACATAAAGTTTATTGTCATACTATTTATTGTTGAATGTGGTTTTAATTGTTGCTCTAAAAAATCCGTTACAAATATTGTTTTAAAATGAAATTACCCTATGTATAGTATTCGATCTTTTAGCTAAAACAACATTGAACGTCAACCTCGTATATTAACCGGTCCTCCCAGACTACACCTTTACTATCTGCACTATTCCAGTCATTTAACAATCAAGAATCCTAAATTGCACGTAGACATGCTACTATATACAAACTTACGAAACATAAAGTTTTGTGCATATAAAATATTGCAGAAAATGTACAGTTTAATGCCACAGTAAACAAATGGAATATGAATCCATTAAGATCAGGAATAACCCGGTAGATAAAGCAAGAAGATCGCACTCGGAGGTTTCGAGTCTGATCCTAGAAGCCGGCTAAAGCTGCCCTCATGCCTACGCGGAGTACGGGCTGAATAAATCTGTAGGTCTGAATGGCTTTTATAGAGGCGATGGGTCAGGGGAAGACGGGCACTCTCGCTGCGTATGCTCTTTGAGTTCCTACTCAAACTGCGTGGCTCCACCTGTTATCCAAGCTATTATCTTACACCTTTGGATAGGTAGGACAGTCTGAGTCGAAAGAGATAATGTAACGAAAGACATAAAGTTTATTGTCATACTATTTATTGTTGAATGTGGTTTTAATTGTTGCTCTAAAAAATCCGTTACAAATATTGTTTTAAAATGAAATTACCCTATGTATAGTATTCGATCTTTTAGCTAAAACAACATTGAACGTCAACCTCGTATATTAACCGGTCCTCCCAGACTACACCTTTACTATCTGCACTATTCCAGTCATTTAACAATCAAGAATCCTAAATTGCACGTAGACATGCTACTATATACAAACTTACGAAACATAAAGTTTTGTGCATATAAAATATTGCAGAAAATGTACAGTTTAATGCCACAGTAAACAAATGGAATATGAATCCATTAAGATCAGGAATAACCCGGTAGATAAAGCAAGAAGATCGCACTCGGAGGTTTCGAGTCTGATCCTAGACGCCGGCTAAAGCTGCCCTCATGCTTACGCGGAGTACGGGCTGAATAAATCTGTAGGTCTGAATGGCTTTTATAGAGGCGATGGGTCAGGGGAAGACGGGCACTCTCGCTGCGTATGCTCTTTGAGTTCCTACTCAAACTGCGTGGCTCCACCTGTTATCCAAGCTATTATCTTACACCTTTGGATAGGTAGGACAGTCTGAGTCGAAAGAGATAATGTAACGAAAGACATAAAGTTTATTGTCATACTATTTATTGTTGAATGTGGTTTTAATTGTTGCTCTAAAAAATCCGTTACAAATATTGTTTTAAAATGAAATTACCCTATGTATAGTATTCGATCTTTTAGCTAAAACAACATTGAACGTCAACCTCGTATATTAACCGGTCCTCCCAGACTACACCTTTACTATCTGCACTATTCCAGTCATTTAAAAATCAAGAATCCTAAATTGCACGTAGACATGCTACTATATACAAACTTACGAAACATAAAGTTTTGTGCATATAAAATATTGCAGAAAATGTACAGTTTAATGCCACAGTAAACAAATGGAATATGAATCCATTAAGATTAGGAATAACCCGGTAGATAAAGTAAGAAGATCGCACTCGGAGGTTCCGAGTCTGATCCTAGACGCCGGCTAAAGCTGCCCCCATGCCTACGCGGAGTGAGGGCTGAATAAATCTATAGGTCTGAATGGCTTTTATAGAGGCGATGGGTCAGGGGAAGACGGGCACTCTCGCTGCGGATGCCCGCATTGAGTTCCGACTCAAACTGCGTGCCTCCCCCTGTTATCCAAGCAATTATCTTACACCTTTGGATAGGTAGGACAGTCTGAGTCGAAAGAGATAATGTGACGAAAGACATAAAGTTTATTGTCATACTATTTATTGTTGAATGTGGTTTGTATTGTTGCTCTAAAAAATCCATTACAAATATTGTTTTAAAATGAAATTATCCTATGTATAGTATACGACGTTTTAGCTAAAACAACATTGAACTTCAACTTCGCATATTAACCGGTCCTCCCAGACTGCACCTATACCATCTGCTCTATTACAGTCATTTAACAATCAGGAATCCTAGAATGCGCTTAGACATGCTACTATATACAAACTTTTGAAACATAATGAGATTACTTGAATTATTTTGAATTTTACATAGATTACTCGCATTTTGTTTTAACACTAATTTACCCCATTAAAAAAATATTTTATTATTGCATAAATTTCTAGAAAATATAAAAGAGAAAGCATTCCAACTTTACACCATTTTGCACAACGTTTTCATCTGTCCCTATGCATAACTGCAAATTTACAAAGAAAAGTAGAGCAGAATTATCTCCCGGGAGATGTCCTTCCAATACAAAATTCTGTAAAAGAAAACGTCCCCATTCCGCTTCTGGCAGATTTATTTGGAGTCCAACTTTTTTCTTCACTGCGAGGATTTGCGGAAATTTTTCCTGAATATTGAGTGGATCTTCCCCTTTGTTATGCATGAAAAATAGAAGATGGCAGAGATGAAGAAATGTTTCTTTTCTAAAAGGAGTTTCTTTTTGTAAAACACGTATATTATTCTAACATGTGTTTAACCTTTTGCTTACGGGTGGGACAGCGTCAATCTCAAACGACGAACCTCTCAAAACGACAGATATTTGACATACTCTATCCCAAATAGTTCGATCCCCCTTTGCAGACATTGGCGTCCATGGACGGCAATGTCTGCAAAGGGGGGATTGACGCTGTCCCACCCGTAAGCAAAAGGTTAAACAATCTCCAGAAATTAATCTTTTATTACGATATTCTTCTACAATTTTAAAGCAGCCTTTTAAATTAGTCAAGGATATATAAATATGTCAGTAGCTCTATGGTCACAGTAACCTTACAGGCACAGATTGGTGAATATATTCACCGCTATGAAACTACTCAATGTGTATATATCAGGTTGCAGTCATTAAACCATTTATCAGAGTTGTGACTACGACTCTGACTTTAAAGCCTAGTGCTGTTTGAAAATAAACGCTATTCGAAATTAATTGTCATATTTGATAATTACCATTGACGTTGTATCTAGTTTGAGTTAAGTAAATCGCCGAAATGAACAAATCACACAACTAAACTGCGTAGCCCATATAACAGTCAAAACATATCTATCAAAATTGTGTTCTTTTATGAAATATACAGTAACATAAATGGTATATTATCACTTAAATTTATTACAACCGAAATGTGTGTTGATACTGATAGTTGTTACACTTGCGACATGATTTTAAGTTTTAGACCATTTCATATCAGCAAGACGTGCGACTGCGGATATGCCATATCTGCCTCTAGTGTCTAATTTGTTACAACCAAAATTGATGCTGATCTTGATAGTGGCCGCATTTCTAGCATGATTTTAAGTTTTACACCTAGTATTGTATCGGCAAGATTTGCGACTGTGGGCATGCCAAAACTGCCTTGGAAGTTCCAGATAAATGCTCTCTATATGTGATACCAGATTCATATTACTTATACTTTCAGAAAAACGCTTTAACATTACTGTAATGATAACGCAATAACATAAAAATTTTGTACATACAGCATAAACACAACTATAAACTGATTAAGTTTATAATTGTTTTTGTGTTGTATTTACGAATTTTTATATTTTTGTATACTTGTATACTTTATCGGTGATCACACAGATATTTAAAATCCCGTATCACACTGCTGTTACTCCCTGTCATATTAGTGTAACTCCGTATCATAAGTGGTGCATTTCTTTTGAAAATAACTTTATATCGTATGTACTTTTGAAATTGTCTATTTTTTTCGTTGATCTGGAAGCTGTGTCGGATGGATCAAATGCGACCCAAAGTGAAAACCCAGCTAAAAAGGAAAAACTAAATCATGTCGATATTATTTTTATATTCCTTATTCATATCTCCTTAATTCGAGTTTAAAGAAAAATTGGCGTTTTTTTCAATCTAGAAGCTGAGTCGGATTGAAAGAGACCCAAAACTAGATCCTGACTCGATTAAAAGAGCCAAATCATTTCGAAAAGTGGTTTTGAATGTTTTAATTATGCATTTTGCATGATCACCGCTAATTCGAATTTTCTAAATATCAGATTTTACCTTTGACTTTGAAGCAGAGACGGATTAAACTAGACCAAAATCAAGTTTTTAGCTAGAGCGGAATTGCTTAAATTTTAATCAAAGTGATTTAAAATGTTTTATATCAGTCCTTTGCACCGTTAACTATAATTCGAATTTTTAAAGTGTTAGATTTTCACATGTTCTCAAAGCTGAGATGGATCGAATGGCATCAAAATCAGCATTCTAACTACAGTGGAAGCGCTCGATAATCTTGCTACACCATCCCTTCCCTCAAACAGTCAATCAGTTAAGTGCATATTACATAGATTATCGAGAGATTTATAGAAATTTTCGAGCAATAAGGAGACTGATAATGTTCTAATTAATAATTGTAAAAAGCTTTTCTATTATCAACACAATAAATATTTAAAATGATTCCATCGTTTGTTAAAATTTTCTACAAAAATACAAATTTACAAAGAAAGTTTCGTTTTAGAAACATCAGATTCATGATATCTATTTTCGGCATAGATATTTCTTAACTATACAGAAACACGCACTTAACGTATTTTTAAAGTATAGGCTCTACTTCCAACTTCTCCAAAATCTCTTTTGATTGATGTTGAAGATATAAATTTGAAAGTTTCCTAATAGTCAACTTAGTGGGGAGTGATGTCATTTCAAAAATCAATATTTCATCACATCAGTCGAGATTGCTTCAAGATTTATGTCTTATTATTCGAAAGTTTCCCTTTAAAAACACTGTCCCATTTTATATATATAAATTAGAATTTTATGTGCCGGGAAAATATTAACCATTTCATTTTGTTTTTAGTTTTGGGACTTTGAAAACATTGAAAACGACATTTTAAAAATGATTGATTTCAAAAGTTTCAGAGCAATATAAATGTTTTCTTGTGTGTATGGTTTAGAACACATGGATTTGTATCGTACAGTTTCAATTATATTATTTAATTTCTCATGTTATTGAATGTAACATAAAGAAAGTATTGTTTTCACGTAAAAATTTTGATTTCGAGATTTTGATGTCAATGTATGTTTTACGACCTCTTGAACACGTTTTGATTAACTTTAGAGTGATATATGTTCTCCTGTCGTCTGTCTATGGTCGATTATATTCGACTTTGTTAACGAACACTTTAGAACTAGATAGAGTTTTTTAAAATTCTAGTGGTAACATGGCAGCATAGGAAAAAATTTGACATAATTATGCGTAAAAGGGTTTATTTATGGCTCAATGATAACAAAATGTAAAAGTTTTAATGATTGTAGCGAAAAATACCCACGATACAATTTTTATATTCGTCGTAACAGCATTAACTTCCTGAGGGGGGTTGCAAGATACCCCCCTCGAAGGGGTACATTGTCAAACTTGGTATCAATCGAAACAAAAATCCAAGCCCTTTAAATTGAAAGGTATTATGCTTACAATTGGGATAATTTGGACCAACAATACAGAGTTTTTAAAAAATGTCTTGCAAAATTTGCAAAATAAATAAAAATAAAAATCACAGCTTTTTAAAAAAGAATTCCTGTATGAGAAGCTGGAGTTGAGCCCCATTTCATTTAATTCTTTTAAATACGTTTATGCATTCAATAGTAACAAAGCCATACATATTATCAAAAATCAGAAATTAAAAATCGAATGTGAGATCGGATATTGCACATATTCTCTAATGGCAATCATGACTGGATTAAGACTTGGACTTTAGGGACTATACTCCTTGGAAAGAAGCCATCAGGTTTTCACATATCCACCAGAACTCATAGATTGAGAATTCCTGGAATTTTGTTTCAGAACTTGGAAGATCGGTTTCTAGCAAAAAGCAACTAAGAAATTGGATTGTTACAATACTATGAAATTGTAGAAAAGCAAATGCGAACTTTGATTGTTACAATACTACGAAATTATGGAAAAGCAGCTATGAAATTAGATTGTTACAGTACTAAGAAATTGGATTGTTACAATACTACGAAATTGTGGAAATGCAACTACGAAATTGTGGAAAAGCAACTACGAAATTGTGGAAAAGCAACTACGAAATTAGATTGTTACAATACTAAGAAATTGGATTGTTACAATACTACGAAATTGTGGAAAAGCAACTACGAAATTAGATTGTTATAATACTACGAAGTTGGATTGTTACAATACTACGAAATTGTATAAAAGCAACTACGAAATTAGATTGTTACAATACTACGAAATTGGATCGTTACAATACTACGAAATTGAATCGTTACAATACTACGAAATTGAATCGTTACAATACTATGAAATTAGATTGTTACAATACTACGGAATTAGATTTTTACAATACTATTAAATTGGATTGTTGCAACACTACGAAGTTGTGGAAAAGCAAT
This sequence comes from Amaurobius ferox, assembly GCA_951213105.1. Taxonomy (NCBI): domain Eukaryota; kingdom Metazoa; phylum Arthropoda; class Arachnida; order Araneae; family Amaurobiidae; genus Amaurobius; species Amaurobius ferox. The sequence goes on along the minus strand of OX578143.1, from coordinate 116,914,716 downwards.
TACGAAATTGTGCAAAAGTCGCAATAAGTGAAATAGTGTCATCGATGTGATGCAAATGGTACTGTTCTGAAGTGGCAAGGCGAAACACTACTGAAGAAAGGGTATGTATCCATTTAAAGTATGTATACAAATATATTAGTGAACTTTAATTGGAGCTATGCCTTAAAGAACAAAATCGGATTAATTCTAACCTGCATCACATTCTGATCCTCCTAAAATTATAATTACCCAAATGGTAATGAAAATAGGATGTTTCAATAAACGCGTTAAATTTAATTACGAGCATTATACTTATAAGGAACTTAACCTCAAATGGAATTTGGCTATCAGCAATGATAACAGCAACAAATGTGAATTATTACCTAAACGAAGCAACTGGCTCCTATGAGTTTTATAGGGGGAAAAATCAATATACGATTACGGAAAAAGTCTCCACCAATTTACCAACCCCACCGTTGATAAATTGGACAAAAAATAAAAACTATGCGTAAAACTAAATAATGTAAACACCAATTAAAATGTAGGCACCAATAAAAATTTAAGCACCACACACGGGGCATTTAAGTATTTTATTTTTTTCGTGTTTGAACAGCTCATAGAAAGTTGTCATAAACTCAACTCTGTTGATTCATGACATATTTCATGAACCTATTTAGGTCTTTACCAGCGTCGTAGAAAGTAAAAGTGCTGATTACAGCAATAAATTTAGAAAAAAGAGGTGCCCTAAAAACTGGTTGACAACACGTAAAACTTTTCAAAGTGGAATATCGACTTATAGATGCGCAAGTTTAGATTCGTAACACACGAATCAAATTTGTTAGCTAACCCATGGAGAATGCTTACCCATAAATGCTTGAAAATACCATAAGGCTTTAATAATTATATCTGTGTCGCTAGTGTTAGTAAAATAGCTGCTATTGTTACTTGACACAACAGAAAGGCGTAGTATTTAATAAATGTATACCGATCATTTTTAAATTAAGGGTTCTCTAATAATAAGTATAATTAACCAGTATTTTTCATAGTTGTAGGGTAGAGTACAGACTACATGGAGATAAAAATAAATTGAAAGGTAAAATAATTTTGAATATGTAGGAATAGTCCTTATCGTTTCAGTTCTACTTTGCATTGCGCTAATAATTTTTTTTTACAAAATTTACAGTTTAAATAAATAATTTAAGCCTTTCTCCATAGAAATGCATATAATGCAGGGCTACGTATAATATCAAAGCGCCATAATATGAAGTTCTAACTCCTTAATTTTACTTACAAGCATTAATCGCTATAAAAACAATATTCATCGTCCTCTAAGCTGTATACCCCGTATAGTAAATATTATTAATAATTTTATTATTATTAATAATTATTTTGGAAGGGCATATCACTTACTATGCTAATCATCTGAACATTATATATAATTCACTAAATGTGCTTAAAAATAAATAAAGCAATACCACAATGTTTTTGGCATTGAATTTACATTACGTAATTTGAAATTTGGTTGATTCGGCGACATTGGTTGTCGATACAAAACAACTTAATTTTACTCAAGTGCAAATTCATATCAATATATTAATGGTAGTAACATATACCCCTCGAACTGAATCCCTATTGACAAAGTGTTTGGCGCCAAAATGCAAACCTATAAAAAGTGTATTTATGAATGGAACGTACTAGTTCCAGAATGATGATAGAAAATTCGTCAAATAATATTGCGGAAAGTGGACATATTTAACGACTCTTATGATGTGTTTTTATATTATGCAACGTTTCTAATAAATTTATCAGGAAAACGTGCAATACTAGTATATCTTAACGGTTCGTGACAGCGATCTAAAATACATGCCATTCGTTTACTCACAATAAATTACTTACAAAATGATGATCAATTTAACAATATTAAGACAATTGGATTTTTATTTTCTCATACTATCTAATATAGCATAGAGAAAGTATTGTTTTCACGACACATTTTCTAATTCAATATTTCTGATGCCAATATATGTTTTAAGGCCCCCTGAACACGTTTCGACCATTTTTGGAGTGACATCCGTCTGTATGTCTGTGGTCGATTTGTTGTGCACACGATTGCGCCCACAAATAATAATGGGTTTTCACGAAACGTTATATCCGGCTTTGTTTTTAAAAAATGTAGAATTAGATAGAATTATTTTAATTCTATAGAAGGCTTCAAATTAATTAGACATTTTATATATTTTTTTTACATCGCAGCACTAGACAACATTTGGCATAATCACACATAAAAGGGTTTATTTGTGGCTCAATGTTCAAAGGAATTAATAGTTTGAATTATTGTTGTGAAAGATAACCGCGATAATGTATTTCATTTGTGACGTCATTAGTTCCTTCGGGAGGCAAGCTACCCCCCCCACCCCACCCCCCACCCGGGACCATATTGTCGAGTATGGTATCAATCAAAAGATTTTTTTCAAGCTTTTTAAAGTAAAGGGTAACACGCTGTACCGCTATAATTATAATGAATTGGACCCATAATACCACTTTTTCAAAATGTTCTTGTAAAATTTGAAAAAAGAAAATATAGCTACTATAAATGAATTTTGGTTTCAGAAAGTCGTTTCCATAGTCCGAGAAGGTCTAGGTGTAATATGTGTGGAAAATCCAGAACTCTCTGTAATAGAAATGAGTAGCATTCAATTACAGAGAGTTCTGGACTGTGTTAAATAAATTTCGATATTTTGTGTTGAATTGTGAGCTCGTGAATTATTTCCGTCATTTAAATGATACAGTCGGTTCTTTTTGTGCGGTTTTAAGTATTAGATGTGCTTTTAAGTATAAGTAGAATTATTGGTTTCATAAATATTAGTAGAAAAACAGATGATTATATGCAGAAAGGGAACTATTCAAATGATTTACAAGAAAAAATACTTTTGTTAAAGCAGGATAGGAGAGCTTTCGGGAACAAAACTTGCAGTGGATTTCAATTGCGTTTACGTACCTTGATTGTGAAAATGCCTCGCTGGCAAATTCACGGCCATTATGAGCATATGAAAGAGTTTGAAAGAGGGCGTGCGTTCGGGCTGGATAGGCTCGCGGATGAATCGCTCGGCATTTAGGTAGGAGCGATGCAGCAATTTGACGATGTTGACAGAAATGGGTTCGGAATGGCAGATGTCAGCGGCAAGCGGGCAGGAGCGACGACAGAATAGGAGACTAGAGCGATTGTGAGAGCAGCTGTAACAGCACAAGATTCGCCGTTGTCAACCATCCAAGGTGTGACAAACACGGAAGTGACCACCCGGACTATTAATAGAAGACTACGGGACTACGGTAACGGAATCTGTACTCGCAGCGTCCATTACGCCGCCTACCACTGACCTGTATTTACCGTTAATAGCGATTGAAATGGTGTCGGACCCGATCAATGTGGAATTGTTCGGATTGGGAACGAATTGTCTTCAGTAATGAGTCCCGCTTCGAACTAAGCCCCGACGACCAGCGCAAATGTACCAGACGGCAGCCCGGACATCGTCAGGATCCTGCTCTTACTGTCACACGCCACGCGGCACGACAACACGGAGATATGGTCTAAGATGCCATTTCGTTAGATAGCCGGACTCCTTTGATAGTCCTCCTTGGCACCATCACAGTACAGCGGTACTTTGCCGACATTCTACGATCCGTTGTATTCACATTCTTTACCCGACACCCGAGCTAACTTTTTAATAAGATAATGCCCTGCCACAGCCGGCTCGGCACACCTCTCTATTGATTGTATGAATGCTTACGACACACTTCCTTGGCCATCTCCCGACCACCCATAAAAGTGCTCTAAGTCTTAGGACGAGTCGGATGGTGTGGGCTTTCGACACTTCCTTGGCCAGCCATATTCCCAGATCTCTCGCCTATGGAGCACATTTGGGCTGAGATGGGGCGTCGACTACGACCATCTCAGAATGTAGACGAATTGCTCGTGAATTAGAGGCCATTTGGAACGACGTCCCTCAGAACACCGTCCGGCAATTTTATGCATCAATGCCACATCGAGTAACAGCTTGTATCAAAGTCAGAAGCGGACCAACGCGATACTGACCTGCTCACTATCAGTAGATCGTTCATTGCAATAAATCGTCCAATTAATCTGAAATTCTAATCATTTATTTTTCTGTGCATCTACATCACACGTACCAAATTTTGTCTTATTTGGATAATTATTTCTTGGTGCGTCGATTTTTTTGTCTTAACGTGTATTATTTATATCCTAAAATTTTTGTGAGAGGTTTAAAATATGGAAAATTTTATGCAAACATATTTTTCCCTTTCGTTTCTTGACATAATATAGATAAAACCTTTTCATGTACATATTTCTTCAAATCATTCATTTAAAGGATATATATCAGGTGAATATAATATTATGATATTCAAACTTCACATATATCAGAGAAAACATATTTTGTAATAGTATCAACTTCTATTCTCCATTTGCAAAAAATATAAATGCTCAACATAGAAATTTTTGAAATGTCAAAAACATGTCAAGATTCCGATGCAATTTTGAAGACTGCAATCATCATAAACATATTTGCTACTCATAAAGAAAGATTTAGGTTAGAAATGCATTTTACTCGAATAGTGTACATTTTAAACAATCTTTTTTTAATATTTTATCGAATGCACTTCAGAATTCGTATGAGAAAACATATATTTCAGACGGAAGAAAATTATATGCCTTTACTGTTGGAACATAAAGTACTGTATTCAAAGAGGTATTGTAAGGAGGCTGACATTGTATTTGTGGAAAATTCCGTAAGCCAAAGTCATTTTAACTGATTATTTAGATTGCCCTTAAGTGCAATAGTAGCAACTAATTAAATATTTGACATAAAACTTATCTACACGTAAGTTCTACTTTCTCAAGTTATAGAATCCACTTGCAAGAAACGAAGTTGTAATCTGCAGAGTCCGCTTCCCCGATAAGAGATTGCAATTCCGTTTCAGTAGCTCAACGGTAGAACTGACCACTACAAATATCATTGTTACGATTTCCTGTTGGGGCGGCAAGGTTCTTTACAATGGCCCCTGAACAAATCAACCCTGCAGCAAAGATATCGGAGGTCTGAAAGGCACCTCTGCACAACAAGCTCGCATTCAGAGGTCTTTGGTATATTAAACGCCGATTTCATATCGGGATGTCAAAGACCAGGTAGGAGGGCTAACCTGGAAGATAACATTAGCAGCAAAAGTTTAACTTGAGGTAAAAATAGTAGGAGGTGGTCATTCAGATTGTCAGTTGCACTTTAACCTGGCATTAGGGGATGGAGAATGTACTTTGAATGAACTTCGAATGCATCTTAAATAGTGTAGTTCACTTCGACGATAAGCCGAAACGGTGGTCGAACGGTCAAGGCAACCGTTTCTTAGCGATCTTTCGGCTGCCGGGTTGTGGGTTCGACTCCCGCCTTCAGAGATGTATGTTGTGTCGTTAGGCGCGATGTCTCCCGACCACTGGTGCGCTGGGGCAACGTCATGTGACGGCTAACAGGTTCACGGTTCTGGCCGGTGTATAGGTGAATTAATGAATTTCAAAATGCCTGTCCATTGGAAAAACAAACTTTGTCGATAAGAGCTTGCAATTCCATTACATTATCTCAAAGTTAGAGAATCAGCTGGCTAGTAAGAAGATTGATAGTTCGATTCTCTGTTGATGCAGTAAGTTTCTGTACAAATTTTGTTCCAATATCTTAATGGCTACAGTATTATCTGGCTATGTCAAATATCTGCATTCTGATTCTCGACTAGACCATTAATGAACAAAGTCAGCCTAACTAATCAAATTCGCAGTTTAGATGAAATGATTATGAAGGTCGAAAAAATACTCAGTTTCGAATTTTCAGTGGAATCTATGAAGTATGGCACCAGTTTGAACATCAAACCAAACAGTTTCAGATCGAGCAAGCGTTCTTAGAAATTTTTATTTGCATCATCACAACTGCTTGTTTCGCTTAGGATTAGAATTGCACTTTTTTATGTATGTCGATCTGAATCACCTGAATCTCACATTAATATCATATGAAAATCAAGGAATATAACAGATGTTTCTAATATATTATAGATATGTTGGATAAAACTCCAACTAAAGTCAATGAAGTCGCAAATAGTGTGGTTGTTATATTGCATGGCCTGCACAATCAATGATCATGCGTCTTTAATACTTCAAATGGGAATCATTAATGGAAAAATTAAATCTTTGGAAATATTATAATTTAATTAATAATTTAATTTATATTTTTTTCTGAAAGTTACTTAGAAATAATTGCAAAATAATTTAATTTTAATTACTAGAAATTGAAACATTTTAAAGACGATTTAACATTCGGTATTGGTGCAGTTAGTCGAACCCCAATACTTTTACCTAAATAAAAAGACGAACAGCTAATTGTGATGTATATGTCAATTTCAATATAGGACGCCATACACTGTGCCGTTCTATTTTTTGCGTATGACGTAATTATTTGCTTATGCGATGACCACTTTCATTTCTGTGTAAACATTTTAGATTTGTAATTTTGAATATGTGTTTAATTTTAACAAGGTGTAACTATGAGATTTTGCAAAAGCTTAGGCACATGCTATTTATTTTTTTCAAGGTTTGAGAATAATACAATTTAATGAAACGTGTAGTAATGACCATAATAAGAAGTTGTAATTTGGTTGAAAAATGTCTTGGAAATGACATCTTCCTCCTCTAAGCACTTTACAAGAGTTCTTCTTTGACTCAGAGTGTCCGACCTACCCGAATGTGTAAGGTCGGGTTTGGATGACTGGTTTAGTGCCACACAATTTAGACCGGAACCCGGTAAGACAGATAGTATTCACAGAGACTGTACCCTCCTTTCCCTACCACCAACCTTTCGGATGACTTTACAAGGGTTGAAACTGCCCATTATAGAGTAATGGCATCTGCTGTCCTCCGCTGCGTTGGAACAACTGATTGAAGGTATGAAACGTTAATTAGAAGCTGGTATCAAAGTAAGAGGAGATCATATACCTATATAATAAAGCTTGTTTGGATTGTTTTTATAGAATACGAAACATTCTCTGAATGTACTAGCACTTACAGAGAAAAAATATATCTAAATGTATTTTCATTTACTTTATTATTATGACTATATAACTCAAATAACTACTTTCTAGTATAATGTGGTGTTAATCAAACCAGACCTATTTGAGTTATGTCATATTTACTGTAGCGTGTTTAAATTATTAAAGCGTATAAAAACAGAAGCAGGCACACACAAATATCTGTCGAATAAAAAGACATAGCTCATATTAGAGCACGTCTCCTGAATTTTTTTTTAATGGCCAGGCACTTGACTTTCGTCATTCGCCTTTCGTCAGCGGCCAGAACGTGAACCATTTAGCCGGCCTAAGACGTTGCCCCAGGCGCACCAGAGGGGGGAGGAACACACTACGCCCACAACACAAACATCCATGCCTTACTTGGAACTCGAACCCACAACGCGGCAGTCGAGCGATTGCTGTGGAAACGCTCGCCTTGACCACTCGATCACTGCGTCGGCCGTCTCCTGAAATGGAATCAAAGACTGTGCAGAGTCTACTTTGACGATAAGAGATTGCAATACCGTTCCAGCAACTCGACAGTAGAACTGGCTACTTCGAAGATTCGCAGTTCGATATCCGGTTGGGGCAGCAAACTTTTATACAATGGCACCTGAACATATCAACCCTGTAGGTTAGTGCAAAGATATAAAGATTTGAGTGTGGCCCTAGTACGACTCGGATTCAGTGGATTTTGGTAAGTTGAGCGCTGATTTCATATCGAGATGTCAAAGACCATGTAAGAAGCTAACCTGGAAGATAAAAGTAGCAGTAGGAGGTTAATCTAAGATAAAAATAGTGGTATGTAGTCATCAGATTATCAGTTGTACGTTAACTTGACATTAGGGGTGAAGAATGCACTTCAAATTCATTTCCAATCGTAGAGTCCACTTCGATGATAAGAGATTGCAATTCCATCCAGTATCTCAAAGTTAAAGCGTCGGCTGGCAAGTAAAAAGTTCCGATGTTCTATTCCCTGTTAGAGCAGCACGTTTCTGGCCCAATCCTCTCCCAATATCTTAATGGCTATAGTATTGTCTGGATAAGTCAAAGATCAACGTTTTTATCCTCGACTACTCCATTAATACATCAAGTCACCCTAACTAATTACGCTTGCAATTTAAATAAAATGATTTTAAAAGTTGAAAAAATATCCAGTTGCGAATTTTCAGTCGAATCTATGAATTATGTCACCAGTTTGAACACCAAACCACACTGGATGCTAGCCCAAATTATAAAAAAAAGCTGAAAATAGGAAGTTGGTGGTTCAAATCTACAGTAGCATGGAGGTCTAATTTCAGAAGGGGGAGATTTTGGGGTTGATTTGAACGCGAAGAAGTGGCAATCTTATTTCAGTAGCTCAACTATTGAAATCATCTGCTGCGTAGTTTTAAAATTTGTGGTTCAATCTCCAGTTAGGGTAGTGAAATCTTTACAAAGTGTTAGGTTGCGTCCTTATTTAAACACCCTGTGCAATTATCATGCATGATGACACTCTGTAGAAGCTCCAGCGCTCATATAGACATAAATGTGTAAAAAAAAATTAACTGGATCAGTCAAACACCCTGACAGAGCTTCCATCCTTCATTTATATGATAATAAACCCAAACTGAAATATTGCCAATGTTTAAGAAATGTTTTTGAAATATATTTATTAATGTGGTCATCAAATTTTTAGGGGACTTAGGCGTCACTAAGGCTTTCAACTTCCGATTCTTTTCTATTTCCGGTTAAAAATTATTCTTTGATACATATTTTTACTTTTCCTGCATACATTGTATAATATATTGGAAAAGTACTGTGAGAGTCGAAAATACGAATTTGAGTTTATATTTTATTGCTTATCAGATATTAGCAATACCTTCAATTGTCAGATTATATTTGAGCAAAATATAAGTGAATTTAACACTTTAATATACTTTTACATGTTATTATCCAAAAAAGCGAAAAATATCAGTGCAATTTCAACGTTAAATGTATTGTACTGCGGATTTTGACCATCATTATTTCACATTAAAAGAAATGAATTGCTTTTGCTTTATGAAGCGAAAGTCATGTACTGCCAACATCAGATTTTTCTTTTTGGAATCAGTATTAAATGATGACTAATAGAATTTTAGCATAAAAGCGCAGTAGATGTAAAGATATAATTAAAAATTTCCACAAACAATTCTGAAGATGTAACGATTTATAGTTCTTCCAAAACTATGGATGATTGTACGAAATAAGTATACAAAGGAGTATAAAAATGCGTAATATTTCCGTTGAAAATGAAGTGCAATTGCTACCATATGAAAGATGCTTCCTAAATTTATCGTTTATGTATTATTCGCTTATCACAATAAATACCCATGCAATATATACAGAAATACTTTATGAATTTAAACATGAATGCATTCTATTATACGATCGGTGGGCAATATAGAAAATGTATTGCACTTGGATCAAAAATCCGACTTTCGAATTTTGATGGATCTACTTGCAACTTATCGCAATATCCGTAAGAGGTATTTTTTAGATAACGTCTTTTTGTATATCTTTGTATACAATTTGTATATCTTTTTGTATGATTATTTTAAGCAACATTTGGCATGATTATTTTATTTGTTCTGAAAGCTTTAAAGCCAAAGCCCTCCATATTTTACGAAAAGTTAGACACGGAGTAAGTCGCAAATTTTTAAACATATTTTCAATTGAAAATTAAAATTTTATTGAAATTAACTACGTCTAATTTTTGTCATTGCCATGTTATATGTACTTTTTGTTTCGAAGCAAGTTACATCATTTACAGAACAGTAATATGTCAGATTGCCAAATATAGAATAATTTGGATACATCATAAAAGATATACCCATAATTTTCAAATGAGTGGATTCCTTGCAAGTGCGTTTTAACCATAAACGAAAGAAAATAATTGTTCTGGGTTGTCCCAGGCTAGTTTTTAAAATATTAAAAGTTTTACTTTTCCTAAAGACTGTGTGATATACTTAAGAAGAAGCATGTGATATCCTAGATTATACCTATTATTCGACCTATTTTAATCAGTAAAAGAAGCGTATTTATTTTCAACTAGAGCAAGTAAATGAGAATACTCTAAAATTTATTAGGCTAAAATATAGAAATAAAAGTATTTTATGTTAACAGAATTCTCTAATTATAAAAAAATAATAATATTGATGTTTAATGATATACGTAACTGTAATGAGACTGGATGTATAAATATTACAGAAATTATTCAGTTCACGGTTAATTATTAACGGCGTTAAAATTATTTTGATCAAAATACGTCAAAACGTCGATGCATATTTTTCTCGGTATTTTATAGAAGTTAAATTTCGTTGCATAAAGTATAAGAGAATTAAAATAAGAGTTTTTTAAAATATGTGTTTTAATGTTACTGCTTTTTTGAGTTGAATCATTATGTTTATACACACAAAACGCACTTCAGTAAATCAAAGAACTGAAGAGAAGTATTTGGGCCTGAACTCCCAGTTTTTTATGAACTATTTACGGATGTAAAATAAATATGTGGCGATGGAGGTTGCCAGACCCGAACCAGGGACCTGGTGCTTACAAGACCGACATTATAAAGTTAGAGCAAAAGCTAGCTGCGGCTCCGTTCTTATAATTCGGAAGCATGTTCCAAGCATCTTTGATCAGATGTCTTTGCTGCCGCACACTCCCCCACCTGATGAGGAGCCCGGGTCGAATTTCGGCGAGGAGGGGGCCATTCTAGAAACCCCCGCGTGTCCCCATCCGATACTCAGTTGAGGGGCTGAATGGCCGGGAGGCGTATTGTCTCAGGCGTGACGTCAGCCGTGGTCAACTAGGAAGGGACTGGGAAGGCCTCTGACTCCGTGTGGTGCTGCCATCTCGTGTTGAGAGGTGAGATCGTTGGCTTGAGAAGGTTGCGTGTTTCAAACCTCCAGTCATCATTGTGGCGATTGAGAGTCGCCTGTCCCGAGCCAGGACCGAACTCTGGACCATGGGCTTACAAAACCGACATTATAAGTTTAGAGCTAACTTTCGACTGCGTTCTTATAATTCGGGTACAGGTTCCATTCATCTTTGATCAGAAGTTTAAGTTGTTTTAAAAAATAAAATCTATTGAAGGTATCAAAATTAATTTTTAAAGTTGAAAAAAATAACATTCTTTAAAGTGAAAATAAAAAAAATAATAGACAATTGAGAAATATTATATAAAGACATAATTATAATTTAATATACTTTTTGTCGATAAAAAAAGATATTGTTGCCGGCATGATATCTTACTATTTTTATATATGAAATATTCTGGGGATTTATTAACTGCAATATTCAAATAATACTTACATACCAGGATTATTTAAATATTTTAATTTTCAATGGGACAAATTAGAATATATTTAGACTATAACTTTTAATTCAGAGTTACATTTTAGTAATTTTCTTTGCTTTTAAAATTTTTTTTCATAAGTTACACACATAAATCTAGTCCAATTGTTAGACAATTATGGTATTACTGAACATACAAAATTTATTAAGAATTCATTGAACGGTTCTTGAATTATCTTGAGCGGAAGTTCAAAAATCTGCATTTTGAGATAAATGCGTTCAAAGTATGTATTTATGCTTGGTATAGCATTTTATTCTCTTTATATCTTCAGCCATAATTAACATTCAGAAATACCAATGACACCAATTTGTTCAGAAGTGATCAGACTTTATAACTAAATAATAAAAGAAAAATTGTTTGTTTCATGATTTTAAGAGTCCTCTTAATCGCCCGCTAAAAAAAACCCCGCTAAATCCCTATATTGAAATGAAAATAATAAAAACAAATGTTTTTTCCGTAGTCCACAAATTACTGTTTCGCCTTACTCATATTGTGCATTACTGCATATTAAAAAAAAAATAAGAAACCCTAATTTGTAATGAAAACCATTAGTTGGAGAGATCAGATTTTTACTTTGCTGAAATATATAGTTTTTTAATGTTTTTTGAATGGGTCAAACGGCGAACTCAAAACATTTTATATGCACTTTTGATATGCTTACAGGTTTTGAACATCCTAGGAATAAATTATTTTCTTCATATGATCTATGTGTCTCCACATCTATAGGCATTGCTTAATTGTCGAATAATTTCAGCTAAAACGCATTTTTAAATCTCTCGGAAAAATTCAGTTAAGATATTTCTGGGCTCGAAAGCTTTTTACATTTTAGAAGAAAAAAGACAGACATTAATTCAAAGTAAAAATATGTAAAGGACTTTTTACCATGTATTTGCAACATTTAAAAAGTTTATTCTTTAGTGTATTTTTACGCAGAGTAGATTTACATGATAAGTTCTGCAATTCTTTTAATTTTTTTTTTCAATATTGAATGCGTCTCAGCAAAAGTTTCTTCTGTGTATGTGTGTATGAAACTTTATTCTCTCGCCTTCAAAAGATTTAAATACGATGAATACTCGGTATAGAGATTTTCGAAATGCAAACGTGTAACCTGCTGGAGTTGTGAAAGTGCAATAACACATAAATACCTGGATTACAAAGAGGGAACTGAACTAAAGCATTCTATCTGTCAAATGGAAATTGTAAACGAAAAGGAATGTATATTTAACAAATAAATTTCAAAATAAGTATATAGTAGAACTATCCATTTCTAGACAATTTCCGTGGTAAAAATTGCTAGTGGTGAATAAATGTGGCACCTATACACCTAATAAAATTTCTGAATATCAAAAACAGCTTCAGATTTAGACAAAAAAATGCTCCATTTTATTGTTCTGCTAACATGGAAATTGCAGTATGTGAAACACTATTTCCTCTCCAATTACAGTTTGTTGCCTTAAAGTTTTTAGATATTTTAAGCTTAAACGTAAATAAAGAACTGAAACTGTGTTTATTAGCAACGGCGATAGTATTATAGAGTACCTTGAACAATATACGAAGATTGTATGTATTTCCATTAACGATTGTTCCTTGTCGACTGCAAAAAAATTAAAAGTCTAAAATATATGAATTTATATTAGATAAATGTATGTAGTGCTCATGTCAATCAACGGAAAGAAATAATGAACTAAAACTATGTTTATTAGAGTCGATAATAGAAACTTACCACAAAAACTATTTTACATAGTCGGAAACAAATGTCTGCTGAAACTACCTGATATAAATCCATATATGTTATACGTATATGTTATACTTATATGTATAACATATGTTATACGTATATGTTATATATATATGTTATATGTAAATACATATAAACTATATATATATATATATATTATACTATCAATTGTTGATCAGTATTGTAGGTTCTCTTCACTGTGGTATAAATGTTTTTTTTTACCAGGTTTCAAATTATATACTCGTAACCGTCTCTTTGAGTAGTGTGTTTTATGTTTGAATATGCATTCAAATAAAAGCGCAAACCACTTTTTCTAACGAATGTTTAAAAATCCATTATTTTATTTCACACATTCTACACATTTCATTAGTTTTATTCCTCTATGTATTTGTGCATGAAACGCGTTTTAAATAATAAATTCAACTTATCAATATTAATTACATATATTATAATACAGAATGGTTCAAGTGGGTTTAGCATTTACTTCAGTTCAAATAAAATTGCGCATTGAAATTTTCAAAATGCAAGAAACATGTTAATCTCCCTATGGAATTCTGAAAAGCGCAATCATCATAAATAGCTTCAATTTCTTCACGGAAGAATTTGGAATGGAAATGCATGCTATATGCTGCATATTGTAAATGAAAAAATATTTATATTCACGAAATTTACTATAAAAGCTAAATTTTAGAAATTCATTATTCTATTTCGTATATTCTACCCATTTCCTTAGTTTTATTTCTTTATGCAGTTGTACATGAAATGCGTTTTAAAAAATAATTTTTAGGTTTTCAATATTAATTATGTATATCAAAATAGCGAAATGATGCAGTGGATATGGCATTTACTTATACATTTTAGATAAAATTGCAATTGCACATTGAAATTTCCAAAATGCAAAAAACATGTCAATGTCCCTATGGGATCCCGAAAAGCTCCATCATAAATAGCTTCAATTTCCACACAGATGGATTTGGAATGGAAATGCATTCTATTTGCTGTATTGTAAAATAAAATAGGATTTATATTCACCAAATGTATTGTAAAATTGAAGGAATTAAGATTTTTTGCACATGAAACATTATGCTATATGAAGTAAAGTTAAATTTGCAAAATAGTTAATACTAACAGATATATATAGTTAATTAATGTAATTCTGTATGCAAAATATTATCTTTGGTACGTAATGCGCCATTAGCAAACAAACATGATATGTGAAGAAAAGTTAAATATGCAAAATAATGAATACTAACAGATATTTACAGTCAAATAATGTAATCATGCATTCCAAAATATTATATTGAGTTCTTAATGTGCCATTTGATTCGAAACTACTAATTCAAATGAAGCGGAATTTTGTAAAATTTTAGACTGTTAAGTGTAGACAAAAACATAGTCGCAATTTTTTTTACTTGTGGTCCCAATCTTCAAAAACTTTTTTTTTTCTCTTGCAATATCTCTGAAACCGTTGGATGATGGATAATGTATTAAAAATTAGAGGTGATTAATGCAAATTAACATTGTGTATTAGAATTAAAATAGGAATTCTAGACTGACGACACTGAGTTAAATCTTAATGAAAAATATCATAATTATATAAGAATAATATACAAAAACAGTGTAAGAGAATTTCGAAAGTTACGTCTTTGTGTCATCACGCCTTAATGCTCACCTTTTTTTCCTAATGACATATTCGCTAACAATCGTCTTTAGGAATACTTAATTGCATTACAATTGCTTGTAAGCAGATTTCGTTTATGGTTATGGGATTGCACTTCATCATGAGATGTATATCGATCTGGATAACCTGAATCTCACATTAATATCGAAAGAAAATCAAGGGATATGACAGATATTTCTAATGTATAAGTTAAATAAAACAGTATCTAAAATCAATGTAATTAGAATATTATTTAATCAGATAATATTAAACCTCGTAAATATTACTTCCTATATTGCATGACCTGCACAATCAATAATTATACGTTCTTAATACTTCGAACTAAAAGAAGTTATATTACCAAGAGTTTGCAAATATATAATTTATTTTATAATTTAATTTATATATTTTTTAAGGTTACTTAGAAATAATTATAAAATAACTTTATTTTATTTACTAAATTATTTATGAAACATTCGAAAGACGCATTAACATTCGGTATTTGTGCAGTTACCTGATCCATAATACTTTTAGTCGAATAGAAAGACGAATAGCCAATTGTGATGTATATGTCACTTTCAGTATTGGACGTCATACACTCCGTAGCTCTCGTTCGTTTTGCATGTGTCATAATCATTTGTCTATGCTATGGCCAATTTTATTTCTATGTAAACATTCTGAATTTGTTATTTGAAATACATGTTTAATTTAAACATGTTAAAAATATGGGATCTTATAAAAACTGAAGTAGATGCTGTTTCGTTTTTGCAAGGTTCAAGAATAGTACCATTTAATAAAGTTTGTAGTGATAGCCATGATGTGAATGGTTACCTTGGCTAAATTATAGCTTTTAAATGGTTAAACATATAAGATAAAATTAGTTATTTGTTGCTTGGTATTTTACCCCTCATCCTGTCTGGGACACGAAGAGTGGCCGTGATTGTTCAAAATACAATTAAACACTAACTGAAAATGAGGACCCCTTTAAATAATTTTAAAAAAATAAAAGATTTATTGACACCGACTATATTAAACACAAAAAAAACACAAAGTATTTTGCGTTGATACAATTTCTGTCAATTAACTAACATTGATTACCTTCTTCTCTAAAAACAGCGTGATTCGAGGCACACTAAACTTTGAGTGTCTTATGCAAAAATGTCACTTTCCAGTAGTGACAGGAAATGTGTATTTCGTGTGGGCAAGGATAGAGAGAGAGAAAAACTAAAGAGGATATTAGATGGAATTGGTCTACCATAAGTTTTGATTGCAGTGGTGTGGCACCGGGATCCGTCAGTTTCACACGGGGATAGTCAGAATCTTCGGGACATCATCAGACTCTTGTCAGGACCTTCCACACTGCTATCACAAAACCTTCTCCTAGCTTCTCTCAACTTCTCTCTCCGAAAAAATCTGAAAATTAACACACGCCTACCTTTTTCGTGATTGGCCTTTGGGATCAAAACCAAGACCCACGGTGCTTACTATTTTACAAAATCACCCCTCGGGCAATCAACGACATTTAAGCTCCATGTAACCTCTGACCCCACTGCGCCTTAATTCAAAGGTGTTGGTATCTCTTTCAGACATCGAACGACTCTGACTATCAGTCCGCGCAGAATTCCAGAGTTCCAACTTGTTTCCGGCCTTGGCGTAGCAGGAGGACAGATGGGGCTCAGGGTAATCATTTCCTTAATGTCTCAGGGACTGACATCTGTAAATTCTGATCCAAACTTAAAAGTATTGGACATATAGGAAAAAAACCATACGACAGTATTCCTCGAGGGACATTATTTGAAAGATCAGAAGTATCATATGTAACAACATACAGCTTTCATATACTCCTGAAATAGTTCATACATAGTTCAGTTTAAGGTTTGAAATGGAAACAAATTTTAACATCATTTCCGCGGATCAACATTTTTCAGATTTGAAAACGCCTCTCTTCATCGGCCACCTGATCATTATTCTGTTGACAGAAATTTACTACCTGTGATCACTGCTGTCTTATTTATCCTGACAGTCCATGATTTTGGGGGATTTTGAAGCAAGTTGCTGCGTTTCATAAACTGATAATGCAGTTAATAATTCAGTATTTCAATTTTAAAATAGATTAGATGAATTAATTTTAAAATAAATTTAATTGTAAAATAGAATTGATTTAATACATTTCTATATATTTATGTATTCAAAAGCAACTGCAATAGTTATTTTTATTAAAATAATATGTACAGACCAGTCATTTAACCGCACTTTGCGTGGTCTCAATGCTCGTGGTCACTAAATATGACTTGAAATATTTAATCAAACTTTTTGATAACCAGTTTTAATTGTTGACAGCCAAGGGATTTAGAATTGTGAATTTACTTTTCTTGAAATCAAAGTGGAGTATGTTCCTGGAAAATGCCTTTGTATCGTCATCCAAATTCAAATTTTTAAAGTTTTCACAATTGTTTTGTTGATCTGGTGGCTAAGACGGATTGAATGAGATCATAACTGAAATTATGGTTTCTCGAAGGAAAGTGCTCTATCATTTTATAAAGTTGTTGTAAATATTTTAATTATTTCTTTGCATCATTAACCCTAATTCGAATTTTTGAAATAAAAATTTTTTCTGCTGACCTGAAAGCTAAGATTGATCAAATAAGAACAACGCCAAGATTATAGATAGCGTGAAATAGCTTTTAAACTTAACAATTCTTCAATTAAACAAATTGGCAATTCTACAATTAAACAAAGTGGGAATTCTACAATTAAACAAATTAGCAATTCTACTATAAAACAAAATGGGAATTCTACAATCAAACAATGGGCAGTTCTACAATTAAACAAAGTAGCAATTCTAGAATTGAACAAATTGGCAATTCTACAATTAAACAAATTGGCAATTCTACAATTAAACAAAGTGGCAATTCTACAATAAAACAAAGTGGCAATTCTACAATTAAACAACGTAGCAATTCTACAATTAAACAAAGTGGCAATTCTACAATTAAACAAAGTGGATATTCTACAATTAAACAAAGTGGCAATTCTACAATTAAACAGACAATTCTACAATTAAACAAAGTGGCAATTTTAAAATTAAACATAGTAGCTTTTTTTCCCTTTGCATTGTCACCCTTAATATGAATTTTTAGAGTTTTAGATTTTTCCCTTAGATACCAGAGCCAAAATTCTTGCTAAATTGAAAGTGTTGAGTAATTTTAATACATCACCCCCTTACTCACTTATTCACTCAGTCAATTTAGAGCATATTTTAAAAAATTCAAAAAATACATTACCTATTTTACTTTTATCATAAAAATATTCATATCTTTCCTAAATCTGTAAATTTAGATTTTATGATAAGTTTATAAATCCCCCGCCATAATTCAGATACCATTGATTATTTATCCGGATCTGTTTTGGAAAATATGAAAGCGGGCATTCTAAATAAATCTTCGTAATGCGGAAAACATGTTTTGTTCTCTTGGGAATTTCGAAGACTGCAATCATCATAAAACTTTCCATTTCTCGCATTGTTTGCATTTCAAAAGAAATATAAATAAAAGTTCTGAGTGCGTATTTTATGAAAATGGGATTAGATACTAATGCTCAGATGATCCTGAAATAGTTTTAAAAATTCTGTATAAAATAATCTGATTTGTCCAAATCTTGACTTTTACTACGGATTATAATAAATTTGGATATTATGGGAAACAAATAACAGATAAATAAATTTGAGATGCTTTATTATTCGTTATCCCTGGATATCAATTACTTTGATGTTACTAGTTAAAATGATGATATAAATTATGTAAATCGCTTTATTTGTTTGTTGTCGCATTATGTGTTATTATTTAAAATAATCATATCAATATTTATGTAAATCGCTTAACTGCTTCTAGTCAAGTGCTACTAATTAAATTTATCATATCAATTTTCACGTAAATCGCTTTACAATTTTTGGTGCACTAATTAAAAATATCATATTAGTCTTTATGTAAATCGATTGATTACTTTTACTGGTGCCAATTAATATGATTTCATATTCAATTTCATTTAAATTGCTTGACTTCTTTTGCTGTTATCAATTAAAATGATTACATGTTCATTTTCATATAAATTGCTTGTCCTTTTAGTGTTGCCAAATTATGATGTTTATAACAATTTTCATGCAATTGACATAACTTATTTTTCTGTTACTATTTAAACTGATCATATTAATTTTCATTTGAATCACTTGTCTATTTTTGGTATTAAAAATTTAAATTATCAAATTTTTCATCATGTAAATAACTTGATTTCTTTTGGTATTACCCATTAATATAATCATATCAATTTCAATATAAATATTTTGACTACTTTTGGTGTTACTCTTATAATTCAATCGACTTCAAAACTATTATGCCTTTTAATACCGCCTATTGAAATAAGCATAAAAAATTTTCTTTAATTCGCATGATTATTTTGAGTGATGCCACGCTGATTGCTAAAAAAGCAAAGTTTTAATACCTCGAGAACGGTTAGAAATAGTTTAATGAAAAATGGCCCTGTTTATTTGGAATAAAATAACGCTAAACATTTTTTAATTTGATTTTAAAAAATACATAAGAAATTAAATATATATATTATTACGATTATACTTATTGATTTGTGATTTGTGATTTTTTCACTTTTGACCCAAAAAGTGTATAGCTTCATATAATGATGTCACTACTTAAAAAATATAAGTCTCATATAAAATAGCTTATTCTGTTACATTTTTATCATATTTATATATTTCTAACATTTATCCCACTATTGATAAAAATGTTCGAAAATTTTACGGCCTATACTCGCATTTGCGTTGCGAAATTAAATATGCCTCAGAGGTTTATAAATTAAAATAATCGCACTAAATTCGATTTGATTTTCTCAATTTGGGTTAAGATATATCATGCTTCGTATAAAAGAGTACACTTTTCAATATCTTGAAAACGTTTCTTGATTAATCTTTAAACATGATCAAATATATCAATTATTAGATAAACTTAATTTGATAACAGCTAGTATATTTCGCTCACAACAAAATGAAATTAAACAGAACATTAAACAGATAAAATGAACAACCGGTTTAAGGAACTAAATATCTGATATGACCAGCACATGACTTTTCTCCCAGTCTCATATTCATGTTCTCTTTGTTTCTTCAATAATTCATTCAAATAAGTTTAATTACACAAAATAACAGCCATAATTACTTTAACTTACACAGGGATTTACACACACAAACGTCACGCTAATAATAGTTTTTTCGTGTTCTAGAGGTCCCAAAACGTGTAGATCCATCGAAAACTCGAGTGGAGATTTTTCAGTATGATTCCAATACTTACCTTATATACCCATTACACATACCCCTTATACATGTGCAATACTTATACATTACCCATGCATTGTAGAGAATATAAAATACCTTACTTCTAGAAAGAAACATAGTAGTTTCAAAAAGTCTGTGGGCAGCACGTGACTTTCGCTGTAGACTCAAATTCATTTTCACTTTATTTTTTCAATAACCCATTAAACTGAGTTTAATTGCACAAAATAACTCTGAATTTGCATTTTTAATTCAATTTTATTTTTATTTGGTGCGGCACCGTAAAAAAACGCCCATAAAACCCACCATATTTATCTTCAGTGCGAATTCTGTAAAAAAAAATATTTATTAACATACTACCACTCATTAATTGCAATATTGTTAACTTTACAAATAAAATCATTTATTAACAACATAGAATATTTATTAAATTAATTACAACAATTATTCCTATTAATTGCGGCGGAGAGTGAAAATGTGAGACCATTGGTTACTTAAAATGCCTAAAATGTATTTATGATCATTAACAACAATTGACTCACACATACCTTCAAGTCTGTCTTGGACTTTGTCTCCAGCTCGTACTTAATGTCGATCAATTTACTGGAATCAACTCATAGTGTAATTCTCCCAATCGTAATCAGGATATTGCCGTTTCTCATTTTGCCCCTGTCTCACGTAGAAGTCGTCGTGACTTCTCGTCTATATTGCCTCCGTACTTTCGTAGAAATCTCACATGTTCTCCTAGAAGTTGTGTAATACCATTTCTTGGTTGCCGCCTATTTTTGCCTGAGGTCTGACACGCCTCTTTGGCTCAATTTTCGGCGGTCCAAATAGTTACCTTACACCTTTCTGGTAGGTTCGACGGTCTGGGTCTCAACAACAACGCCTCTATAGCTCTGATTCACCGACTTTAGGGCAATGAGTCCAGACATCTGGTATATCGGTTACATCTTTGACCACTCTTATGGTCTCGCGTGGCTTCACCTTGACCTCCATCTTTTATTACCTAATTAACCTCTCGGTTCAGGGTGCCATAAGACTGGCGTCCCCAAGTCTGATACTTTGTTTGCTATTGCAGAAGACCATAAATAAAGAACATAAAACTGGACCACCTAAATCTGGTGTGAACTGAACTCTTGGTCTCACATTTGGTAACTGAACATTTTTTCCAAGGTCGACGTAGCAAAAATGCGAAAAAACTCAAATATCTTGAGAAAGGTTAGTTCTAAAGTAAAGGGATTTATCTTACTATTTAACTCGTCAAAAATTACGTGTAAAACATGCATTTAATTGACACATTTGAGCATATGAAATCTTTATTTTATATTTTGGCGGTTTTTGTACGTAATTTCTTTAAAAAATAAGGGTTCTTCTTTTACGAATAGTACCAAAATGTAATCAGCACCAGAATATCCCACAGCTTACTTATCTGCCAAATTTTGTGAAATTTGGTTTTTTAATTTCTTAGAGTGAATACAAGACATTTTTGCAAGACATTTCGGAAAGAAAGAGGGTTCTTTTATCCCAAATCGTATCAAAAACTAATCAGCACCAGGGTCACACACAAGTGACTCACCTACCAAATTTTATGAAATTCGGTCTCTTAGTTTTTGAGTTAGATTGGATACATACATTGAACAGATAGACCGATAGGCAGATAGACAGACACACACGCAAACGTCACGCTAAAAATAGATTTTTCGTATTCTAGAGGTCCCAAAACGTGTAAATCTGTCGAAAACTCGAGTTGCGATTTACGGCATGATTCCAATAATATCCCCTTGTATTACTAAGAATTGAAGGGAAAGTAATAATGATAAAATTAAACCTGTTTCGTAACCAACTGTGCTTTCTCACCTGGATAAAAAAAATTGAAACAAGTTTGCAGTATTTTTCGACAAGTTTCCAATTTTTCGCCAGATTTGAAGCCAAAGATCGCCAAATCCGCCAAATCAAAGTATTGTGCATATGAAGCATTGTATGCGGGTTTAAAGTCAATAATATTATTTTCCCATGGAAAAATATCTCACTGCAGAGAAAACAAGTTGCATAAAAACATTACAAATAAGGAGTTTCTAGGTAAGTCCATAAACACTTAAATAACTTTGTAGAGAAATGTCCATAAGTTCATATGCATCCGTATACATACGCCTTCCGCTAATCCATAGTGTCTATTTAGACTAATTATGCAATGTTCTATAACTATATGGACTTTTATCGTATGTTTTGTTTTGTTGCCAAGTTCGTTCAATTCAATTATTTTATAAAAATAATTGATTATAATTTTCAATTTTATTAATAACTTCTTTTGATAAAATAAAATAAATTAATTAAAAGTTTAAATGCGACTGCTGGAACTAATATTCATCAATTATTGTATTACAAATTTTGTTTATATTTTATATTTATAAATATCTTTAAATTCTTAAGTTAAATGGATAGTAATTTCAATAGAATTTTTGTATTTTATTAGAAGTACTCAAATTTTAAATTCCCCAATAGGGGCGCTATATTCCTTTTTATTTAATCGTTCATGTTCACTTTAATATAGACTGACTTGACGTGTTCACTCATAAATATTTCTTCTCAAAGTCATTGGGATGTTTAAGAACTTTCTTAGGACAGCTTTATAGTAAATTTGTATAAAAGTATAGTATTTTTTCTGAATTCCCGATTATTCTGGAAAGCATGGTAGATCTATATTAAACATTCATCATAATTTAAATACCTTGTTTGGTCATTCATCTCTATCTGCGAAGATATAAAAAGGGGGCATTCGGAAGAAATCTTCTAAATGTAGAATGCATGTTCTGCTCCCTGGGGAATTTTGAGTACAGCAATCATCATAAAAATACGCATGCCTCACATTCTTTGCATTCAAATAAGGATGAAACTATTTTGGGAACTATGGACTTTTGCAAAATATGGTATTAAGGACACCCAAATTCTTATTTGCCTTAAAATCAGATGTGGATAGCATATGTCCTTCCTTACAGACTCAAATTAAATTTCTCTTTATTTCTTAAATCATTCATTGGGTTTATATGTACAAAATATTCAGTGCTGATAATTTTTTAATTATCGCATTATTGCAGTACTACAGTAATTTATTATACGTGGAAACTTAAAAAAAATCAATGCTATAAATCGTCTGCTTCTCTATGTAAAATCAATAGAAAATTTCACTCATATCACTTATATTCTAGACCCCAGAGTTACATAATTTTGAGCAAAAAAAAAAATCAGAAATTCTTATATAACTCATCTTACAATCGCTTGATTTGTTTGCATTTTGCAGTCTATAGAAATTATGTTTCGTCGTAGGAATAATCTAAGTTTAGTGATCATTTAAAATAAAAAATATTGTAATTGCGATGACACAAAATTTAGATGCACAAATGAAATACACAAATTAAAGCAGCTTAATGGCTGATGTAACACTAAATATAAATGTAAAAGATCTTCAAGCATCGCGATGCATATATACGGGGAAGAATGGATTCCATATTTTATTTCGAAATAAGTCACGTGATCTCTTCATATAATATAGATGTAATCATTATTTCAAATTTTATTTAAAAAACTACCTAACATTCTTTGCTGAAATGTTTTTACACATTTTACACACATACACATGTGTGGGGCGCGGTAGCCCATTGGTTAGCGCGCTGGAGTTGCACTCGGTAGGCCCGGGTTCGATTCCAGCCACTGCCAAAAACTGCCGCCGTGTTCATGCGGAGTACGATCACGTTAAACATGTGGGTCCGAAAGTCCTTCCGAGAGGTTGGTGGTAGGGGAAGGAGGGTACGGTCCCTGTGGATGCCTCCCCCACTGGGTTCCGGTCTAAATTGGGTGGCACTTCCCGACCGTCTAAACAGTTACCTTACACCTTTCTGGTAGGTCGGACGGTCTGGGTTTCAACAACAACACATACACATGTGTGAGATATGTGAAGGGAGACATCTTACAGAACTGCGCTACCCACCAAGCTACGTTCCGGGATTGAAAACTGCTCTAAGTGAGGTTTAGAACTCTTTGAGCACACAACCCATCCAAATCCTCATCGAAAGTATGGTAAATCGTTGTGCACCATGCGTGGCTATCCGAGGTTTTCACACACCGTATTAAACTGCAGAATCACATTGTTTTAATCCTTCTGTTTCATTGAAGTTGACACTCGTATTGTGACCCTTTTTCATTCAACCCTTTTCGTTGGATAATAAAAGTAGCTATTATCCTTGTTTTGCTTGCATTGTTTTCTTCTTCTATAAGCGTATTACACCCGCATACCGCTTTTCCTTCCATTCCGATGTAGATTTCATGAAAATTTCACATAAACAGCAACTATGCTTAAGTTTTCGACATGAGTGTATATATATATGTATATATATATATATATATATATATATATATATATATATATATATATATATATATATATATATATATATATATATATATATAAAGATAAAATTGTCAATACAACATTGGAATTTTTATGAGTCATTCAGGGCATGATTCCGGAAAGAGGGGTTAGAATCCGGTGAAAGTGTCAACTTCAATTTTATGAAATATTGTATTATCTTCGCAGATACGTATGTGTGTAAAATTTAAAGAAAATCGGTTTGGTAGAAGTTGTTTAAAAATTTATTTCAAGAGTTTACCCAGACAAACAAACAAACAGGGAAACCAACATATATAAAGCAATGTATCAGTATAAAATACACGTCATTGATGTAATTATGAGAAGTATATAAGAAAACGTTTGCAAATATTCTAAATCAATATACGTTCATCTAATATATTACATTAATCTGCTCTGTATTGTCACATTTTACCTTATTGTTGCCGATTTTCATTAAATTTACAATTCTTATAAAATCGAGTCTATACAATTTATTTAAATTAAAAAATAGTTCAAATGCTAAATAAAACTTCTATTTAAAATAATGTTTTTAGCTTTACATTGCAATCTTGAGTAGCCAAGATCTCGAGTAGCTGTGATCTCAAGGGCGTGATAGTTGTCCTTGCAGTTTAAGGTCAGCAATGACTACCATCATGGCCAGGGGACATTTTAAGCAAGACCTTGCTTTCAGCACACACGACTTGTTATAATTAGTGAGTATTGGTAAAGTTCCATGTTCTTGTGCTCTACGTCTCATGTTGCTGTATGTCTATAGTGACTCATGCGTCTCTCGCCTCGGTGGAGTCACTCTTAACATCCCCCTTATCTTGATGAGTTTATCCCCTTACACAAACTCCTCACAGGAGTAAGTCCCGCCATTGAAACCTTTAAATAGTTTCCTACTTTTATGGAAGAATCCGTTAACAATCTAACAGCAGTTTCCTGCTGTCACCTTTCAATTTTTTCGAAACGTTTATGGTGATCAGCTTTGTATTTCTAACCTTTGATGAGCTATAGATGGGAACTGTATACACCGTATATACGATAACGTCGGAGTCAAGTTCAAAAGAGAGGGTAAATGCCATCATATATTGTTGTGAGCAAACGTGGATAGACTGTAAATAACAACCGTATAAATAACCACCATATTCGCGGTTCATATTGATTTCTCAATGAATCTAAATTCCATTGGGAGAATCAATATTATGAGAACATTCATTTCTTGAACTATTCGGCATTTATGTTGTAACGTACTGTTACTAGCTCAAAAAAAAACTGATTGTGCTTACGAAGCTGCCATGAGAGGCAAATATACTTTACTCATCCACATGCTCAGTGTCGACCAAATTCATGTATAAGAGAAGGTCTAGATTTTACAGCTGTGTTGATGGAGTTGTGAAATATGACACCGGGAAATTCTTTGGCCTGCATTTCGGTTTTCGGATAGATAGAACCGCCCCCGCAGAGCCGTGATCTCTGACCTGCCAACGGAGGGAGGAGAGGAGACCCTTTTTGGAAAGAGGAGTTCGATTTTAGAATTCGACGAGGCAAGTCGTTTCTCCTTCTGCAGCTCACGAACCTAAGATCGGCTGAGAGCCGACACTTACAATGAATATGCAATTTCCTATTTGTACATAGTTGTACATATTTCTTTTTTATGCATTAAAGTCTTATTTTAAAAATTTAATCTGCTGTTCCTCGTGTGCTTCTCGGCACTACAACGCTACTACGGTACAATGTGTACACTGATTTTGCAATGTTATGATTTGTGCTGGGTTATGCTGCTCTCCTGTTGACTCATATAGCTAGGTGATTGTGAAGGAAGCATATAATCTATCTTACCCCTTTTACTTAATTTTTAATAAATGTCTTCAAATTCCCTCTTTATTTTTTCTCCCTACCTAAGGGAGCGAGAAATATTATGTGGCATTTTTTATACTATTAACAAACTTTAATCCATTTGTCACATTTTTTTTTGTGTTTTCATGAGGGCTCTTAAATTATTCAAACGAGATAAAAGCTTCCTTGATTATGAGTTTTTATAATGGCAAGGTATAAGTACTTAGCGCATTAAACATTTTATACATATT
The DNA here is from genome assembly GCA_951213105.1 of Amaurobius ferox. NCBI lineage: Eukaryota > Metazoa > Arthropoda > Arachnida > Araneae > Amaurobiidae > Amaurobius > Amaurobius ferox. The sequence continues at coordinate 116,888,009 of OX578143.1, read as the reverse complement.
AAAACAGAGAAATCGTATTAAATCCTGGTAATCCCTTTCTCGTTTATATTTTTTCTTGTGCAAGGAATAATTTATTTCAATTAAATTTTAAGTCATTTGCGTCACCGTCGGCAATTTTGTTACGAGATTTAATTTATGCAATACATTATGTCCTAAATTTTAGCATGGTGTAATTTGAGAAGCTTAATAGGAATATACGCATATTAGAATATACGGTATATTACTACTCAGCCTTGTGGTGGCACAAAGACATATCTTAAGATACTTTATTTTGGATTTAGAATACTAGTTGGCTCGTTATGAATTGGTTAATGCTATTTTTGCAATAATATTTTTAAAAGTTAATCAATAAAGATTAATCATGTATAAAGCATTGATTGTGAAACCACTTTCCAACTGAAATGTAATTTGATTTAAACATCTCTGGAATACATACAACGTTGATATTTTTAAAAATTATCACAGTACTACAGTAATTTATTATACTTGGAAATTTGATCAGAAAAGACAATTCTAGTTACACAAAATGAATTTTATTCAAGTATTCATTGAAATATAGATAATTTGCCTCTCAATGCAAAATAAAGGAGCACTTTATTCATAACACACATATATAACCAATTATCTAGACGTTAATTTAAAAATTTAAAATGCAGACACATTAAAATTTAAAATATGCTACAAAACAGAACTTTATAACTTCAAAGTAAATAAATTTCAACATTATTCATCGAATCTTTCAAAATCAGTATTTAAAACAATTATTAATAACCAGTTATTAAGAATAAAAATGTTAAGTGCACCGTGTTACTACAAAGAACATATTTTTAAATTCATCAACACCACTTTCCAAAATACCTACCCGCCAAACCTTATTTTTCATTTATGAAAACACATTTTAATTTTAAGTTCAACACCTTGCTAAAATTACAAGATATCGATAGATCATTCACAAACAATTTTAAATAATTTTGCATCTCCATGTTTCACTTCTAACAGTTGGAATCTTAGTATATAGAATTAACTGTAACCTGTTTTGAGTTAAAATGCTTAGTCAGTATAACGTAATCTACTCTGTTAAGCAGAATAATGGGTAAATACATTTAAATTATTATTTATTCTTATTCCATTTTATTATATTATATTCTCCTATCCTTAGCCACTCGCTGGTACATTTGATTTTTATATTTGATTTCTTATATATATGATCCGATTTATATTTTCTTCTACGTCGGGCCATGTGTATTATTTATGTAATACAATTTACAGTAATGCACACAGAAACGTAGAATCCTCATTAGCGAAACATGTATGGCCCTTGATAACATACATGGTTTCGGAAATGCTTTTCATTTTATTCAATTTATTCAATTTAAAAATAAAAAGTTTTGGGAGCTAGAAAAGGCCTAGCTCATCGTACAAAACAATGTTTCTGTTTTGCAACTTTTCATATTTAAGCAAATTTTTTTGCATTTACACCATGTATGTGTGTTTATGCAGGGAACAAGGAGAAAAGTACCTTAAGTACCTGCATTACATATATGATTTATATCTATACTTTCACCTTAATGTGTTAAAAAAATTTTTTCACCCATCTTTACCACATGTAACTCTTATTCCATTCCTTAACTTATATATGGAACAGGGAAAAAGGTGTATTTTATATCAATTTATTATCTGTTTTATTTACAATGTTTTCTTATCATGTTTTATTAAAATATGCAATTGCTTTTCGTATAGTATTTTTGATGTCGCGTTTACATTTCAGTCCATCTTCCTTTCACTTTTGCTATACAGAGCATTTTCTATTAATAATCAATCTCAGGTATATATAATACAAGTAAAATAAAAATTCTTCTCAAACTTTAGAATTTTTACTTGCATCGTTCCCGAGATATTGCAGGCTTTTAAAATACATGTATCTAATAAATACATAAGAATTAACAGTAATAATTAACATCACATATGTAATACATGACGAAAATGTTGGCTACATTGGCGACTAATTTGGCAAAATATCGCCAACTTGACAACTTTCTAATGTGGGATCAAATTGACAAACGTATAGCCAAATTAACAAACATAACAAAGTTACAAAAATGACGCCAAATTTATTAAATTATAATTAACATATTTTAATATAATGGAGTAAATTGCTTACCAGCAATATTTTCAATTGCAAATTTAGTATTCCGCAAAATGTAAGTTAATTTGGTACTTCAAAATAATTGTATATGTGTCACCCATCAGTGCCCCAAATGTGAGGATACTTTTCAAAGTTAAAATCACTGGGCGTTAGATCTTGTCCATCATTATTTCGCATTGAAAGAAGTAAAATACTGGACTATGTAGCGAAAGTCATGTGCTGCTCACATCAGTTTATTTATATGTAATGAATTGTTCTATTCGAAAAGCTGAAACAATAAATAACTATGTTAACCATAATTATCTAATGCAAGTTATTTTATTCATTTATTCTTCATTTGCATTACGATAGAACTGCCTTATATCACTGTTCAGTGTTAATACCTATGTAATTTAATTGCACAGGAAAGATTCACCTACTATCCATATTTTAAAAGAAAATTAAATCGATAGTAGGTTAATCAGGAGCAGTCGGAATAACACTGTATATATCACCACGTGCTGTTGGCACATTTCGGGCGCGGTAGCCCGGTGGTTTGCGAACTGGATTTGCACGCTGCCACAACTGCCGCCGTGTTCATGCGGAGTACGATCACGTTAAACATGTGGGTCCGTAAGTCCTTCCGAGAGGTTGGTCGTAGGGGAAGGAAAGTACGGTCCCCGTGGATGCCTCCCCCAATGGGTTCCGGTCTAAATTGGGTGGCACTTCCCGGCCGTCTAAACAGGTACCTTACACCTTTCGGATAGGTTGGACGGTCTGGGTCTCAACAACAACAACAACAACAACTGTATATAGCAAAATAATACCAATGCAAGATTTTCTTAGATTACAATGGATGCACAGTACCTAGAATTTCTGTTGTATGAAAAATCAATCTACGTTATAGAGTGCAGAACATTTTCTTAAAAAATATTAAACATCGACTTATGTCTTGCAGGTGGCATTAGATGATAACTAGGTTGGATTGTAATATTTTGACGATATACTATTAAATTTATGCACAAGAGAGTTACTGTGATCGAAATGTAAATTTTAAAGTGATTTTCGTAGCACTATAAACAAGTATGCATGCTCAGATGCAGAAACTGAAACTAGGATTCAAACTATGGCATCCTGCGCCGTATATATCTCAAATCCAGAGGGCTGTCTAATCAGACACGATATGACAAGTGGCTGCACCAATCACAGCCAAATAAAAAAAATCTGATGTGGGCAGCACATGACTTTCCCTGCAGACTTATACCCACGTTCTCTTTATTTTAATTAAATGTAATTCACTTTTAATCCAATTTTAGTTCTCATTTGATAACTGGATTTATTTTCAAAGGTGGCGTAGAGAAAATGCGAAAAATCTAAAATATCTCAAGAACTGCTAGTCCTAGTGCAATGCGGTTAGTCTTATTATTTTCTTCGTTAAAATGTACGTATTAAACAAGCATTTAATGGATTTATTTTAGCATAAGTAGTTTTCTTTTTTATATTTTGTCGATTTTTGCGGGTCATTTTGCAAAAAAGCAGGTTATTTTTTTCCGAATCATACCAAAATCTAATCAGCACCAGGGTGACCCACAAGTGACTTATCTACCGAATTTTGTGAAATTCGTCCATTAGTGTTTTAGCTAAAATGGATACAAGATTTTGCCGACCATTTCGCAAAAGAAGACAGGTTCTTTTATCCCGAATCGTACCCAAAACTAATCAGCACCAGATTCACTCGCAAGTGACCTACCTACCAAATTTTATGAAATTCGGTCCATTAGCCTTTTAGTTAGAGTGGATACAAAATCTGCACAGACAGACAGACAGACACAAACACATACGTCACGCTAAAAATAGGTTTTTCGTATTCTAGAGGTCTTGAAACGTGTAGATTCATCGAAAACTCGAGTTGCGATTTTCGGCATGCTTCCAATACTTTCCCTATACATTACCATGTATTGCAGGGAACGTAAGAGTTAGTAAAATATGTGCGATGGCTCAAGTTATATCGTGTTATGAGCTATTGCAGTTTGGAACACTTTGAACGATTTGACTGCTATGGACACTTTGAAATTTTGACTACTGCGAACACTTTGACTACTATGTTGAATTTAACCGCATAACGTCTCAGGATTTTAATTTATGTTTTTCTTTTAAGGCAGTGTTGACTGTAACAAATTTATCTTTTCTTTGGTCACTAACTGAAGAGTAAATGTAGTTTTGAAAAGTTACTCTCTGAGTATTTGTTCAGATTTGTGGTATCAGAACCAACAGTTTTAGAAAAACTAAAACTGTCGAAAAAAAACCATGCAACTTCTTGCAAGTAATTGGTAACATTTTTTTCTTTCGTAGCGGCTGACAGCCTACGACAGAAAACAGAAGGCAATGTGGTTTCCCTTCCTTTTCATCTCCAGGAGCATCATGGCTACAATGTGAGATTTCACCACCATCGATTAATGTATCATCTAAATAATCATTCTAAAAAAATTCAATTTTCTTCATCAGAAAGCTGCTGCATGATGTGTACTGAAGCTCGCCATCTTGAATTCCGGAATTTAAACATCGAGACATAGCAACAATCCTTAGTAATGTTGAAAAGCGTTCATACCAGTAAAAGGATTACATGAAATAAAATGTTCATAAAAAAGATAAATTTCAATGAAACTTTTACACTGCATAATGCAACAGTGATAAGTTATGTACTAAATTTTATATTTTACATAGTTACTTCATCTTACATCTTCACTTACATCTTTACTTCATTTTACATCTTTGATTCATCTGGCATTTCACTTCACTTCTGACAAGCTCTCTCGTGTATCTTTGATTTACACATTTTTGACAGACGTGCATTTTATATTAACGTACACATCTTATCCTTAACTAACATCAAAAAGTGAAAACAATATTAGTAAATTAACTATTCAATTAGTCATTATACGTTTCAATTTTACTATTTTACTGACTTATCTACAATCATCTCCCCAAATCTTCGTACGAAATGATTATTTTCTAAATATTTCTGCGAAATACAAATTTAACTGATTTTCGTCTTTATGGAAATAAATCCTTCTTATTGATAAGTCAGCTTTTTTGGATCTTACAGAGACAATATAAAGTTTTACACGATAACATATATTCCTTATTATATAAAAAAAAATTTCCAGATCCTAGCAGTTTAGAATAAAGTCACACAGCTGTAGCATAAATCTGCCTGCAGTAACATGGGGACATCTCCGTTTATGGAATTTTGCATTGGAAGGACATTTCCCAAAAGATATTTCTTTGCAGTTTTCTTCAAAATCCTTGGAAGAAAATGCAAGTAAAAGATGAGAATTTTTTGGGAGATAGTGTAAAGTAGGGTTGTTCTTTGAATTTTTTCTATTCAAATAAAATATATCTAAAAATGACATTTTTTCAGAAATTACGTCGCAAACCTTTTATAGCATTAAACTTTATACTTTTCCTACAATGCATGCATGGTATATGTAAATGGTTGATATAAAGATGTATTGGGATGGAATTAAAAATCGAATTGTTTTTTTTTCCGGATCTACACATTTTGAGTATACTTGATCAAGAATTATTCCCATCAAAACCGAATACTATCAATTTTAGGGTGGTGATGTGTGGCCGGTTCAACATTTTGAGTATACTTGATCAAGAATTATTCACATCAAAACCGAATACTATCAATTTTAGGGTGGTAACAAATGTCGTTTACTCTATATTTAATGTTTTGGTTCTAAAATGAAAAAAATACTAAGATCATTCATGCATAAGCATTGATTATGAAACAATTTCCAACTGAAATACAATTTTATTTACACATCTCTAAAACACTATCCGTTCAGCGCTGATACATTTTAAACTATTGCAGTACTACAAAAATGTATTATATTTGAAAACCTAAAACTTCATCGAAAAATGCACTTTATTTAAATAACGTCATCGAAATATAAATCGTTTGGCTCTCTATGTAAAAGCAATGAATATTTCATTCATATCACGTTTATTCCAGACTCCAGAGCTGAATAATTTTGCTTGAAAAAAATTCAGCAATTCTTATAAAACTCATCTTGCAATCACTTGTTTACATTCTACATACATTAAAATTAGTATTCTCTGTAGGAATAAGTAAAGTTTGATGATCATATAAACTGAAAATTATTGTAGTTGGAACAGAATATAGATGTACAGAAAATACAAAATAATAATGCGGTTTTATGACGGATGCAACACTAAATATAAATTTAAAAGACCTTTAAAAATCACGATTTTTATATTTTTGAAAAAATATGGATGCCATATTTGATTTTGAAGTGGGTCACGTGATCTCTTCATTTATATGTCTGTAATTATTGTTTTAATTTTTATTTAAAAAACTACTAAACATATTTTGCTGAAACTTTTTTTATGTATTTTATGGGATAATATTAATATTTTCTAAAACTTTTGAAGCAATTTGTGAATTTTAACTTCGCTTACAAATTGTTTGAAAAATTAGGTCCCATAGGGTTCAATGTGTTTCACTTTTTCAACCCGCGTTTAATCCAAAACTAATTGGATGATATTATTAATTTACATTTCCATATGCCCCACAGACGGTCTCAACAACGTACTGAAATTTCATTTTGATAAAATCATTTTTACGATATTTGTCGTGCGAACGTACAGACAGAATGAACAAAGTCATAAACACTTTTCAACTATGTTAACAAAAAGGAACTTACAATTATCAAATAAGTGAATGTGTCGTAAGTAGTTTTAACATTAAATGTATGAATATTATTATGTAAAAATTATAGCAAAACGTTATCGCAATAGCAGAACAATTTATCCCTGTTGGAGTGCTAAAACCCTCACACAAATTAAGCAAATGAAGTAAAATGGGGTGCGAATATTACAATCAAATCATTTTAGAAGTCTATTATTTCATCCAGGGAGTCTATTATTTTATTAATTTTCTAGGTTTTTAAACCGGGAATGTGTATTCAATTATTGACAAAACTTATTGAAAGTCGAAAATATATTATAAAGACATACTTTTATTAAAATTTGATGTGATAAAATTCCAAATGTGAAAAATGTTTCTGTTGTTGCTCTAAAGATATTGCATTATTTTTATCGAAAATGAATGAAAGTATTAAAAATGTAAATATGATCAGTATTATTAATTGCCTAAATGCATTGGAATCAGTTTTAACCGAAAATAAACATACGCTGCTGTGAAAAACTATTATTAATTGTCTGAATGCATTGGATTTAGTTTTAACCGAAAATAAGCATATGCTGTTGCATAAAAGTTATCCACGAGCCATTCTCAAGATATTAGAAATTTTGCTTTCTACAAGGAGCACGATAACTTTCAAAATACTTAGTCGCGTTTGCGTCAAATTCAGCATGTTTATTAATAGTACAAATATTAATTTGGAACACTAAGAAGTATATTTATATTCATAGTAAGTTCATAGTATTGTTATTTTCTTATTAAATCGTTTCTGCTGGTATTTCAACAGTATATCGGCAAATTTGTCTAACGAAAATAAATTAGCCATTTTTATCACTGCCTTTCATTTTTTTTCGGTTTAAAAAGTGTCATAGTTTTCGTTCTTGTTCCATATCCCCTTCACTTATCGTTGACACTCACCTTCCTTATGCTATACTTTTGTCTTTCATTTTTGACTTTCACGTTTTCATAATGAACTATGATACTTTATGCTTTATGTTTGCCAAAAATCCCAAATCTATTTCTTTCGTATTTATACAACGCATCTCTATATAGGAGGAAATCCTTCTATACTTCCAAACTATCTTATCCCAACACTTCATATCTTCCTACAAAAGTAATTTATCTGGACATTTCAAGGAAAAAATTAAATTCCCTGTTTCAAAAAGAAATATATTTTATCGATAGATCAGCCATTTTTTTATCCTCCATGATCAATTTAAGGCTTTGGGACAACAACAGATACTCATTACTACGTAAAACCATACCCAGATATTTTCGGAGAAGAATAACTCACACGGATTTAAAATATATCTATCTGCAGCAAAGTGTTGACATTTCCTTTTACGGAATTTTACTTTACATCTCTCGAGACATATTTTCACGTTGGTTTTTCCTGGAAACTTTGAAAAAAAAACCCGAAAAGGAAACAGAATATTTTGATATGTAAAGTAGGATGCGCTCATTTCTGTGTCAGGAAGGAAATGTAAAATATGTAAAATTGTACAATTATAAAAAAAAATAATTTTTGTATATAAAAAGCACTTATTTTTAAAACGAATTTCCAATTTCGTGGTTTATACTTTTCTTGATATTTATTGTAGTTGGAATCCAATTGACATAGTGCATGTTAAGAGGATATAGTACCCTTAAAGTTGTAAACTCAGTAGTATTATGTGCTTCTGTTTAATGTCTTATAGAAGAGGCAGTTGTGTATATTCTGTCCCAGAAGATTTACAACATGGATTAAAATATTCACAGATAGTAAAAACACTTTTTTGATTTGATATATATTATAAATTACTTATTATAATTAAAATAAGTTAGGAAAACTAAAATAAAAAAACAGTTACGAGTAATAACAAGATAATTTTTAAAACAACACACCACTAATAAAAACATTTTTACTGTTTTAAACTGACATATATATGCATTTCTATGAACAAAAAAATATCATGTGAGTTATAAATGACTTTCCCTGCACACTCATATTCACGTTCTCTTTATTTCTTCAATAATACATTAAATTGAGTTTAATTGCACAAAATAACACCTGTACGTATTTAAAATTGCACAGAGTTTCTACTTTTAATTCAATTTTCGTTCTCATTTGGTAACTGGACTTATTGTCAATGGTGGCGTAGCGAAAATACGAAAAATCTAAAATATCTCGAAAAAGGCGAGTCCTAGAGTAGTGGGATTGATCTTAATATTTTTATCGTTAAACATTACGTATAAAACAAGCATTTAATTGATATATTTGAGCATACATAGTCTTTTATTTCAATTTTTACGATTTCTGTGGGCTATTTCGATACAAAAAGCGGTTATTTTTTTAGAATCGTACCAAACGCTAATCAGCACCAGAAAAACCCACAAGTGATTTATATGAAAAATTTTGTGAAATTCGGACTACAAGTTTTTCAGCTAGATATAGGCATGGAGATAGTGGATACATGCACTTTTCGTGAGCCATTTTGCAAGAAAAGACGGGTTCGTTTATACGAATCGTACCAAAACTAATCAGCACCCGGGTCATACACCTACCAAATTTTATGAGATTCGGTTCATTTGTTTTTGAGCTAGAATGGAAACATACATTGCACAGACAGACAGATAGACACACAGACAGACAGGCTTAACGAATCGTAATTTAGTATTTTTTTTATCTATTGAAGTGTAACTTTTAACTGTATCTGATTGGTATCTGTGTGTAATAGTTTGAAGTTTGAATTGAATGAGATTTCCATTCTTTAAAAGTCTCTTCCGGCATAGTATATTTCTCTGCTAATTTATATGCAAATTCATCCATGTATTGTGTATCAGTATTTTTTACATTTTCAAATTCTTGGAATCTAAATTTGGTTCCTAGTTTTAATAATTTTTTTAATTGTTCCATTTTTATTAAGTCGAAATTTCCGATACTAACGTGTTTATGATGTTTATCATAAAATGCATTATCCCTAGTACAGTTACAATTGTAAATTTCGTTTATATCTACAGTTTTACAAATACTATTATAATTATATATTTTCCGAAATAATGGGGTGTGATATTTGTAAGTTACGTATATTTTAATATTTTGTATTGGTATAAAGTTATTATAGTTTTGTAATATTCCTGCAAAATGTATAGAATCGTATTTTTAGTTTTTATAATGTATTATACAGTATTATTTTTTATGATTTTTTTGTTTGCTATTATTTAATTTTAAATTTAGGTTTTTTACTCGTAATTTTATTAAATCCATAAAAATGGCTGCTATAGTTAAATCATTTTTTAATATTATCAGGAATTCTTTACTTATATAAAAAGACCAAATCCGTTGTATATATTTAATTCTAGCGCCAGAAATATAGCTTTTTATCCAACTTGGTTGTTCATCATCTAGTTTGTTAAATTTCTCAACAAAATCTTTTAAAATATTTAAAGTAGTACTATTGCTTATTTTAATTTTTCTTACGCCACGTGAAAATTGTTTTTTAGAATTTTTATACTTAGGTTTAGCTGCAATTTCAGAATCGAATTTATTAATATGATAGTTATTTATTTGGGATTTATGCTGTATAGTATTCAGTCCGCATGGATAAAGGGTGTTGAATTGACCAATTATGTTTATTTTCCCACCATATTTTTTCTTGTTCGTTAATAGCTATGTCTATTATAGATATCTGTATAGAGTCAAATCCGTGTTCCATAGATTGTCGTATTTCATAAGTTGATTCAGCCATTTTGTTACTTTGTAATTCATAAATTTGAATTTGACTTCTATGAAGATTAATTCTGACATAAGATGTTTTTCAATTTGTCCTATATATATATTAACACACACACACACATATATATATATATATATATATATATATATATATATATATATAAATATATATATATATATATATATATATATAAATATATATATATATATATATATATATATATGTGTGTGTGTGTGTGTGTGTTTGTGTGCGTGTGTGCGTGTGTATTGCCTCGATCGAAGCAATGTGGTGATAATTTAGCGATTTCAAGCTTTCCATATGAGATTTTCAAAATAACATTGTATTCAAATTGTTATGTGCTGTAAAATTTGGCATAGTCATAAATTCCGAACTAGTTTGAAATACTTTCCATATGCGAACGTCGTACAGGATGATAAATGTCCCTTTCATGAAACGCACATTTGAATAAATGTCGCCTTCTGCAGAAAGAAAATTCCTTTAGTGATACGTCAGTCTTCTTTGATTTCCTAAGGATAATGTAGGTATTTGGAATGATAAAACCTACTAAATATTCCGTAAGCATATCCACAAATCCTCACAGTGAAGAATTGAGACATCCAGACGAAAAACAAATCTGTCTTCAGTGAGTGGTGACATATCAAAGAATGGGACTTCTTAGCTAAACCTCAGGGAGGGATATTTCTAAAACTTTGCAAAAATTTAACATCGCGCTCTCATTGCTGGTAAACAACATCTGTGAACCAGCATCGTTATCACAGATGGCACTATGAAAAGACCTGCAATGGTACCAAGAAAATGCCATACGTGGCACCAAAAATTACCTGCAATGATGACAAAAACATTGCTAGGCGTCTCAATTTTTATATCCTGATTCGACGTGTAGAGATTAACGTATAACCAACCATAAGACATATCATAGAGACATCAGTCCTTCATAGTGTGCTAATATTAGGATATCAACAAATAAACGGATTCTGTGAGTATCAGATTAAAATATATTAAATGAATGAAATATTGTACGCATTGATATAAAGAAGTATTTTTTTTAACGAGGTATTTCTCTTAAATCGAATCATAATTTTTATATGAGATATAATTGTTGAATGAAATGTAAGTATGTTAAAATGCAAAATTGTTCAAGTAATTATATGGTCAAAGTCAGTTACACTACCGAGACCGTCCAACTAACCCAAATATGTAGAGTTTCAGATCAGGAAGTTTGGTAATTCATTGATAGAGAGATTTTAGAATTGGCTGGGAAGGATTAGGGATAGGATTGAGTGAGAAAGTTGGGCGGCAGCCCAATTGAATGGTGGCCAGCAGGTTAGAGGGATCCTAATGGATACCACTATGACTAGAAGTACCTAGTGCTTGCCTAAAATAAGGTTTGAGGCAAGAGGAAATAGTTTAAGTAAGCATAGAAGATTTATAACTAGTACATAGTTTAAGATAAATGTTACCAGGCCCGTAAAAGGGTATTATATTATATACTAGCAGTATACCCGCAGTACAATTATATACTAGCAGTATTATATTATATACTAGCAGTACATCCCGTTCTTCTTACGGGGTGTATAACAAAAAGAAACCGAAAATTTACAATCGTGTGCTAATTCCTGTAATATGTTAAATGGCATTGTTAATCAAAATAGTCTGTTAAAATATTTAATTTAATGTTCCTAAAAAGAAGTTTAAGAATATATGTTCTCTCTATGCAAAATTATCTTCATAGGCTGATCTGAAGAATTAAACATCCTGGCCCCGTTTATAAGCAAATTTACAAAAATATGGAATTGAAATAATACGTGCAAAATAAAAGCTTTAAAATTGTATAGGACCCGCATTACTTATATTCGCCGATATTAAAAGATATACCCTTTATTAGTAGATTACAAGTATAAATCAAAATTATCAATAAACCCGTAATCTTTAAGCCTTAAAGCAGTAATTGGTTCTAATATATGCCAAAATGGAATCGCAAAAATTGTATGGGAAGTTTTAACCGCACTACTTATATTGTCGTAGATTAGAAGAAATGCCCGTGTGTTAGTAGAATACAAGTATTACCCGTATTTCAATTGTGCGTTTTTATTTTAGTAAATATTTTGAGACTCATGTCTCAAAATATTTACTAAAATAAACCAGATGACGTAATAAATTGAAAATATCAATAATACCTATAATCTTTATACCAGAAGGCCGTAACTGATTCCACTATATGTCAATATATGCAAATATACATGTTGCTTATGTTCTCGTAGATTAGAAGATATACCCGTGCATTTGTAGAAGATTACCTGTGTCATAGTGCTTTATGACAGTATGAGTGCGAAACACGACATTTTTCATTTCGTTCCGAAAACATGCTCTTTCGGAAGCCATTTTTATTCCAAGGTTTTAATTCTGTATGAGTTTGCACTTTTATACTGAAAGCGTGGGATCTCGCTCCTGCAGATGTTCCGAAGTAATTTCTTATTTCTTTAATTATTGTGCAGGGCATTGGTTTCGATTCTGCAGACAGTGACGCGACAATGCAGCGCGAAGCCGTTAGATGCTTCTGTTTATTTCGTGCATGAAGTTGAAGGTCGAAGTGGCCTGGATTTCACTTTTAACAGTATCGGGGCTCTCTTGGCCCTGAGTTTTCGTTGGAGAAGGAGCTTTCATTTCTCGCTCCTGGAAAATTCGGACACAAAGGAATTTACGACCCAACGGTCAATTTTGTGTTTTCGGATTATAACTTCGATTCGGAAGGAATCTTATAATCCGAGTGGGCCAAGACAATTATTTTAATTCAAAATTATTAATTTTCTCATTTATTTATTTCAGATCTAAATTTCGGAAAGTCCTGGAAGTTGAGAAAAGGGATTAGAACGCGATGACGTCCGGTAGGACAGGATTGTGGAACCATGCTGAGGAGTCGTTTGGTGACTCCATTTGAGTTTCGGCATTGTTTTGGACGTTCTACGGTCGAGATGTGCGTACAGCTAAAGTATTTGGATCATTGGATCATTTCCATAAATCCCAGAGTGAATGTACTCTGCAAGAATTCAACCAGTGCGTGTATGTGATAGACCCTTACGGTGGTGCTGAATTCAGATCTTCAGTGTTAGTCGTGCCGCTCTAAATGAGAGCATTTTTGGTCTTGAAAGGAATGAACCGATATCTGGTTCTGGTAACGTGAATTATTACTAAAAGTGAAATCTTCTTTAATATTCAAAATCCTCAAAATGAATATGGTTGGTTCTCCAATTAATTTCTATGAGAAATGTCGTGTGTCAATTTGTGTGAAAAAAATATATTATTACATCCTTGAGATCGTATCTATACATTTTCCAAAAAGGCCAAATGTTATATTTCTTTATTTAGTTTAAAGGAATGGCCTGAAGGCTTAATGTTGAATGACTTAATGTTTCTATATTTTCATAATATATATATTTAGATATTTAAATAAAAAAGGTTAATATTGAGATTATTTTTGACTCATGTTTTCCCAACTTGATGATGTTTCCTTCTTGAGTGCCTGTGCGTCCAGTTTACATTTTGTAGGCCTGGGCAGCCGGACCTGGAGTTATTGCATAAATCACAACGCAAAGCTAATCTGTAGTACTTAATATCCAATTTACTTCATTTGTGTGATCCTTTATTTCTCTGTCACACAATTACTTCCGTCACACATATTAATATTTGTGTATTGTGTGTGCGCCCTTTTCCCTCCGTGACATGTGATGCCATGTCCTTTTTCACTGTGACACCTGCACAGTGTACAATATATGAGTTTCAACAATTTTTGCCAAAATAAAACAATGGCGTAATAACATGAAAATATTAATAATCTCCGAAAATATTAATACTAATAATTTTTAAACCTGAAGACCGTAATTGATATTATCCAGTGAAAAATGCAATATCAATAACATTTATTTTATATACTTACCTTTATTATTTAAATGGGGAAATATTTAAGTAAAATCGTCTGCCGCATAAACACATTGGATTTAAATCCGTTGCTAAGCAACATGACATAATTTTATTCAAATAAATTGGTGGGAAAATATCTTTTACTTAATACTATCTCTATGAAAGGTTTAATTGTGCGTTTTAAATTAATGCCTAGACAACCCCTGGTACTAGAAACTCGAAACATAGACTACATTTGGGGGGGGGGGTTATTCCAAGTCTACACCGAAAATGTCATTCAATTCGGTGGAGCTGTTTGTTCTTCCGAGATAATAACACAAATAAGCACACAAATAGACACAGATTTTCAATTTTATTTATATAGTTTCAATTCAGTTAGTGACGACTTTTACGGCCCTTGTGGTTAATAACGACCAACAATTTTTCCAAACTATACCAAAATATAAGCATCATCAGGATAACCTAAAAGTGACATGGCCAAAATATTTTCTGAATTTCCGAAGAAGATGTTTTGATCGAAAGTGAATATATACATTGTACAGACACACAGGCAAACAGATACACGCGCATACGGGCGTCAAGCAAAAATAGTTCATTTGTGTTCCAGTGTTTCAGAAATTTGTCAGTGCTTCGAAATCTCGACTCTCTGATTCTAATGCTTTCTTTGTACTGTACCATGCAGCGGCGCCGACTTCGTGGGCTTCAGATCCTTTTTGAATCCCCGATAATTTTTGTGTGGATTCCTCGAACCCTAATATTTTTGTGCATGATTTAGTGGGGAAAATGTAAACATATATGCATAACTTTTGTTACCAATTCTTCAAGTTTTTCATTATTCATTCCCTGTTTACTAAATATAAAGTGTGAATAGAAATGAACCCATCAGACTATTTATTGTATTCTGAATAAATAAAATTTTACGCAGAAATGATTCACAGATAATTTTTCGACATTGATTTTGGTTACTTTTATAAATATAACTGAGTTGGAAATTCAGTATATGTATATTGTATATAATAATTTTGCGCCTAATAATATAACAGCAATGGATAAGTAAGACCGTCTTACTGTAAAATGTTTCGTTACAGAAACATAAATTTGATTATTATTTCGTTTTCAGCAGAGATAACATTTGTGTGATGCATCAGTCATTTCTGATCTCCTACGAATGATGTAAGGTTTCGATAATATACCATCTACTAAATATTCTCTAAGAATATCCACAAATCCGCGCTGTGAAGAATAAAAGCGTTCAGAATCAAAATAAATGTAAGTACTCCGAAGACGTGACACTTTATTTTGAGAAATTTTGGATTGAAATAGTAGATCCTCTAAGGAATTTATAAAACAAAATATTTATGAACCTTTATGAAATATGTGAGATGTAAATTTAATAATAACTTGCAAAATGATGCAGAGTATTTATGATCTTTCCAGCTTCGTCCAAAACATTTAATGGGAGAAGATTCTCTGAAGTTCCGTAAGTGGAGTTATTTAAAAATGAATACTAATGTCTGTTTGTTATATATACATATATTTTTACATTCTCTGCAATACATGGTAATGTATAGGGAAAGTATTGGAGTCATGCCGAAAATCGCTACTCGAGTTTTCGACGGATCTACACGTTTCGAGACCTCTAGAACACGAAAAAACCATTTTTAGTGTAACGTCTGTGTGTGTGTGTGTCTGTCTGTGTGACTATGTATCTGTCTGTGTCTGTCTGTGTGTCTGTGCAATGTATGTATCCACTCTAACTCAAAAACTAATGGACAG
The DNA here is from genome assembly GCA_951213105.1 of Amaurobius ferox. Lineage (NCBI taxonomy): Eukaryota > Metazoa > Arthropoda > Arachnida > Araneae > Amaurobiidae > Amaurobius > Amaurobius ferox. The sequence goes on along the minus strand of OX578143.1, from coordinate 116,871,721 downwards.
AATTTCATAAAATTTGGTAGGTAAGACTCTTGGATGTGACCCTGGTGCTGATTAATTTTTGGTTCAATTCGAAAAAAAGAACCTGCCTTTTTTAGCGAAATGGCCCGCAAAAATCTCATGTATTTACTCTGGTTGAAATACTAATTGACCAAATTTCACAAAATTTGGTAGATAAATCAGTTGTGGAGGACTCTGGTGCTGATTAGATTTTGGTACTATTCGGAAAAGAACAACCTTCCCTTGTATCCACTCATGTATCATGGCCACTCTCATGTATCCACTCATGTATCCACTCTGGCTGAAATACTAATTGACCAAATTTCACAAAATTTGGTAGATAAACCCTGTGGAGGACTCTGGTGCTGATTAGATTTTGGTACTATTCGGAAAAGAACAACCTTCACTTTTTTACGAAATGGCCCACAAAAATCGTCAATATCTAAGAAAACAGACTACGTATGTTCAAATGTATCAATTAAATGCTTGTTTTATACGTCATTTTTGACGAGGGAAAGAATAATAACAACCCTATTACTCTAGGCCTAACCGTTCTCAAGATATTTGAGATTTTTTTCATTTTTGTTATGTCGCCTTTGGAAAAATGTCCAATTACCAAATTAAAGCATAAATTGAATTAAAAATGAAAATTGTGTGTTATTTTATACAATTAAAATTTAATGAGTTCTTAAAGAAATATTGAAAGAATGAATTCGCGTCTGCAGGGAAAGTCATGTGCTGCCTACATCAGATATTTTAATTTCTATGTTTACTTTGACATTTTATTTTATTTGGTGTTCAACGTTTTATACGCCTGTCATTTGTTAAGGATCCTTAAGAGATAAATATGCTTCCGTTTCCAGAGCTTATACTGTGTATTTTATTCCATAGTGCAATGTCCAGCGCTGAATTTACTTTTCTGGGACTTTTATCCAAAAGGCAAATCCTTTACAGAAACACCTGGAAGTCCCCACCTCTCCATAGTTTGTACCATCGTGTTTATCCTGGTGGTGATCTTCCTTTCAGTGATGCCAGAATCCAACCAACAAATGTTTCAAGGTTCATTAGTGGGTATTTAAAATGTCTTACTTTCGTCACGATCGTCACTATCGTCATGATCGTCAAGATACGATCACGATCGTCAAGTCACGATCGTCAAGTTTTTTCCATCTGCCTTAAGTGAAATCTTGTGGATGCTTCTCCCTGACATCTTGACTGTCTGGGACTATCCCGGGATGATCTTATATCTGAACCACCGTTGGTTTTAGATTTTCTTGGGATTCATGGTCTCATGGACATAGTCTAGCGTAGGACCAGTCCAAACGGAATTATCAACAACAACAACACAACAGTCTTAATTATGTTTTAATTAAATGTAAAAAGTAAAAATTTTAAGTATTTTACTGAAATAGTGACATTTGAAAAAGTCACCCGTTTTCTCTTTGAAATACAGAAATTTCCAATCTAGGAGATTTCTTAACAAGATATTTTTTCATTATCGTAAACTCGTGTTTAACATTAGAGGATTTTCGGCGAGCTGTAAAACCCATCTGTGGGTGCACGGCTCAGTATATTGTTCTCAACTGTATAGAAGCCAGGATTAAATTGTGAATTGGAGTGGATAATTATGAGTGAATTATTGTTGCTCGTAAACTATACCACTAAATTTCAAGAAATAAATTATTTAAGAAATTTGGTAGCTTAGTCTCTTATTCGTTATTTTAGGACTAATTAGATTTTGGTGCAAATGAAAAAAAATGGTATATTCAGTCGTTTAAATGGCTAACAGAAATTTTAAAAACTGAAATGAAAGAATTCATATCATTAAAATGCTTTAATTAAATGTATGTTGATGGGCAGTTTTTAATGAAAAAAGAAACCACAAAAACACACTCAAGGGCATGACGCTACGGTAAATCGTTGCAAAATCCATTGCGACAATAAGAGTATACAATAAGAGCATGCAGTAGAGCGTTGGATGGGCAGGCAAAGATCCGTGGTTCGATTCCCGGTTGGAGAAGGAAGATTCTTTGCACCTCTTCATTACATATTTTCGGAATTTTATGAATTTGATGCCATTTTGAAACGTACTAGGTCGCTAAATTAAAATGATCTGCTTGTTTAATTCGAAATTATTAATAAGTAGTATATATTCCATGTGTTATTTTGTGTTTTAGAAATGAAAACAATATATATAGAGGGGAAAATAAACAATTTGAATCTGTGAGGAAAGTGATGTGCGACAAACACACCTGGAAGTTCTCAACAATTTTGCTAAACTGTTGGCTGACACACATCATCATACTGCAACAACTCACACTCATATCGCCACAAAGATATAGATAGCTCTTTAAAAAAACTGCGCCATTATTATTTTATGTTTAAAAACCATTTGAGATCCAAATTAGAAATTTTAATGTAATTACATTACTACCAGAATTTTTAAATTAGAAACACGTTTTAAGACACCAGTAATCTTATTAAAAACAAACAAAATAGTTCATTTTATTTAAAATATTTAATTTAAAAGAATTTCAGCTTGTAGAAAATCTGTGTATATAAAATATTAAACTAATTATTTTTCACTAATTGAATTTTAAATTAGCGAATCTCGAAATCTTTTCAATCCTTTTAATATCACTACAGATGTCTGTTTTATTTAATTTAAAGCGTTTTAGAATTGTTTTTGGAATGTATATGTAATCCTATTAAGCGACTCAATTACTATGATGTTGTGAATAATGTATTATGGTTTATTTTTAAAAGGGCTTTCGAAATATGTTTTGAACACTAATTATTCGATTGAAGTAAATGATTCTAGTTATTGCAAGAACAAAGTTTTACGGATTTTATACTTTAAGCTGTAACAAAATGAATATTATCTATAATAATAAAATAAGCTGTCTATTTATCAATTTGATTGTCCGTCTGTCTGTTGCGTAGCAGCCAATCTTTATGACTCACAGCTAAGAAATTCGGTACAGTGATAGTTCAAATCAAGTCCCAAGACACCGCAAAGCGATCCTTTTAAAAGTTCGATTTAAATTTTTTGTTATTTTGAGCGCAATTTTGGACAATTTTCAGGCACGCTGGTTCTGTGCAACCAAAAATATTCTCACAAAATTTAGATGTTAACATAATCGGAAATATCAAAAACCTTTTTAACAAGGGAACTTTGAAAAGGATTCAAGACTATTTTTTTAATAATATAGAATAGTGCGTCTCAACCTTTTTGTATTTGTTAGCCCCCTTTTCCATATCGATTCCAGCCGCCGCCCCCCCCTCTTCTAAAACAGCCCTAAACAGCAATATAGTAGGTGCTTTTCAGGTAAGTGCATTCTTTACGCGCTGACATAAAGAAGGATGCATATGAAATAATGAATAATTTTATTATATTAATGTTTTATATTCTTTTGGAACAATTTGATCGAAACAATTTTAAAACAATTTGATCGAAGATATTTATTACTTTAGTATTTTATAAGCTTTTGAAACGATTTGATCGAAACAATTTTGAAATAATTTGATCAAAGGCATTTCTTATTTTAGTGTTTTTTACGCTTTTGAAACAATTTGATCGAAGACATTTCTTATTTTAGTTATTGTATATGCTTTTGAAACAATTTGATAGAAGCAATTTTGAAACAATTTGATCGAAGATATTTCTTACTTTAGTAGTTTATAAGCTTTTGAAACAATTTGATCGAAACAATTTTGAAACAATTTGATCGAAGGCATTTCTTATTTTAGTTATTGTATATGTTTTTGAAACAATTTGATAGAAACAATTTTAAAACAATTTGATCGAAGACATTTCTTACTTTAGAAGTTTATAAGCTTTTGAAACAATTTGATCAAAGGCATTTCTTATTTTAGTGTTTTATATGCTTTTGAAACAATTTGATCGAAACAATTTTAAAACAATTTGATACAAGGCATTTCTTTACCCGATGTCGATGGAATGAAATCAGCCTAGTAACTATATAGAAAAATTCGTATCGAATGCCATTCAAAATGCGTAATTTTATCAAAACAGAGCGGCCAAGACACTGCGTGGTAGACGAAACGCCCGGGAAAACCAAGTGATTAAGACTGGAAGATCATATGCGATAGTTTCGTGTTCAATCTACAACGACGTTCCTAAAACTATCTGCATGTTAACACAGAGTATGGACACAACAAATCTGTAGGTCCGAATGTCTATCAAAGAAATGACGAGTTTTAGGAAGAATGGGTACGCTCCTTATTGTTGCCATCCACATTGGGTTCCGTTCTAAATTGGGGGCACTTCCCATCTCTCAAAACATGTACCTTATACCTTCGGGAAGGATGGATGGTCTGGTAGAAAAAAAAAGCCTGCCGGAGAAGCTAACTTCTTTAACAATGAAGCTGACTTGCATTCAGTGGATCTAAAAACCTGCAAATTCATCAATTTTCAAGTGCAATATTCTTTATCTCATCACATTACTTTTCTTTTACATATTACATACTAGCGTAAATCCACGGTTGTTGTTGCTCCGTATGAAGCTTAAAAAGACAGTTAAAATGTATAAAAATCAGTTGATCATTTTTATTGTTTATTTTGAGCAGTCATGACAGACTAACAAATAAGGCATTTAAAATTCCGTTGTGCTGTGCGTAGATGGAGGAAGAAAACACTTATTAACACATTAAGTGAACCCAATCACATTGCTTAAAAATTGCTTACTGAAAATGTTTACGTATTTCAGTATATATACACAGCTTGGAAGTGTATTTTGACATTTTCATTTTTATATATGGAAATATCTTAGCTACACACTTCTTACTTATTAGCTTAACAAAGTAGTTAAAATACTCGTATGCATATCAATTCGCCGTTTTCAAATTAGAAATGGTTAGGAGAGACAGGTAAGACAAAAAAGACAAATGCAACGTCTTTTATTGAGTTGAAGGAACATCACAACAAACTTCCTCATTGCAACATTATTATTATTCAGCATTTCTCTGTATATGTTAATAAAACCTATACTAGACCAATTCCGGAACTCAGCCTCATTCATCAAAAACCATCGCATGGTTCAGACGGTTTTTATTTCGAATCGTACATTAACATTTCCTCTTTTAAATTTTTCGAATTTGGTGATAGACCACGCTAGGTGTCATGCAACTTCGAACACAAAATTAGTACAAATATAAACATGTCACAACTCATAATTCCACAAATCGAGGCATTTTCATTCGAGGCATTTCTGACAACATTTTCAGCGAGACGGTGCTTCCCTACATTTGTCTTTAATAGTTGGCAGTTGTCTTTAATAGTTGGCAGACCAGGATTGTTCAAATGTGAAAATCCAATACAATGATCATCCTATTTTCATAATGCTACCTTGTGTATTTTCTATCTTTAAGACATGAGTAAATGTCGCTTTCTTATTGAGTTGGTGACATTTAATGGTTTGATCGTTCATAGTTTTGTTTGGCGTTCGTTGGTTTTGACAAATATGACCTTTCTTATTAAATTCAAGAGAAGTATACATGCAACTTTCCTCCATGTAACACCCCACGTTTTGCAGTATATAGAGGTTGAACTAAATTATCTTCTAGACGTTCTCCTAAGAAAAAAATAGCACCTACTGACCACATGAAAACAAACTTCCGCAAGTGCTATATACTGGAAAAATGCTTGTTCCAATTTATCGTAGTGTCCGTGCAAATACATCATGCATTTCTATATATGATTTGTAAAAATTATATACGTGGTCCCTAGGAAAAATGTTAAACTTCCAAATAACTTCGTAAAGAAATATCTGTGAGCGACCACAATAGGTTTATTTTCAGTAAAATAACCATGATCGATCGAATAAAAATGATAGTCGCGCCCCTATCGGAGATTATAAACGTTGGGATAATAAACTTGACAAAACAGCGAAATGGAAATAAAAAAGCCATTTAAAAACTTTGCAGAGCATTGTCTACTCAGCAGTAATCGACAATAAAACTGTAACAAAAGGCATTTATTCTACGCAATATGATATTGTTGAATTACTGTCCTATTTAGGAATAATATAATAAGCAACTATTACATGTGCAGGGGTGTAATGTACAGCGGGTTCAAAATGTTTTTCATCAGCAACAATGTACATTTGAATCCCAGTAAGGATATTATCAAGTACTCTGGCAAACATTACAGGTGTCACTGTGTGGCAGTCCCTGATGTTACGACGTTTTGACAGGTGTACATTGAGATATAGTCATGGATTCCTGATATCGATCCCTACTAATTAGATATATTTATAATTAACTCTATATCTTTATAATTATTTTTTTCTATGTCACTTTATTGCCGATTTCGTAATCCTAGTATTTAAAATAGTCCACTGATGACGCTGCAATTACTTTTATTAGATCGAGAAAGGTCGCTTTACTGTAAACAGGTCTAACGTGCACACTCGCACATTAACGTGCACTTTACTTATCAAGTTATTTGGGGTAATTAAGGGCGTTTCTTCATAACCCTATTATATTTATTAATGAAAAATAAATATAAATAGATCTAATGTGTAAACTCACATACTTTTACATACTAAGTTATTGTAGGGTAATTAAGGACTTTTCTAAGAACCTTGTAAATTAGATTAATGGAATGGAATATAAATATGAATAGATCTAACGTGTACACTCACGGACTTTTAGTTACCAAGTTATTGGAGTAATTAAGGACTTTTCTAAGAACCCTGTACATTAGATAAATTGAATAGAAAATAAATATTTAAAGTTATTTCTATCAAGACACTCATTCAAAAATAATTGTTTTTCAAATACAATGTATAGCTATGCAAACAGCAATAATAAAGTATTTTTTCTTTGTCACCACCTCATGAAATTCTTTATTTCTCAAATTCTCTTCCACAAAAAATTTTTGAGGACATAAAAACTCTGCATTGAGAAGAAATGATGGATAAAACTGTTGCCGCTACATGTAACTCTGAAAAAACATTTAACCTTTAAATACCGAAGGAGACCTGCAATTATTTTTGAAGTTCCACTAATGTTGTGGATCGTTAGTAACTTTTAAATGACTCGTTCATAAAGTTCTATTTTCATTTTGTCAATGAGCCAAAAGGATTTTTATTCCATGTAATGCGTAAGAAGCACATGTATGCGCTTTAGATAGGTTCGTTATACAGTTTTTACAAGGCAGGCCTTCTTCAGACCAATATCTCATGAACTATGGCAGCTAGCTGTGTACTTTTTGTGCCGTTATACGGAAAACATCCTATGGCCTACACAATGAGACCGAGGTTGACTCTGTGGTCACGTTTCTGACATGGTTAGGGGTCCCATCTCAGCTCCTTTTGCAGATAGGGGGAAAATTCAATTAAAAAGTTGCAGAGCGTGTCAAATTTAGTACAAAACCTTTTAGTTTCATAACAAAAAATTGAAAGAGGCCAGGCAGCCTCTCTCCAGAAAATCAAGACACCAAAAAGCAACAACCATGTATTGCACGGCAGAAGTGTAAACACGGCAACAGTATGCGAATGCATAACAGACAATGTATTATGTACAAAATGTAAGTTACATGTTTACATACTCAAAATGTTGACCTTCAGCAACGATGTACGCCAGTAAATGTACCACAGGCGGTGCGATGGATGTGATTAGAAAGTGTTGAAGACCCAGACAGTCCGACTCATCCGAAGATATAGAGAATCCATTTACACGGTCGGATGAACAGAAATTGTTGAAATGTGAAACAGATAGATGTAATAGGATGCTGTAGATCTGCTACATTTGAGGGCGGTGTTGTATAGGCCAGCGATTCAAAATAATCTCACAGTAAAAATACTAGAGAGTTAAGATCTGGTGTACCTAGAGACAATACTATGGGATCTCATGTTCCTCTGGAGAAAGACATCGTTTAGCTAAGGAAGATATCGTTTTATTATTGAACTAAAATATGTTTGTATTAAATTTTACTTGCTATCCAATTTTCTAATTACTTTTCCCCTACCTACAAAAGGGACCGAGGTAGTCCCCCTATCCTCCCTAAAATCAGAGGCCACGAAGTCCCCCTTTGCCTCACTGTGTAAGCCATTAAGGGTTCCTATACAACGTCACTATAAGTATATAGCTTGCTGCACTTACAGTTCAGCTAGCTATGACATTGTTTCGCAAACCATATATGACACTATCTCACAACCAGACTAATAATATCTCACAAACTGCCATACTTTGTGAAATATTGGTCTAAGAAAGGTCTTTCCTTGTAAGCCTGCATAAATAAAATAATAATCTTAAAAATAAGTTATTCGTCCTACTCTCCAAAAAGAATTTAAAAGCATAATCTGCAACTATATAAAAAATCTGATGTGAGCAGCACATGACTTTCCCTGCAGACTTATATTCATGTTCTCTTTATTTTAATTAAATTTATTTCACTTTTAATTCAATTTTCGTTCTCATTCGATAACCGGACTTATTTTCAAAGGTGGCGTAGGGAAAGTACGGAAAACTAAAATATCTCGAGAACGGCTAGTCCTAGTGTAATGGGGTTGGTCTTATTCTTTTCGTCGTTAAAAATTACGTATTAAATCAGCATTTAATGGATATATTTGAGTATACCCAGTTTTTTATTTTAGATTTTGGCAAATTTTGCGGGCCATTTTGCAAAAAAAGGCAGGTTATTTTTTTCTGAATCGTACCAAAATCTAATCAGCACCATTGTGACCTATACGTGACTCATCTACCGAATTTTGTGAAATTCGGTCCATTAGTTTTTTAGCTACAGTGGATACAAGCTTTTGCGGGCCATTTCACAAAAAAGGCGGGTTCTTTTATTCCGAATCGTACCCACAACTAACCAGCACCAGCCCCGCCCACAAGTGACTTACCTACAAAATTTTGTGAAATTCGGTCCATTAGTTTTTTAGTTAGAGTGGATACAAAATCTGCACAGACAGACCGACAGACACACAGACAGACAGACAGACAGACAGACACACAGACACACACACAGACGTCACGCTAAAAATGGTTTTTTCGTATTCTAGAGGTCTCGAAACGTGTAGATCCGTCGAAAACTCGAGTTGCGATTTTCGGCATGATTCCAATACTTTCCCTATACATTACCATGTATTGCAGGGAAAGTAAAACTTAGCGAATGCAACACACACTCGCAACTACAAAACACATACTGGGTGCCAATAACAGTCATAGAGCAGGCAAATAACTCGAACAGTGTTAGAGTTATTGTATTTTTTATGCCAATATATTACTAGCCCCGATGACTTTACACGATGAGATAACGTTCGAGAGCTGATTTCCTTCTTTAGAAGGGTGCGGGGGCGACCACGGGAGCGATAGTGGGAGCACGGGTGCGAAAGTTTGACATCTCTGCGGGAAAACATAAGACAGGAATATCCAGTGATGCATGAACACGAGAGGCAGGATACTACGTATGAACGGTAAAAACCACGGAAGAAAGAAAAAAATAGCAGAAAATAAAAAATGGAAGGGGAAAAATACAAGTTGGTAAGAGGACGAATAGCAGTGCAAATAGAAACAACTAAATAGCGAATTAACGTATTAAATCATCGATGAAAGTACATGAAACGGTTAAATCAGCTGTAAAAACTATAAACAAGAACAATAAGTAGAAACTATTCGAAAATGCGGTCAAAACAATTAGAAAAAGTAGAAGGAAAAGAAATTAAAGGGGTATGAGCGAACTAGTCGCGTAGTTCATATGAGCTAGCTTCATCAAATGAAATTCCGGACAATAACTCAAATGGGAAATAAGGAAGACAACTGAGTTATTATTGAACACAATATATCATGATATTAACAATTCTGGAGAACAAGTAACAGTATATTTAATCAAGATAGCAACCTGATGCGCAACCAAGCTAACAAAGATAGACAGGCATATCTCAATAACTGGCTGTATCACGTGGCTAGAAATAAAAATCGTTGTCAATCTAAAAATATAAAAACTAAAAAGAGAAAACTTGAAGGAAATAAGAGGAATAACAGCAGGATTCAAAATATTTTCTCAGTGAATAAGATTAACTTAAGTGTCCTAAAGCACATTTAAAACTAGACGGTGGCTACATTGGTAATATCATCCACTAGCTTAAAACACGTGCACAAAAATTTATTGTAAAAATATTTATGAAATAAACTACGGAATTATGTACTATATAACATAAAAAAGGGCGTTTGGGAGGATTTTAGTAAAGATAAAAAATTAAATGTCCGTTTAAATTAGTTTTAAAAAAATACCAGTTTATAGATGTCTACGAAATTTAAGAAAGCCGGAAAAAATAATGGAATAACAGGTTTCGTAAAGCTACATGGACTACTAAATATTAATATCCACTCCTATTAATACGATACAAATTTCAGTCACTAACAATATAGTTATAGATTAAGTTAAGGGGGACCATACCCATCATTAGATTCTATGTTAGATAGGCCGTTTTTAGGCGTAATTTTCTCAAAGCCTATCTGAGATTTAATTTTGCAAAATATTTACCAGTATATTAAAAATCTATATACATTTTAAATATTACTTTTATCAATACTTTATCTTAAACCAATATTGTATCTATTTCGTAATATCGTTATTTATATTTTAATATTCTAATTTTTTGAAAATTTGTTATGTACATTTCGTAGTTTTATCCTAAAAACATCACATTTTAATTGCTAATAAACTTTAATGGTTAAATACTTTTAATCTGCCCCTATATTCTACATATATATATTTTGTGCATGTGGTAAAAATATAGCAGATTGTAACCTTTGCTGCATTCATCGTAAGCTATCCTAAAACAGTGAAAAATTAATTTTTGAAACAGATGTGTTTAATTAAAACAATGTCAACTTCCATACCTGTAAACAGGATATTTTTAAAAAATATATATCTTGAGCTTTACTTGTTTATTCAGTACATCATTAAGGGTAATATTTAGATAAGATTAAAGTTAAGATAAAGGCAAGATTAAGGTAAGATTGAGAGTAAGATTAAGGCAATGACAAGATTCCAAAATTTTGAAAATTTTATAAAATCAAATATTTTATTTTTCATCAATTTGAGGGAGTGTCCGTTCCCCTTGAATGTTTAAGTATATTTTAACTATAAAAGAAGATACTTTATTATGAAAATGTTGGACATTTTAGAATATACTTTATAACAAAAATGTTGGACATTTTAGATAATACTTTATTACAAAAATGTTGGACATTTTAGATGATACTTTATTACAAAAATGTTGGACATTTTGGATGATACTTTATTACAAAAATGTTGGACATTTTAGATGATACTTTATTACAAAAATATTGGACATTTTAGAGGATACTTTATTACAAAAAATTTGGGCATTTTAGAAGATACTTTATTACGATAATTTAGAATATGCAAACTTCATGTATTTTACCTTTTTTGTTTTATCTTTATTAGTTAGAACCGCATTCCAATTCCTATGAAATTGCTTCTCGTATCCTTTCCTAAAATGACTCAAAAATGTGTTTCTATTTTTGTAATTAACGGAAAAAGTTTCACTACAGCAGAAGTATAATATTCTCACAAAGGTAACTGCTTCATTAATCTTAGAAAGTGTTTCACTTCCAACGCAGGAAATCATTCGTTTCCGAACGTCATCGGAATTCCCTGAACTTGGTGAGTGTTTACGTCCTTTGAATGACACATTCATCTATTTCTGGTTACATTTCTTTTATTCTCTGGTTACATTTCTCTTATTCTCTGGTTACATTTCTCTTATTCTCTGGTTACATTTCTTTTATTCATGCATGCCAGAAACGAACACACAATTTTTCACACAGACATTCGCCATAAGCATTTGGTATTACCATATTTCGTTTAACTACCGTATATTTCAGTTTCCGTTATAAAAGTGCGCAGAAATAATATATATCTTTATATATACGTGATGCAATGGAAATTATGTATTGTATTTATAAAAAGAACACGAATGTAAAAATTGACACTGTCGGTTATTAATCCCAGCCCTGAACGCTGAGTATTAATCCGTTCCGCTAAATACGTCTCTATACCCAGGCATTTAAAACTGACTTACTTATCGCAATTAGTTTTAGTTAACAGTAAAAACTATAGCTGTTGCGCTATAAAGTAAGTGGAGGGTCTTTACGCCGTAATGGGACGTACGCACAGGGAATTGAATTGCTAATCAAGTGGTCAATCAGAAAAGAAAAGCAGAGTTTTAATTCGTTTTCCAATCGCCTCCTGAAAACATTTCGTGTTGAGTATTAAAGGTACACTTTACGTTGAAACATAATTTTTCAGAATGCTGAGTAATTGATAATTGGGTTTCAAGGTCACCAATGTTGCGTCCGTTCCTTGGTGATATAGCACCAGAATGATATCATCAATTTTACAATTACGGAATATAATCTTATTGCCAAAGCGAGGTATATTGCATCATAGCGTACATTTATGGAATGAAAAAATTATATATATATACCGGGTGGTTAGAATTAAAGCACCCATGTTTAGAGCACTGTAAAGAAAAAACCAGTGGTCATAAGAACATCAAACTTGCGTTGTATGGATTTCAGAGCATGGGGAGACGAATGGCGCAGAAAAAAAAAGAGTTCCGAACGTGACCAATACGGGGAGAGGTTTCGGGCGTTGTGAACAGTCCAAGCTTTCCATGTGTAACATGTTCTAGACACATAAATTAAATTGACATTTGAGTGTTTATGAGTATTGTCAGTATCTATCGCACGTTTATACCACTTACAATTCGTAATTCATATCCATCACGAATACCAAGCGCTTTTATTGAATTATGTTTCTACTAGGGACTGTTTGCAGGGCCATTTCTCTTCCTATCAGTCATTTTTGGAACAGTTTTTTTATGTGTCATTCGTTTCCCAATTTTCTGAAATGCTTACCACGAAGAACTGGCGTTTTTATGACCACTGGTTTTTTTTCAACAGTGCTCTGAACAGGGATGCTTTAATTCTAACCACCCTGTATATATATATATATATATATATATATATATATATATATATATATATATATATATGTATTTCTATATTGCCGTTGATCACTTTGGACCCGTCGACTGTAATGAATGAAAGCAAAACTACATCAAAATGTACAGAAGTTTGATTTCATGTCTCTGTAAGAGCAGTTCAAAAATCACATGTAAATATGATTCAAAACTACTGCAAATCACTAATACATGAGTTTATAATTGTTAACGATATAATTTTATGCGAAAAGGCGTGGCTAAATTAATTCGGACGTGGTTGAACAAGTGTAGTCTTAATATATTAACGATCTACGATACGGCATATTAAGAATGGTATATGTAGGTAGAAGCTGAAGAGTTTAGCGCGTTTTTCCAATTGCATCCTGTCAGTTCGTTCTATCCATAAATTCAACTTGTTATAATTGTTAACAATGTATTTTTACACATAAGGCAGGGCTAAATTTCGGCGTGGTTAAACAAATGCAGTTTTAAAAACATTGATGATCTAAGTGGATGCATTTTAAGGATGGGAAATGCAGGTCTAAGTTAAAGAATCTTGCGCTCTTTTTAAATTGTATCCTACCAGTTCGTTCTATTTATAAATTCAACTTGTCTCTAAATTTTTCTGTAACCAAATAAACGATATACATAAAAATATATAATTTTAAAAGAAAGTAAAAAATAAAAATTGGATTACAAAAAATGGTATAGAGCTTTGAGAGCAAATTTAAGACAATATATATAAATCTATTTTCATAATATCAACAAAATCAAATATTTTCTACATTTTTAAATATATTTCTAATACTACACATTATAATTAATATTTTATATCCATTTACCAAAAAATTAATTATAGATCTAATGAGCTTTCAAGCTTTCTATGTAAGACACACTTGAAAATGAAAAATGCACCATTTTAAACAAAACTGCTACTGCTCCATCTTTCTAAATATGAACTTGAATTTCGTAATAAAACAGGTATAAAATTTTGATTGGAAATTAAAAAAAAAACATGTTATGATAATAACTTGACTGTATTTATTTCATTTGTTTCCCATAAATTATTAAAATGTTTATTGCATCATTTATATCTTAACACTAGTAGTACCAAGCTAATATTTTTAAATATTTGATACTGTGTCAAATTGTATACCGAATATCTATTAATTTCATATTGAGGATGAAGGTCATTTCCTTACTTAATATCCTTAATATAGTGCCTCATTTTTTTAAACCTATATAAGTCTACCTGTAAGTTTAAATGCATGACCTCTGTTTAACAATTACATGACCAAAACATAAATTACAGGAATTTCTTGTAGTGTTTGAATTTCTATGTAATTTATGTTTTGCCAATGTTTAATATTAGGGGGTGCCATCTCTACTCGCTGAAGCTCGTCAACCTCAGTGTATGTTTCTCCAGTACGAAATGTTTAGTACGAGAAAGCATTGCTAGCTGAGCGACATGTCCCCTTATAATGTTTTTGTTTTTTTACATTCCAAACAATACTTCTTTTGTTCTGCACTTTTCTTTATTTGAAATTGCTGATGACATGTGATAAATTAATGCAGAAGATTTATTTATTTCAGTGGGAATCGGTATCATCATGACAAGTTGAAGAAATATATTTTTTCTGTAACAGTAAAAGTGGCATCTTGGTTTTTCTAGGTAGGAAAAATTCCATGTACTTCTAGTGTTAATTGCATAATTTATTTTGCAGAATTATTTTTCAATATATTTATAAATATCCCTACTAAATGGTATAAAATCTTTATAGTTTGAGTTTACCTCTAAATGTTTTTAGTAGAAAATGCGCCTCGCATTTTGTTATCACCCTCTAAATGTCGTGAATATTTCAAATAATATACGAACACATTTTTTAAACTATTAGATATTTAAATGAATATAGTAGACGAGTATTAATTGAAATAAAAAAGCTCGGGCTTTTTATGTTTTTTAACAACATTACCAGTGTTGCCACTTCCATACACATAAATATAATAAAATCGTGATATAAATAAAAAATTGCTGGAAAATTGATCATTATTAGCTTCTAATAAAAATTACATACTGCCAATTAATCAATCGCAAATATACAGGGTGCGGCAGAAAGAGTGTTCTGTTATGGCAGAAGCATTGTTTCGCTCATAGTAGAGGTACAGCAGTGGGCATGGGCTCTTTTGACTTCTTTGCGCATGCCATTTTTTGTTACCGTCATGGCTTGGAGCGGAGAGCATCGTGTTTTTGTTGTTGAAGAGTTTGTTACGAAAGGTGAATCTGTGATAACGACGCAATGGGCTTCCGAAAGCTCGAGGCTTTCCTCGAGAAGTCCTCCAGCGACCACTCCATAGTCCGAAAGCAACGGTTTGGTGTGCCTTAGGTGATTTCGGTGTGTGGGGTCCTTATTTCTTTGAAGAGGGTGATGTTACAGTGACAGTAACGTCTGAGCGCTGTTGTGAATTGCTTGAGAATTTTCTCCGTCCAAAAGTTAACGGTCTACTCAACGATCATGATCCGGAAGATGTATGGTTTCAGCAAGATGGAGCCACGTCGCATACCTCTAGAAGGTCACTTGGAAATCTCAGAAACATGTTTCCGGGCCACCTTGTCTCTTTACGGGGTGATATCGGTTGGCCACCGCGTTCGCCGGATTTTGCCCCATGTGATTTTTTTCTGTGGGACTATCTCAAATCAAAAGTATACTATTTTAAGCCTAGCCATAATAAACCTGATGATAACATAAATAACGTATTGGACACATTACCTTGTTTACAAGATAATCAAGCAGACAAGTACGATATGTATGACTACACTACTTCGAAATGTCTATACAAATATAAATATACGCGTATGGACTCTTTTAAATTCAAAAAATGTGGATCAAGTAGATGCAAACTATGTCCTGTCGCTAAAAATGAACAAATATCTGTCATCAATAATAATTATCGTATTTTTTATAAATCTTATAATTGCATTTATTCTATAACCTGCGGTAAATGTCAACAAAAATATATCGGACAGACTAAAAATGCACTTAATTTACGCATAAATCTACACCGAAGTCAAATCAAGCAATACAGCAGTAAAGCTGTACAACATACAACTTTAGAATTGTGTCATTTTAGTCAACATAGTTTTAAAGAAATTACCGTAGAAATATTAGATTTTGTGACTAATCTGGACGAAAGGTTATGGTGGGAATGTTTTCATATTAGACAATTTGGAACAACTTATCCTTATGGATTGAATTCAATACTTTATAAGGATATACATAATATGGATTCCTGCAGAGATGGCCGAGTACAATCAAATTTGACCCGCACACATGGTAATACGCTTACACGACATAATCGAGGAAAATGTACATCAAGAACATCTTACCTTAATACTCTCCAAAAATTAGATGTTTTAATAGAACAAATTTACAATATGGAAGAAATAAGTACTAATTGGATTAAAAATGCCGTTTTTGGCATTCGTAAACGATATGTAAGACGTATTTGGTCGCACTATAGTGTTAAACATTATGAAGATACAAGGCAAAATCAATCTGACAATAAAACCAATAAATATGCTATATTTTTGGATTTGATTAAATCAAGAGCATCACGATTTAACATTAATTTGAGTTATGAAGAGAAAAAACCTGTTAATAAGGAATTCTTTATTACAACCTTTAGTAATAAGAATTTTGATGATATACCTTTTAATCCAATATTTGAGGGTCAGGCTCATTGTTTTCCCATTTCTAATACGAAGATCACTATCACTCATCGATATGTTGTTCCTTTAGGACGTAAAGTTTTTAACTATAATCATATTGGTAAAAATCTGAACCTTTACGATAATCCGATCACCGCGTTCGCCGGATTTTGCCCCATGTGATTTTTTTCTGTGGGACTATCTCAAATCAAAAGTATACCAACACCGACCAACAAATTTGCAAGCACTCAAGTCAGCAATCACGCAAGAAATTACGGCAATTACACGGGACCTGATCCGAAGATCACTGCAAAATATCCGAAACGGACTTCAAAACTGCATCCACGTTGACAGTCACCATTTAACTGATGTACTCTTCAAAACATAATAGATAACAATGACATACTGTGTACTTCTCAAGTATAAAAGGTTTCTTTCTCTATCTTGCTTTGCATTTTTTTTATTGACATTCCTATCGGTAGCTCTTTTTGCCGCACCCTGTATTTTATCTTATCAAGTATATTCTTTGCACTTAAAGAAATTTAAATCTATTGAATTAATCCTATCAGTGGAAGTTTGGATACCGAAATGGATATGTCTTTTTACTTTCCTTATATACATAATGTATAAGGAAAGTATTGTGACGGGGTCGAAAATTCGAATTCGAGTTTTCGACGGGAGAGCACGTTTCAAGCATCCCTGATCACGAATCAAACATTTTTGAAGTGATGTCTGTGTGTGTGTATGTGTGTGTGTGTGTGTGTGTGTGAAAGTATGTGTGTGTGTGTGTCAGTGGGTCTGTGGAGACGATAACTGACGAACGAATGGACCGATTCGAAACCAATTTGGTACAAAAATCACAATCTGTAAACACTGGAAGGCTATTGTTTTTATACGCAATCGAATGTTCAGAACCCTCCTAAATTTTCGAATGAAATTTTGAAAAAATCGTCAAAAAATCAAAACCAATAATAAATTTACGTAAATAGACATTTCTTATGTAATTTTTCATTAGAAAACGATTGACATAAATTTTAGAACGCTAACATGAACCGTTCTCGAGATATTGCACATTTTTCAAAAAAATTATCAAAAAGTCATATAAAATAGAAAAAAAAAATTTCCTATTTGAGAAACATGTTCACTTTTCATATATAATATCATGCGATAAATTGGGTGACATCATTCTCGCGGATCTAGCTCGTTCCATTCAAGAAAAAATATACTTTGAGTAATACTTTTGCATTTGAACGCCAATTTATCTGCTGTATGAATAACTTATTTCTTCGTCCATAACGCTTGGCGAAATTTTGGCGACGAAATTGGCGGAATGTCGCCAACTTGGCGACTTTTTGAAATGTTGCCAAATTAACGAAAATCTCGCCAAATGGATAAAAATGACGCTAAATCAATGAAAATGACGACTAATTGTGGAAAATTCAATATTTAATAAGTTATATAATATATAAATATATAATAATAGCTATATAATATATGTCGAAAATTCAATATCTAATAAATTATATATATATATATATATATATATATATATATAGCATAGTAAACATATTAAAATAAAATTATTTCACAGTTATCCAATTTTTCTCCAGAAGTTGGCGCAATGCAGCACATTCTCCTAAAGTAACATACAAGATTCATATGAAAAAGAGAGGGGAAATGACCAAATGCAAGGCATAAAATGGTAGAGGGGGATGGCGACCCCTCTTTCCCGTTTAAAAGACTGCTTTTATGCCCGGGCAACACTCACGGTACCAATGCCATGCAGAAGCCATACTTCCGTAAATGTGTCAAATCAAAAACACTCGAAAAAGTGCAAAGAAAACAAATAGGAATCGACCAGGATCGCAAGGGAAAGAATGGAAATGCAGCAAATGCCCCTGTCGGTTACGATGGAGTGCATCATATATAACAGAAGTCCACGCATGCGCTACTCGTTATTTTCACTTTCATCGTTCTATACCTCTGCCATATCCTTTAAGTAAGCATTTTCTCCCTTTTTTGTATTAAATAGGGAATTATAATAACATTTCAGGAAGCCAATTGGATAATTCCGTTTTATTGCCTCCTTCATAATATTCCTATTATGCATGATGCAATCAGACTTGAAAGTATTAATGCGTTGATTTCTATTGAGGTGACCAATGACGACATTTCTGAAAATGTTTTTGGTCAAATTGGACCTCCAATCAATAATGCGGTTGATTTTTATATTGAAATTGTTTCTCTTGTCATATAAGACGGTATAAGTACCATATCTACTGTCATGTTTTAGTGTGATATCTAGAAAATCAACACTATCTTCCTCCTTACTTATATTCTCAATCAATTCCAGTTCTTTTGGATAAAAAGTAAAATCAAATTGGGGTGTATTCTTATATTGCCCAATAAGGACATCGTCAACGAAACGAAAATATGGCATTTCATGTAATATATGAGTGCCATTTTCAAATTTACACAAGTATAGATCGGCGAGCAGGGATGAACATCCCCCTCCCATCGGAATACCCTTAACCTGTTTAAAATAGTTGTTGCCATCAAATAAGATGTTTTCAAACAACACAATGCGAATCAAGTCCTCGTATTTTCTGAATGTAATATGCTCTTTTAAGTCATATATTTCATGTAGTTCCTTCAAAATTTCATATAGATTTTCCAGATTGATGTTGTTGAATAAATCACGGAAATCGTAACTTTTGAAACGTATATCCCTGCTATAAAATGGAAGTCGGTTGATGACATCGTAACTATTATTTATCATTACTGTTCCTTGTTTCTTGAGTATAATCATAACATTTTTAAGTATAGTTAAAAGTTTTTCATTTGCAATTGTTAAATAGGATCCACATCCCACTGTTACCGGCCGGAACTTGACTGGATTTTTATGAAGTTTTGGTATGAGTACCAAATTATTGTTTATTAATTTATTTATTTGGTATGAGTATAATTATTGTTTATTAAACGTCATTTTATAACTTAAGCCATTTCTGCATTTTCGCCTCACCTCATGGGTTTCACCATTAAGCGCCATCATATATGATCGAGAATATAAGTAAGGAAGAAGATAATGTTGATTTTCTAGACATCACTCTAAAACATGACAGTGGATATGGTACATATACCGTCTTATATGACAAGAGAAACAATTTCAATATGGAAATCAACCACATTATTGATTGGAGGTCTAATTTGACCAAAAACATTTTCAGAAATGTCGTCATTGGTCACCTCAAAAGAAATCAACGGATTAATACTTTCAAGTCTGATTGCATCATGCAAAACAGGAAAATTATGAAGGAGGCAATAAAACGGAATTATCCAATTGGCTTCCTGAAATGTTATTATAATTCCCTATTTAATACAAAAAAGGGAGAAAATGCTTACTTAAAGGATATGGCAGAGGTATAGAACGATGAAAGTGAAAATAACGAGTAGCGCATGCGTGGACTTCTGTTATATATGATGCACTCCATCGTAACCGACAGGGGCATTTGCTGCATTTCCATTCTTTCCCTTGCGATCCTGGTCGATTCCTATTTGTTTTCTTTGCACTTTTTCGAGTGTTTTTGATTTGACACATTTACGGAAGTATGGCTTCTGCATGGCATTGGTACCGTGAGTGTTGCCCGGGCATAAAAGCAGTCTTTTAAACGGGAAAGAGGGGTCGCCATCCCCCTCTACCATTTTATGCCTTGCATTTGGTCATTTCCCCTCTCTTTTTCATATGAATCTTGTATATATATATATATATATATAACTTATTTCTTCGTCCATAACGCTTGGCGAAATTTTGGCGACGAAATTGGCGGAATGTCGCCAACTAGGCGACTTTTTGAAATGTTGCCAAATTAACGAAAATCTCGCCAAATGGATAAAAATGACGATAAATCAATGAAAATGATGACTAATTGTCGAAAATTCAATATCTTGGAAAGGATACTAGTATCTACTAGAAGAAAAACCTATTTATTTTACTGTAAAAGTAGTAAATTCATTTCATTATATAAGGAAAGTCATGTGTTGCCCACATCAGATTTTTTTTAGTTGAAAATGGACGATGTTGTATCATCGCCTACCATCAAAACAAATATATTTGAAAAAAATTGACAAGTTAAAATGGAATTTTCCGAATTGATTTCAATTGTTTCTACGAGTATAGAGAAATCTCTGCATCTAGCCACACTGTCTCCCCTACCCATAACAACTCAAATATGCTTGACGACGTTAGTTCATAAGGTGGTAACCTATTTTTTTAATGTAGTCATAGGTGTGGTGAATGACAAGGGGAATTCACCTCACCAAGTCGAGGATCAGACTAAGATAATGAAAATTTAATTCAAATTGAACTCAAATCCTACGTAATATCATGTCCCATTCGCGATTATTGGCGACAATGTGCCAATGTTGTCATAAATTACATGAACTGCACACGGTGAATTCATGTTTTTCGAAGAAAAATGATCATGAATGAATACGAATGAAGCTTATTAGCTATAGATCTTAAAATAAATAATTTATGACTTTTTCTGACAGATATTTAGTTATAAATTTTGCAAAACATATATATCTATTTTGTGAAATTATTAGCACAATATTACTTAAATAGAGAAAAAATGTTTGGAGGATGAAGCGATATGAATGAGGCTCTTACTTGTTGAATAGGGTTATATTGCATATTTTCTCCGCTGAAATGCCCGACGGTGTTCTACTAAAATATAACCAATTCTTAAAAGTTTGTAAATGATGTATAGGAAAGTATTGTATAAGCTGAGCCTTTTAAAGAGTTTATTTGGATAAAATACACTCAATATATCTCCATATGACTGCAACATATTATCCTAGTAAAATAAATATTTAAAGAAATATGCAATACCTGAAAAGAAAGAGACATATCAAAATTAGAAATCAAAATTAGAAGGAAACTATAAGGTTATGTTGAAACTTTCATTTTCTCAAGCATTAGTTTTATTTATTGTAACATTATCCAAGGGTAACTAATTTAAATCGAATGAATGCAATTCGTATTTAAGGTAGTTGTTTTGCAGACGTATTATGATAATGATACGAGCATGAGTGATAGTAGTTAATGCTAATAGTCGAATAAAAATTGCATAAACTGAGTAGCAAAAACCATTCTGCAGATATGTTATCAACGACAGCATCTCGAAATTACACCGTGTTACACAACCGATGATCCAGTGTTGTGAACTCAATCAAGTCGTCTATGAATAGTATCCCTTGATACAAAATTCTTGGAGGATGGTGAATGCCAAGAAATGGCTGATAGCGATACCATTGGTGTGAACGTGGCTCCTTTCCTGGCTGCACGATCCTCTCAAGTTGTCTATCTGAGGTATTCTGATCCTCTGCGACGGTTACATTTGCCTTCTCTGATCCAGTATTGTAAACACCGAACAACTACTATATCGCTCCGACCAAAATGGCAACTGATATGTCTATTAAACCAACCAGCTTCCCTTAGGTCTATGATGGGACCTCTCTGTAACTCCGACAATTGTTCTTAGTGCTAGTATTTACTACGTCTCAAAAGCAACTTTGTACACAACTTGCGGTATCAGAGCAGAAAATATAGTTTTACTTTCACTACAATACCAAGAGTGAGAACACCAGTCGCTTTAAATGCTGCACGATGCGTCGTTCTCATGCGCTTTGCATAATCCCTATCACATCATTGGTGCTGACAGTTTGATCATTTACATAACTCTTTAAACGACATTTGCATGCCGAATTTCGCGGCTACAGCTCAATTTTTTATGGGTTCATACATATTTTGCAACAGAGTGTATAGCTATCGTCTTAAGGAATTTTACAATGTGTTGTAGTGTAATGTATTGAAGATCGAGTCTACTTCTGAGCGGGAATGAATAAACATTTCATTTAATAAATGCGCTGTATCAAAATATTTTTTACAGTATACTATGTTATATTTATAAAATCGAAATATGTTTTTTTTTTCAATCTTACAAATATGGAGTAGTTAGCTGTTTTGCAGACTAAGTTTATTACTCATGTAAATTCGTCAGTTCACCAAACGCCGCAAATATTGTTGAACCGGACTTGCTGATTTCAGTCATTTAAAAATTATTGAAACTATTAGCTAAAATGTTTACAATAGACAGATAGGAGTATTTTAAAAATATATACTATGGTTAGAACTAACTGCGAAAAGAATGTCCATATCGTGGCAAATTTTCTATAGAAATCTGTTATATCAACGTTTTTCTAATGCAAAACTTTGCAATTTTAGCATGTCGGTACCGTTTAGACAGAGTATCAAACCTGCAATTGAAGCATTTTGCAAAACTCATGCCAATCAATCGTTAAGTATAGATGCACAATCTGTGAGTTACATTTCGTTAACTCACAGATTCACAGATATTAAACTCGGCATATGTTAAAACCCTTCAGAATTGTTTGAAAGCAATACAAAGAGAATATAATTATACTGATTTTTTTAAAAAATAAAACTGCCTCTCCCCTCCCCCCGCTATGTTTAAGTTTCTTAGAAATTCATGAAAATCTAGCAATCGTAGAGTGTCAGTACTTTTCAAGCAATGGATCAAACACGCAGACAGTCTATTCTACAGAAATTGCCCTACAAGTAGTGCATTACTGGCTATTGCATTATGTGTACTACTATGTAACCGCTGTGGTGATAAATATGTGGTGACGAATATAAATTTTAATTTATGAAGTTATTATTTTAATATTTATTTTATTTATTAAATTTATCTAGTTTGACTTCGTAATCATGCGCACATTATCGTAAGTGTCCCTCAAATAACCCAGCTATTTCTGCAGTCCGACGTCCACCTATAACAAAATATATGTCAAAAAAATTAAACATTAATTATCAATTACTGATTAAAGACACCTTTGTTTTTCTGTACTTAATTAGTTATTTAAGCAAACATATACTTTTCACTAACATCTTCAATTAAAAATGTTACATTTCATTTTCATTTTTAATTTAACTTGTGTGTGATGACAAAGCGTATTTTACAGTAAATCAATTCATAACAGACGGGGATTCCTCATGAGAGCAAACAGAGTACCTGTTTCGGATGTCAAACGTACTGCAAGCTCCTTTCCGGGAATCATCTTGGTCAAAGTCATAGTTGGGGCGGCAGGCTTTGTATTGGTGTCTATATCGACTATCATCAACATTTTACTCACATACAACCACTTTAATTCATCACTTTTCACCAAATCATTCCCAATTCTCAAGCCAATTCCCAATTCCAAGCATTTACAGGGCAAAGGAGTACCTGTCACAAGCAACGTTCTGATATATATCCTACTCATAAGAAAGGTCAAAGGAAAGGAAGATAAGAAAGAAGTTAAGAGAATTTTCAGACAAGAACATAAGGATTTGCTCAAGTGCGATGAATCCAGAAACCGAGATTCAAAACCCCACCGAGTCACTTAATTTTGAAAAACGGAGAGATAAACTCCGACGGGAGGGGAGTTTCCCAATTCTCTTCTGATATTTTGTACGAAAAATTTGACTTGCTCTGCTGGCTCTTCATTCATTGCTCCCTCTGGGGCCTATTGTTTGATGAGCTGGTGCAAGGAAGTTGTTACTGGGCCGGAGATAAACTGGGCGTAACTGCTTGATGTCATACGGACCACGTGACCTTCCAATGTGTGTGGGAATACTTTATTCCCCACATAAATTTATTTGAACTAAACATCAACCACTCGCGGCCATCTGACTGAGTCCATTGCTTGATGATCACACACTTTATGGCTACATGCTACATCCTAGTACTTGTTCGAAGTCAAAAATGCCTTACAGGCTGAAGTCATTCAAATTGCAAAAACAAAGCGAACTTCCGTCATCACAGAAACAATTAAATATTGCAAAAGCTACAACCGAAAAATACTCAGCAAAGGAGCAAATTAAATTTTAGTCATCTGTAACATGATTTGAACACAATATCAAATGCAGTTACATTTCGTGAAAGGTTTTCTGACGCAAACTGCGAAGCATTTACTTTTCTGGGATATTTGTGAAACCTTTGCAGTCACATCGTGTCAGCACTGTATGAGCAAAATATCAATTTCTTATATTAATTTCTTGTATTAATTCACTATTCTTGCATTAATTAATGTATTCATTTATTCTTGTATTAATTTATTCTTGTTAATTTTTTAATTTATCTTGTATTAATTTATTAATTTATTCTTGTATTAATTTATTATTGTTAATTTTTTAATTTATTCTCGTATTAATTTATTCTTGTTAAATTTTTAATTTATTCTTGTATTAATTTATTCTTGTATTATATATTAATTTTTTTATTAAAAATGCATATTTTTATAGAATTGCACTTTTTCTCGCTTCATAGTGAATAATAATGATACCTAGTGCATTTTCATTGTTTAATATATCATTTTATAGTTAATGTGTCATTAACACCTAATGATCCTTTTTCATTCAGTTAAAAATATTTCTAGTGAAGTTTAAATACCTTAGTCCTTTTAAGCGTACTTTTATAGCTTTTACTATCACCGTCGGGCTTCTAGTTTCCAGATACAGAAACATGAAAAGTTTTAAAATATAATTTACACCTGTAAAAGGTATTTTTAGAAAGTTTCCGTGTATCTTTATTAGTTTGATTGAAAATCGATTTCTCATCGTATTTCTTTCAAAAATATTAAAAATAACCCTAAAAATCAATCTCTATATTTGAAACTAAGTAAATATGTTCCTGTTCAGAGAAAAAAGTATTATATTTGCAACTCTCACTAGGCCATTAATCTCAGATGAAAGTATTTAACCTCCAATATAGATATTTCTTTTCCCTTATACACATCGCCGGAACTTTAAGAACATTAACCGCTTCTCTAATAGCTCACTCATCTATTTCTGTCCAAACCTCTTTTATCGATGCTGAGAACTTATGTATTTTAACTTTTCCTTAGAAACTATTTGAAATTCTGTTAAAAATCATTTTATAGAAGTCTTAAATGGTTTCGAAAAGTTTGAAAAAAATACTATTGGTGAAAAAAATCTTTCCAAACTATTCCTTTGAAGATTTTACTTTCCCTGTAATACATGATAATTTAGTATAAGAGAAGTATTGGAATCGTTCCGAAAATCGCAACTCGAGTTTTTAACGAATATGTACGGTTTAATACATCTAGAACACGAAATAACTATTTTAGCTTTGGGTATGTCTGTATTTGCAATGTATGTATCCGCTCTAACTCAAAATCTAATTGACCCAATTTCATAAAATCTTACAGATAAGTTACTTGTGGGTGACCCTGTTGCTGTTTAAATTTTGATACGATTCATTATAAATGAACCTGTATTTTTTTTTAAGAATGACCGGCAATATTTGCAAGTATCCACTTTAGCTGAAAGTGTAATTGTTCAAATTTCACCAAATTTTCTTTGATACACGACTTGCGGGTTACTTTGGTGCTGATAAGACTTTGGTACAATTTGGATAAAAAATAACCTGCCTGTTTTACCAAATGGCCCTCAGAAATCGTCAAAATTTAAAATAAAGGACTATACATGCTTAAATGAATCAATAAAATGATTGTTGGTGGTGATAAAAATAAGCCCAACCCCATTACTCTACGGCGCATCATGCCGAAAAATATTTTATGTTTTTCACATTTTTGCTAAGCCGTATGTGAAAATATGTCCAGTGTCACAAGCTAAATCGTCCTTACCAAATTTTAAATAAAAGTCTTACCTTTGATGCCTTCACTTAGGGTGGAGTACCAAACCTTCAGTGGCTCTCGAGTGACTGAGAATGACATGGGACAAAAATTAGTAAATGCTTAAGTTTAAAGTGGCCACATTTGTATTTTGCATGCCTAGATTAATATTAAATAGCAGCCATTAAATTTAACGTATATATATATATATATATATATATATATATATATGACATTCAACAACACATAAACATCCCTTTATATCTCAATATAACTGCCATATAATCATATTTAAGATCTTTCTCAGTTACTGATATCAGTACTTAAAATATCTAGTTCTTCCGTGACCGATTTTAATACTGAAAAACTGAAGTGTTACCTCAATTGGCGTGGCATTGGATGAACTCTAGTGGCGAATGAATATTATAGCACATCACAGGTTATATTGCAGTGGGAACACTACTTTTATAGGTAGCGATTATTGATGGTCACGATACTGTGAGGCCACGCCGTTAGCAATCACCTTGCTTTCATTCAGCAGTTATTATACTGAATTATTTGCTAATTACTGTGTAGCAACGACGGACTTGATTTGACACCCCTTTTTACGTGTTCACTGAATGCGGGCTACCCATCGAATCTCTGATGCTTCTTGTCACAACTCTCACTATGTGAGAACAAACTTGTTCTTTCTCCCTGTAAATGTCACACCACCTTTTCTGATTTGCACTTGGTGATAGAGGTGATGAAATCTATTTATTTATGATTGAGTTCTCATTGGTTCGCATGAATGCCCAACTTGGTTATGCTCTACATTTAAAGCGCTTATTATCTTGATTGGCACTTGTAGCCAAAATGTCAACATGTCGTGTGACATCCAGTAACCAAATAAAAACGGAAATTGAACTAAAAGGGCAAATTCAGTGGTATTTTGTGCAATTAAGCGCAATTTAAAGAATGATTTCAGAAATAAGGAGAAAATGAATTTGCGTTTCTTGAGAAACTCTTGTGTTGCCCATATCAGATTTTTTCCAAATTCCGGTTGAAAATGAGAGGAGGATCACCAAGAACTTGCACTTCTGTTTATTTCCCATTTCCTGTTCAAAAATGTTCATTTTAATTGAAACATTTATTTCTCAATATTGGTTATAGTGCTTAGAAAAGAATTGATATGGATTCAGCATCTATTTCTGAAGAAGGCTAAGATACTGCCTAAGGATTCCCCCTTCTGATTCTAGAGATGTCATTTTCGATTCAAAAACTTACATATTTCTTGAAACATATATTTCTAAAAATCTGCTATATATCTAGCACATAGGTTGACATATATGGTGCCAGCATCGAAATCCCGAAGAAAGTGGGGAATCACTAATGATTTACATTTCCGGTTCTTTTTCCTCTTCTAGTCCTCCCCCCCCCCCCCAAAAAAAAAAAAAATTCTTGAAATATCTATTTTTCAAGATAGGATATAGATAGGGCTTATATGAAGACTGATATAAATTCAGCATTAAATTCAGGTGGAAATAGTGAAGGAGGAGGGGTGGGGGTGTACAATAAAAAGGTACATTACCATGTATTGTAAGGAAAGTTCTAATATGGAGAAAAGTTCAATACTTTTGTGTTCCCTCTCTAAAATCTGAAAAAGTGGGCATTGGGGTTTGAGGACAAAGTACAATGTGCTGAGGTTAGTATAGAACTCTGCTTAAGACTGTATCGATCGAGTTTGCTCTTAACATAGATTTCATGACTATGGATACACAATTCATAGTATTCTTGGCCTTCTAAGATAAATGTATGATATTGTAAGATTATAATCTAAACTGATTTTATTTACAATGATATGTACACGCATAAAGCCCGATAGAGGGAGAAGTTATATACAAGATACACCATAAATTCGTAACGACGGCTTACACGGCCCAAACAATTTTAGAATAGCACAAATATAGAATAGCGCTATAAATTCTACTGGATTTACAGTGACTAAGTAGAGATATTTGTGAACGGACCGACTGATACATGGCCTAGAATACATATAATAAGCTTCTGCTTTATAATAGCTATCCAGCATATGGGGATTAGGGTACATTAGTACTTGTATTAGGGACGTGAGATATGCATTGCCTTCGAACACTTGTAGCAGAATAATTCTAAATGTTCTGGTAAATCATTTATTGATATTGAATGATGTAAACGTAAGTAGATAATTGCAAGACATTCTTAGAAATTGCGGTTATTAAGAAAATATTATTTTGATAAGATGGAACATTGCGATTATGATCAACTTGTTCCAGGTTATAAGACGGAGTCCAGGAAATTTTCCGATGTAAGTTTGATCAACTACAGTGAAGTTCGGAATAACAAGAATAATAAAACATTTTCTGTCTGGCTGTCATGGCCGTTTATAACTCGAAAATGGCTAAATGAAAAATGTTTTTGATTTCATGCGACGTTAATACACTGAGTTCCGTGGGAAGTCCTTTGTAGAGTCCTTTCAGTGGGTCAAGTACCTGCGGGTTATTAGCTTTGAGGGCCGGGTTCAGATCGAGTGTTTTCCATTTCTTAAATTAATAATCGGGATTATTTCATCTGTACCCACTGTGGACGGAGTTGCTGGTCAAATCGTAAAAGATAGTTTTAAATGTATACAAAATTTGTTCTATGAAAAAACTTTGGAAAATATCGTCTCCAGATTTTCATGCTATAGCCGATTATTTTATTTGTCAAGTGCCCAGCGACTGGGAAAATATATTTATTCATGGCAAATGTCTCTTAAAAAGTGATTAATTATTTGATGAAAAATAATAGATTTTTCATGAATTTGCCCATTTTAAGCAAATGATTTGTCAAAGCAAAGATATAATATACTTCAAGGAAATTTACGTGTCTTGATAATGCACAGAGCTTTAAAAAAATCCCAAAGGAAGATGACTTTTATAGAGTTGTTGTTATTGAGACCCAGACCGTCCGACCTACCAGAAAGTTGTAAGGTAACGGTTTGGACGGCCGGGAAGTGCCACCCAATTTAGACCGGAGCCCAGTGGGGGAGGCTTCCACAGGGACCGTACCCTCCTTCCACTACCACCAACCTCTCGGAAGGACTTACGGACCCACATGTTTAACGTAATCGTACTCCACATGAACACGGCGGCAGTTGTGGCAGCGTGCAAATCCAGCGCGCAAACCACCGGGCTACCGCGCCCGAAATGTGCCAACAGCACGCGGTGTTCCCAGGTGATCTCCCACCCAAGTACTTTGATAGGATGAAATAATTATAGCAAGTTTCATTTCATTAACTTCATTTTCTAGATAGATATAGTTCCCAAAGATTCATATGCATAAACAAATATACATACATCAGTGAATAATTGCTTCGGATTCAAAGATGCTCAAACAATGTAAATTCATCAAAATCGGAAACAATAATTTGTCTATTTTAATAAGTACATTGTAATGTAAGGGAATATAATAATTATAATAAATAATAATAATAGTAATAAGAGTAATAACATTATTAATAATAGCTATAATAATAAAACAATAATAATATTTATAATCAATATTATTATAATACTACCTACATGACTTTCTATTATATAAGTGCCTTGCATAAACCCTGCAAAACCATCGGAATCGGAAGCTAAATTGATACAGAGTGACATTGCATTCAAGCAGTTTGAGATGAAACAAATAGGGCATGATATTGGCTGCTTCAGATAACTTTGGCTACATAATGCATGAATGTGAGGTTACAAGAATGCATGATTGCATGTAACACTGGCGTGTGTTTACAGACCGCGACTACAACGGATTAACGTAATTTGGTTTAATAGAGCAATTATAGCTGTTTGTAGATTATTAAAGTGGTAAGGGAACAAACAAACAGCAACTGATTCTATTTGCGGTATTCTTGGTTGAATATTAAGCGCGTGTCTATTGGAATTTTCTAGGGATTTGTACGACTCAATTTGACGTAAGAAAAATGTAAATTTTATAATAGGTAAACACCTTTCACTTAATAACTCTGAAATTCAAAGTTTTCCAACAAAAAACTTGAAATTACTATAAATGTTGAAACAGTAGTGCAACAGGTATGGTTACATTTATCTTTCAATTTCCTTAGAATACAGCTTTTGTTATCTACAACAAATTTGCAAATTTTAGAAAACTCAGACGATTAAGATGAGTTATCATTGGTAATATCAGGGGTGTAGAAAAAGGGAAACAGATATAACTCAAAAGTGAAAAACTTAGTTAATTCGCTACATCCAAAAACATAAAAATATAGATTGCGTCCAGGAAAGTCCTCAAAAACCCTAATAAGGTTTGCTGGAAAGGTCCATGAACATACAGGTTAGACCGTTATAAAGTAAAATGACCATACCCGCCCGAATACCAACGATTGCAGCGATAAACTCTATAACAAAGTTAGACGAAAGGAAGCCAATTGCAGAGTTGTTGAGGATTGCCTAATTAGTAGAAATCGACATTACGAAAGCACGAAATGCGTACATGGAAAATTATAAATACGTATACTAATCATACCATCAGGACCAGTATTAATATAACAGCTGCAATGCTTGACAAAGTACATGGCCATGCTTAGCCAATAATGTGCGAAATATATGTACACTGCGTGACAGTGAAAATGAGGCACCAAGAAGGAGTGGGCAGAAAAATATGCAAATTTCACGGTAGACGCAGCTCACCGAGTTATGTAAATGAAACGAAATGCGCAGCTGCCCCGCCCACGTTGAGTTAGATATAAGGGAAGGAAACTGCAGAGTCGGCAATAGTCGCGCCGCTCTCTCTACCAGGGAAATCATTTTGTATTTTTTTGTCTTAGACGAAATGTGAAACTTGTAGTAGCAGAGAATGCCAGGCTGTCGCCAACCGAGACAGTTCCAGCAGAACAGACGATTTCACGAGGGATATGGTGATCGGATTCAGAAGGGCAGGTTTATTCATACAATACATCTCAGCGAACAGCCACCTACACACATCCACGGTGCACACGCTGTGGCGAAGATGGTTGGAACAAGGAAATGTCGCACGTTTGAGGGGTGCTGGTATGACCAGAGCGACGTCAGCACGAGTGGATCGACGCATCCGTCGGCAAGCGCTGGCGACCCCGCAGGCTTCGTCCACCGCCCTTTTGCAGCATGTGCAGAACACACTTAATGCTGTCATACCGATCAAGATAACTATCCGCAGATTGGTCGCCGGCAACCTGCACGAATGACGGCCGTTAAGAAGACTGCCATTAACCCAATAGCACAGACACCTCCTTTTGCAATGGCGTCGGGATAGAGCCACGAGGACGGCGAAATGGTACAGGGTCGTGTTCTCAGACGAGTCACGCTTCTGTTTTAGCAATGACAGTCGCCGTGTACGAGTCTGGCGCCTAAGTGCTAACATGTCCAATCCGGCCGCATCTGTGGAACGCCACATGGCATGATAACGCGACATCATTGTTTGGGACGCCATCGCCTAAGATATTAGGCCATCTCTGGTCCGTATTGTGGGCACTATGACAGCTCAAAGATACGTGGATGACGTGCTGCGACCGGTGACACTACCTACCCTTCCTTCAAGGGGTTCCCAATAGCAATTACTAGCAGGGTAACGCCCGACCATACACGACATGCATCAGCCAACATGCCCTGCATGGTACCCAGTTGATTCCCTGGCCAGCAGTCTCCCCTGATCCCTCACCAATCGAACTCGTGATTGGATGTCCGTTGCGTACGTTGCGTTTGAAAGACGAACTCTGGCAAAAAATTGACAGGGAACGGGTAGCAATCCCTCAGAACACTATCCGCACGCTCATTGACTCTGTACCTAGACTTGTTGCTGCCTGTATCGCCGTCCGCGTTTATCCTGCAACCTACTGATCAGACGGTGTTATCGCTTAGTGTATAGATGTATCATGTTGCAATAAACATCACTTATTGTTCGTTGTTGACTCTCTCCGTTTGCTGACTTCCATCAATTTCAGTCCACTCCTTCTTGGTGTCACATTTTAACTGTCACGTAGTGTATCCCGTAACAGTTTTATTGCCTATTTCTACACATTAGACAATGTTATATGATATTAAAATTGCATTTTCCCAGATATCTCACTGTGTTGCCTAGTTTCTATTTCTATCTTCGAAATTCTCGATTTAGGACGATGCAATCAACTTTATTCTATTGAGCTTTATCACATTACTATGAACAGACATAAAGTGTCCACTAATGGACTTCTATTTACAAAGTTATTGGGGGTACTTAAGGACTTTCTTAGAAATCCTGTAGTAAGTAGTATTGGAATTTAATTGCATTTTTGAGAAGTTATCTTTGTATGTATGTATAAGTAATGGTTATTACCTCACAACTAGCTCAAATTCAATCCAACCGGTTTATTGGTATTAGGAGGGTAAATGTATACCAAATGGTATACTATTCGTGCGGCTACAAGAGTCATAGAGTAATCTGCCTTCGATATTGAATACTGCAGTTAGCTTTCGTTTCATAATGACGTTCATGAATATGAGGAGAGGATGCGAGAATCCATGATTATATATAACACTGATGTGCAAGAGATTGTGCATGCGCTTCGAACTTGCAGCCGATTAATGAAATATGATTTGGAAGAGGAATTATGGTAATTCTTGGAATATTAAGAGGGCAAGGGAATTGCAATAATTTATAGAATACTAGAAATTGTACTCGCCGTTGTCCGTAATTTAAAATAGGGATTAATTGGATTCGTTTATTCATCTCAAAGGGTGCAATCGTCCGCTGCACAAGCACAATCGTACTTGCACTCGCCTAATATCGCCTAATATCGCCTAATATACTCGCCTAATACGCAATAAGTACCTAAATATGTCTCAAACTACTGCGTGACTGAAGATTCCTTCTTTAGTCCGTCGTTGGACACATGAACTGCTACATCCCAAGTGCTACTTCTACGCCCTACATATGTCTTAAATATGCCTCCTGCCCACTATGCGGGCGTAATGCCCCTTAAATAAAATTTTATACGTTCTAAATTATCTCTTAAATCGCTTTAGATATTCTTTAGACATACATTAACACACATATGCACACGCTCGACCATTTGGGTTTGTTTATCTTATGCCCTCAAAATAAGCAATGAATTACATTATTTTAAAATACCTCTTTGCAATAATAAGTGTTATTACACAGTATTTTTATCATATTTTAAAACTTTCAGCTGATTAATTATATCTAAAACCAGAGTAAAAGTACACCGAAGATTCTTCGTAAATGCATAGTTAGTTTAACTATGTACCTCCACTATTATTCTTCGGTCACATGAGAAAGAGACTGACTTCATGAGATAATTTCGAGTTGTTTTACTAAAGTAAAAATAGTATATAAAATCTCTAATAAGCATATTGTTACGAATGCATCCTCAAGAATCGTGAGTGTATACGCAAGCTACAAGAACGAGTCTAAGTTTCTGGATAACTTACGTTTATTCACAAGCACAAAGTATACAGGAACAGTATATAATCAAAGAGCACTTAAATGCTCCACTAATTTCAAAAAATAACTGATATTAATCACAGAATGTTGACGAAAGTAATTTCACAAAATAGCCGCTACTATTCTCAAAACCTTGACAAAAATCACAGTCCAGTGTAGATCCTGTCGCGCCTATTATCACAGAATGTCTCCTCCACCCCAACAAAGGCATGAGTTCTTTTATAGTACCTCTACAGAAACTTTTGGAAATATTTCCAAATCTCCTTGACTAATCGTTATTTCGTGAAGTTTCTGGAACATTCCGGAAGAAGTCAAATGTCGCCAAATAGGCTATAAATTGTCAAATCTGGAAACCCTTTGTCTAATTGGAAAATTCTGACAACCCTAGGCTCACGTCAGAGAATAGCAATTGATTCTAATTGTGGTATTCATAATTGAAAATTAAGATTATTTTTATTGTTGTTTACTAGAGATTCATGCGACTCAATTTGTAGCAAAGGATATGTCAATTTTATAAATTAACAAGAAAGATCAATCATGCATAAGCATTGATTATGAAACACTTTCCAACTGAAATGTAATTTCATTTAAAAATTTCTAAAATGTGATTCATTCAGTGGTAATATCTTTTACATTATCACAGTACTACAGTAATTTATTATACTTAAATATTTAAAACTGTATCGAAATATAAATCATCTGATTCTTTATGCAAAATCAATGAATATTTCATTCATATAACTTGTATTACAGACTCCAGAGCTAAATAATTTTGTGTGAAAAAAATTCAGCAATTCTTATGTAATTCATCTTACAATCGCTTGAGATATTTGCATTCTGCATATGTTAAAATTAGGCTTCCTTGAAGAAATAATAAAAGTTTAGGGATCATTTAAAATCACAACTATTGTAATTGCATAGGCACGGAATTTAGATACACAGATAATACACAGATAATATATATGTGTATGTGTATGTACTCAAAGTATTGGAATCGTGCCGAAGATCGGAACTCGAATTTTCAAAGGATCTACACGTTTTGGGACTTCTAGAACACGAAAAAACTACTTTTAGGAAGACGTCTGTGTGTGTAAGGGTGTATCTGTGTATGTTTCTGTGTGTCTGTGTGGATATTACATCCACTCTAATTGAAAAACTAATGGACCGAATTTCATACAATTTGGTAGGTATGTTTTTTGTGGGAAATCCTGATGTTCATTAGATTATAGAACGATTCGTAATAAAAGAATCTGCCTTCTTTGCGAAATGGCCGCAGAAATTGCCTTTATCCACTCTAGCTAAAAACTAATGAACCAAATTTAACAAAATTTGGAGTATAATATTTCAATAACCTACAAGTGATTTATATACCAAATTTAACAAAATTTTGTATATAAATCATTTGTAGGTTATTCTACTACGATTCGGGAAAAAGGAACGGGCTATTTTTGCGAAATGGCCAGCAAAAATCGTTATATATAAAAATAAAAGACTACGTGTGCTCAATTATATCAATTAAATTCCTATTTTATATGTGATTTTTGACAACAAAAAGAATAAGACTAACCCCATTACTCTAGGACTAGCCGTTCTTGAGATATTCTAGTTTTTTCGCGTTTTCGCTACGCCACCTTTGACAATAAGTCCCAGCTATCAAATGAGAACCAAATTTAAGTTTAACGTGTAAATTCAATGTCATTTAAAATGCTTATGTTGTGCAGATAAACTCAAATTATCATTGAATAAATAAAGAGAACGAATATGAGTCTGCAGAGAAAGACATGTGCTGTCCACATCAGAATTTTTAACAATATTACAACAATGATTTATAGAAGTGAACGGGGATTATTTTCAGGCCATTTCGAAAAAAATGTATGATCTATATTTAAAGATCCATCAAATTTTTGTCGAATAAAGTGTTCAACAAATTTAAGCTGTGTACCAAATTTTAACTCTCTAGGACGTAGGAAAGTGCATTTAAAATGCCATCAATTAAATTTATCATGAAGAGTTATATAAAATTTTAAAAAAATGAAAAATTGTTATCTACCAAATTTATTTTAAAATACGAAGCCACTCCCATATGCAAAACGTTTAAACAAATGGAGAGATATTTATTATATAATATCTCTCTCTTTTCTTTCTGGAAGATATCCCAAAGTCAGAATTTAAATGAATTTGTTTTTTTCCCTATATTAAATAATTTTTTTAATTAAAAAACTACTTAACATATTTTACTGAATTTTTTTTTATATATTCTATGGGATAATGTGAATATTTCCTAAAAATTTCGAAGCAATTCGTGAATTTTAAATTTACTTAAAAAATGTTTGAAAAATTAGGTCCCATAGGGTTCAATGTATTTCATTTTTTCAACCCGTGTTCAATAAAAAACTAATTGGGTGATATTATTTATTTATATTCCCATAGGTCCTACAGACCGTCTGAACAACATACTAAAATTTCATTTTGATAAACTCATTTTTACGGTAGTTATCGTGCTAACGGACAGACAGACAGACAGACAGACAGACAGACAGACAGACAGACAGACAGACAGACAGACAGACAGACAGACAGACAGAATGAACAAAGTCATAAACACTTTTCAACTTTGTTGTAAAGTGTTAAAAATACATTTCGAAGGACTTAATAATTCTGAAATTCAATCTTTCCAGTAGAGAACTTTCCAATAGTCTTTTCAATAGTAGTTTCAAATCTTTCCAATAGATACCCTTCAGTTGCAATTTTTGTAGAATGTATCTATTGTGATCTACACCAGATATTTAAATTTTAGAAAACTCGCAAGTTTTAGATGAGTTATCTTTGGACACATCAGAGACACAAAAGTAATAAAATAAAATAAAATGTAACTCAAAAGTAGGAAGATTAGTTACTTAGCTACTATATCGCTTCCAAAAACATAAAAATATACAGGGTTTCTTGAAAAGTCCTTAAAAACCCTAATAATTTTGTATGGAAAAGTCTATGAATATATAAGTTAGATCTTTATAAAGGAATGTGGCCAACCCGAAAGTGGCCATGATCTTCATAAATTAAAGTGACCAATTAAAAAGAAGAGATTACAGCGTCCCAAGCGGAAAAATTATAAGTTAGGATAACAAACTCGGTAACAAAGCGAGAAAGACGATAAAAAACCATTTGCATACATGTGGAGAATTACCAAACTAGTAAGAATCTACATCAGGATGGCATGGGATATATTTATTTCACAAAGTTATTGGGAGTGCTTACGGACTTTCGTAGATATCCTGTATTACATCAGTAAATAGAATGAAAATGCTGTTTCCTTTGGATGAATATCTAAGTAATTTATTACTTCACAACTAGTTCAAATTAAATCCAACTACTCTATTGGCGTTAGGAGGTTGCATTTATGCCGAGTGATATAGCATTCAAGTGACTTCAATAGAGGCACATAGTAATCTGCGTTCTGTATTGCATACTGCAGTTAGTTTTTGCTTCCTAATGACACTCATGAATATGAGGATGCGAGAATCCATGATTATATATAACACTGATGTGCAAGAGGCTCTCCGAACTTGCGACTCATTAATGGGGTAAGTTTCGGAAGAGTAATTTTGGTAATTTATAGAATATTGGAGTGATAAGAGAATTGCAACTGATTATGTTTGGAGTAATCATGGTTATCTATTAATATTTTTAGATAGTATTATCAATTTATTTTTTTCATTAAAAATATCAGTCCTAAAGTGTATGTGCAATTATCATAAAACATTTTACAGCTTATACATTTTTGGATTAATAAACAATATTATTAGTTGTGCAATCTCCGGCGTTATCCACTGGGCTATTCCACTTCAACGCAATGTCTTCAACGTTATGAAGCATCTATTAAATTCAATTTTGCTTATTTAAATGTGCTTTTAAAAAGCTTATGTGCCAGAATATTGGCATAGTTAGTATCCCTTTTTGTACAGCATCCAACAACAATGAAATAATTTGGTTTCATTAGAACGCATGAGCAGCAAATAAACTCACTATGTGCTGTATATTTACAAGAATGTGTGATCCCTTTTGTACTGTACCACGCTTTACAGCACCAAACTGTGAGATCAAATTCATATTTTCAAAAGACCCTCATAAGGTGATTTTGAATTTGAAATGGCAATTCTAGTACAAATGTCATCGCTACATTAGTTTAAATCTAATTAGTATAGTTAGAATAATGAGCTATGATGAGAGTGAAATTAGTACACCAATGTTTACTGCTATATCCGTGTATTATTACACGGTTGTACGGAAAATGTGTGAATGTATGCTCTAGATTTAATTGAAACATTGCTCTAAATGTTGTTCAAATCAATACGGTAAAGTGTGAAACATTTCCAAGAAAATGTATATACTTTGCAAAAAAAAAGTGACGGAATGTTGCGAAAAATTTATAAACCGCAGACCAAAAACTGCATTTGTACAGTGTACACGAAAGTATACCGTTGTAACAGCCGCGAAATAAAAATTGCACCCATAAATATTAAAGTATTTGAAAAGACACATTTGCTACTGTCAGGTACCAGTGATTTACTGAATCTAACTTGCATAATTAAGTTTCTAAAATAGAATTTCAACGAACTTTTACCAAACAAGGATTTAAATCACTAATTATAATTTGGCTATTCTAATTTGCACAGTGAAGCCTGCTATTTAGTCATAATACTGGTCAATTAAAATCGCACCCATTAATCGGAAGGCTTTTTAAAATATTGCATTTGATATCTTGGAGAACTTGATTCACTGAATCTAACCTGCAAGTATAAAATTTTTGGTGACATTGTAATTAGCCATTGTCCGAACAGATGTTGAATACCAAATCCAAATCCAGCAGTCTACGCTCCATTCTCATGCTGAATCCTAGTGGTCTTTCTTATTTAGTTCAAGTATACACTACACGCGTTTAACAACTAATCTAGTATGTAGCAGTCTTTGACAGTATTAAACTTTTACCAATATACAACCAAATCAAAACTAAACATATACAAGTATTAATATTCGTCTATTGCAGTATTAAATTGGTTTTAATTGTTATTTTTAGTATACTTTATTACGATATCGTATGTTTCTCATGCGCATAAAACTTCTTTGTCTAGGTGTGTTGCTCTAGATTTATGCCTACAATGCTATATGATCGTACATGAATTTATGTCGCATCCTATATCATAAATAGTTTAATATAATTTTATTAACAGTAGCATACTCGTTCTTTCTACGAAATATACGATATAAAAAAATTTGAAATTCATAATCATGTGAAAATCCCTATAATATGTTAAATGTCATTGTTATTCAAAACATTCTATTAAAATATTTAATCTAATTCTCTTAAAACGATGTATAAAATATATGTTCTCGCTTTACGAAATTATATTCACAGGTTGATCTGAAAACAAAAACATCTTGGTTCCGTTTGTAAACAAAGTTAGAAAAAATGTTATTTTATTCACACAAAAGGATTTGGCGAAATTTTCATCAGTTTTGCGATATTTGTATCGATTTAACGACAATTTTGTTAACCTGTCAGCAACTTGATTAATTAGGCTACAGTTTAAAAGTTGCCAAAGTTATCGCCTAGTGATACGTTTGGACTGCAAGACAAACGTTACCGAAGCAATAATACAATACAATACAATCCCATTTCAAAGAGCAATTAATTTAATTCATTTGGCGTAATTTTTATCAATTTGGCGTAATTTTTATCGGTTTGGTGATATTTTTTATTAATTTGGAAATATTTAATCAATTTGACAAACAAACAACACAAAAACATCATTACAACACTATCATCTTTCAAAACACAATTACTTTTAAAGATTTGGCGGCACTTTTATGAATTTTACCGAACTTTTGTCAATTTCGTAACATTTAAAATAAGTCGCCGAGTTGATGATACCTCATCATATCCATAACCAATTTCTTTCCATTCGTTACAGAGACTGGTGGACGTAAGGACAAATTGGTTATTCTTATAGTAAATGTGATTTCAAGAGATTCTTTTGAATGCATCATTAGGATAAAATTAACTTGAGGAGAACATTTCTAACAGCGCAACACTAAGTGCAATTAGTTAGCTTTAACTTAGCGAATTTATTGCTGCAATAAAATAATTACGACATAATAAATAATTTATGTGTACTTCAAATAATTTTCCAATAGTCTTTAAATAATCTGAGCTTTAGATCCAATTGCAAGATGTAATATTTAAAACAAACCAACTATCGAAAAACATTTTAGCAGTACACCATATATTCAAATACAAATGTGCATGCAAAATGTCCTGCAAACCTATTGGGATTGAAAAACGACATTGCCTTAGAATTATAGCGTATACAATATATTTGCAGATGAGGAAGACGGACAATGATCTACGTCCCAGAATATGTGATGCAGTTAGCTAAGCTTCATAATGGCTCTCATGAGAATGAGGGAACACATGCCTATATATAACACCGATGTAAAGGAATATACTGTACACGCTCTTCCATTTTATAGCTATATTCATATGAAATTATTGGTAAAGGGTATTAGGTGATTTGTTAGAATACTAACGTGGGACGAAAACTGTCACTGATTTAATCCATTGTTACCTTGATTATCAATTATGAGTATCAGAATTGACATTAAAGGGAATTATTATAATAGATCACATAATTTGCAAGTTATCGTAAATACACATATTGAAGAAATAATGTTTGTTTTATGTTGTTTCTTGTTTAAAAAAATATTATAACTCCATTGAGTATTCTTATATCGAACGGAAACATCTTCTTATATCGTAGTCTTATATCAAACGGTGCATACATTTTGTAGATGTATAATCAAATACTTCAAAATTAGGTTCATAGTCTTAATCAACTCATATTATATTTCTCTCCCCTGTGTGTATATATATATGTGTATGCATGTCTGTGTCTGTGTGGATATGTGTGTATGCATGTGTCTAAGTGTGTGTGCCTGTGCGCATGTTTGTGTATCTGTGTGTCTGTGTCTTTGTGTATGTGTGCATATATATGTGTGCGCATATATATGTGTGTGTGTGTGTGGTTTAAAATAATTACCATATTATATCATGCAATGGAAGCGAGGGAGAGAAGTTAGAAAACTTCTTTTTCTTGACTTGGAGCGAGGGATTGGAGTGATCAATTTTACTTTTGACTACTAAACGCTATAAAAATATATGCAGAGATGTAGAGGATTGCCTAACTAGTGAGAATCGACATCAGTAACGGAGAAACTTATTTCATTTTACAAAGTTATTGGGGGTTCTTACAGACTTTCTTAGAAATTCCTTATTACATCAGTATATGAAATGAAAAGTTTGTTGCATGTTTTAGAAGTTATAATATATTGCATGTATATCTAAGTAATTACTAAGTAATTACTAAGTAATTTAGAAGTTATAATAAGTTGCATGTATATCTAAGTAATTACTCTTAACTCACAACTAGTTCGAATTCCATCCAACGACTCGTGTTAGGAAGTTGGATTTATGCCGGGCGATATCGCATTTAAGCGGCTTCGATAGGGGCACATTGTAATCAGCGTTCTATATGGCACATTGCAGTTAGATTTCGCTTCCTAATGACTCTCATGAATATGAGGATGATAGAATCCATGATTACATATACTACTGGCGGAGTGCGGGAGATTATTTATGCTCTTCGAACAGATTAATGCTTCAGCAGATTAATGAATACGTTCTGGAAGATTAATTATGGCAATTTATAGAATATTGAAGTGATAAGGGAACTGCAACTGAATCTGCTCGGAGTAATAATAGTTATCTATTAAGATTTATGGATATTATTAACAAATACATTTTTTCTGTTAATATTATCTGTCCTAAAGTGTGTATATGTAATTGTAATAAAATATTTTATGATTATAAATGTTGTGGTTAATGTACAATATTTTATTAGCAGTATAGCAATTCTAGTAGTTACAAATACCCTCAATGATCAAATACCACCAATGATCAAATATCATAGTCAAATATACCATCAATGATTTAACTCCTATTTGATAATCAGCATATTACTATTAACTGCATCATAATTATGATAACTGCTACACGCGATTTTTTCCTCTGTCATATAGAAGAAGTAGGATTTATTAAATACGAATCTTTTAGACTTTTAGAGACAGTGAGCAAGGTTTGAATGCAAAACCCTCCAAGATATGGAAATTTGCATATTGACATTCCTTCTCACGTTACTTTATGTGGGATCTTTCTATTCCTAACTGAATCTGCATTTAGAACAAATTTCGAAGCTGATTCTCTCTAATGAGATATAGAGAACAGTTCACTAACATTGATGTACGATTTTAAACTATAATTCTTGGTACACATACTATAACATGAAAAGCGACATAATCCGAAGAAAATATTTTATTTCTTTAAAGCTTCACACACGCCAGCCAGACTGTCACTCCATATGTTTTGCACGTGTGCCACTTGGCAATTTAAGTAGTTAAAGCCGTATTAGAGCTCGCACCTGACCTCTTACAAACAAACAAATGGTGGTCATCTTCCACTGACAGAATCGGTATTTATCGCAAAACAGTACACAACTTCAATCGGATATCGTT
Organism: Amaurobius ferox; assembly: GCA_951213105.1. Lineage (NCBI taxonomy): Eukaryota > Metazoa > Arthropoda > Arachnida > Araneae > Amaurobiidae > Amaurobius > Amaurobius ferox. Next base: position 116,829,172 of record OX578143.1, on the reverse strand, counting down.
CAAGATTCATGAGCCCAATAACACTACAGATATAGTTCTCTATATTTTGTCAGCACTAGAAGTGATCTTAAAAGACGCTGTGAATGACAGTTTGTAAGGGTTAACAATTCTATTCTCGTCTTCTTAATTTTCAAGCAGTGTCTTCCCCTGGCAAAGAAGAGCCTAAATTTATAAATAACAACCGCGCAGATTGAGTACTGTAGGTGGAGCTGGCAACCAGGTTATAAAAAGGCGAAGTACGAAGCTCAAGAGACAGATACGGATGGGTTCGAGATGATATGAGTTGATACGACGTGGAAAGAGGCGTATGTGAATGCAGATGATGGTAGAAAAGGTGAACCATATACATTCTGATTTATTATGTGTAAATTACGTTAACGGAGCTTCTTTTTCATGATTGATAAAGTTTAAGAATAAACTTTTTGTTTTATAAAAAGATGCCTGCGTGTTCATTCCAACGCCTCCACAATTTTGCTTAAAGTCTCCTGATGGTACGTACTAATACTGAATGAAGTACAAATAAACATAGGTGTCTTTGAAATGTCGACAAGATTTTTCCAAGCGAGCGCCTTTCTGCCTAGTTGCACTCTCACACAACCCTCGCGTTGATTTTTTTAGAGCGTTCATAGCATTTTTTATGTTTATGTATACCATCCTGGATCTACTGCTGCTGACATCGTTTTACTGTCGCACCTCTGCGACCAATTTTACATCCGATACATCTGGTCCATTACTAGTCTTTCTTAAGCATAAGTTGCTTCTGCTGTACACATCGCGGAGTTACTCTTATCGACAATGGGTACAGCATCAAACTATCTTTAACGACTATTAGCGGTAAAGGAACGGCTACAGCGGTCAAATATTTTCCAACATGCCAGCAATGCTTAAATATGAAGGCAAAATGTCATTCTTCCACGCGCTCTGGAACCGCACAGCTCACTTATTGGTAAAGTTTTTTATGAACATATCCGGGCTGTAGGTAACTCCAAACCGAGTTTCACGGTTTCATGGTTCAGGGATTTTTATTTAACTATTTATGTATTGTAACAAAGTGCATTTACAGAACAATTAAAAGTGTATAAAATATTCGAGAAAAATAGTAAAGACATAAAGTCTTCATAAAAGCCGACACATTGGTTTCCAAGTGGAACGGTTGGACTGCAAGCCAAACGATACCTAAACATCAATACAATACTATTCTCTTTCAAAACACAATTAATTTAATTGATTTGGCGTATTTTTTATCAATTTGGAGACATTTCTATCGGTCTGGCGCGTGTTCGTTAATTTGTCAATATTTAAAGAATTTGGCGGCATTTTAAAAAGTCGCCAAACCTTTCGCCAAATGGGACGGTTGGACTGACAAACAAAAGCTACAAAAACACCGTTACAAACTATCCTCTTTCAAAACACAATTAATTTTATCGATTAGGTGGCATTTTTATCAATTTGGTAATATTTTTATCGATTTGGCGATATATCCTTCAATTTTGCTACATTAATAAAAATGCAACAAGCTGGCGATATCCCGCCAAATCTATTCCCAATTTTTGCCAAGCGTTACAGGGATGGACGGACAGATGTAGATAGAAATGGGTTTTCCTAATATTGAAAGTGATTTCAAGAGATTCTTTAGAATGGTTCGAGTTAGAGAAAATTGAAAGAAGAGAAGAAGAATATTGAATGTAAATTCAAGAGATTCTTTAGAATGCTTCATTAAGTTAGAGAAAACTATCAAGTTAGAAAGAGAATTATCAAGAGAAAACTATATAAGTTATAACATTTCGAAGTGTGTAGCTCTCCAAGTGCGATTGGCCAGCTTTCACATGGCGAATATTTGTAGAAAAAAATAAATACGACATAAATAAGTATACTTTAAATAGTCTTCAAATAATCCGAGCTATAGATCAATTGTCACATTTAATATTTAAAATAAACCAACTAATGAAAAACTATTTTGTAGTATTCAATGTATTTAAATACAAATGTGCATGCAAACTGCCCTGTAAACCCATTGAGACTGGGAAACGACATTGCTATAGAATTATGGCGCATTCAAGTGATTTGCAGATAAGCGAGACGGACAATGATCTACGTTCCAGAATATATGCTGTAGTTAGCTAAGCTTCTTAATGGCTCTCATGAGAATGAGAGAATACATGTGTATATATAACACTGACGTAAGAGAAAATGCTATATACGCTTTTCCATTTTGTAACTAGATGCATATGGAATTATTGGTAAAAGTTATCATGTGATTTGTTACAATACTAACGTGGGACGAAATCTGTTACTGACTTAATCCTTTGTTACCTTGATTATCAATTACGATTATAAGGATGAGACATTAAAGGGAATAATTATATTGGATCACATAATTTGTAAGTAATCTTAAATATATATATTTAGGAAATAACATTTATTAAATGTCCTTTCTTGTTTAAAAAGTTATTGTAACTGCAATTAGTATTCCTATATCGAACAGAAGCTCTTTCTGTTGATGTATAATCAGATACTGCAAAATGAGGTTCATAGTCCTTCTGAACTCACACTATCTTTCTCTCCTGTGTGTGTGTCTGCGCATATATATGTGTGTGTGTGTATGTGTATGTAATATCATGCGAAAAATTTGGTGATATTATTCCCTTGGATCTAATTCGCTCCATTCATGAGAAAAGAAACTTTGAGTAATACTTTTTATTTGAACGCCAATAGTTATTTATCTGCTATAAGAAAAACGTATTTCTCTCCATAAGGCATGGCAAGATTTTGGCTGCGATTTGGGTAGAATGTCGCCAACTTGACGACTTTTAATTAAATGTTTCCAAATTAACGAAAATCTCACTACATGGATAAAAATGTCGTCACATCAATGAAAATGACGACTAATTGAAGAAAATTCAATATTTTGAAAATAATATAAGTATCTACTTTAAGAATAATATTTTTTAGCTGTAAAAGTAGTAAATTCATTACATTATATAAAGAAAGTCATATGCTGCCCATATCAGATTTTTTACAGTTTATTTATGTGGTCAAGATAAATGGTAAGTCTAGCTTGTTGCTGAACGTGATCGGACAATAATTGCGTGTTCTACTCTCCACCTTACTTTAATAACATATCTACCATGACTCCTCTGAATGCTAACCAGATTTTCTTCAATTTCTTCAATTTTTTTTTACAATTAAATATTGTAAAAATTAATGTTTCACCCTCCGAGTTCGTAAATGTACGTGGTGTAAATTAATGTTTTACAAGCTGAATCAATGCTTTTACGAGCTAGATACAGTTAATCTAATTTGTTAGATGATAACTCCTCTAAAGCACGTTTTAAACAATTTTGATATGTTGTTGTTGTTGAAACCCAGACCGTCCGACCTACCAGAAAGGTAAGGTGTAAGAAAGGTGTAAGGTTTTGATATGTGGTGAAGCTAAATATTTTACATAGTTTGTTGCTGAACTCGGTGGGACAAACATTTATTATGCTGTGCACCCCTTTATCGATTATAATTGCCCGGTGATTACTGCCCTAAAATATAACCGATTATTTGATAAATCGGCTATACATTGTAAATTAATGGTTTACAAAACTAGTTCGTTATTGGATATGGTTTTATAAAAATTAAGCATGATGTTATGCACTGTTTCTGCAATGAAGCTACAAATACCAGCGTATCGTCTAAAAATATTTTGAATAACTGAATTTTTTTTTTTGCAATTCCTTTATAAAATACTTTTAAGTGAATTTAAATATCCCTCGCTTTCTTTTAAGGCGCACGAATATGTAGTTTATAAATTGACGAAATGATTATGTCGAGGAAGTATTTGTAATGCGATTTCTTGTTTGAGATAGATAATTTCTACATCAAACAAAAGCTATTCCCGTAGACGTGTAATTTTGAACTTCGAAATTAGATTTATAGTCTCTCACGAATCTTTGTGAGCGTGTGTATATGTGTGGGCGGGAATGAATGAAATTTTCATATAAGTTCACTTAATTCGTAAATTGTTGTAAATGTATATGTTAAGGAATATTTTTAGATGTGCTTTATTGTTTATCAAAAGCATTACCAAGCAGTATTGTTACATCAAACACAAGCATTTTCTGTAAATGTTTAAACATAAACTTCAAAATTTGATTTATAGTCTACCTCGTTTCACAAACACACACAATCTCTCTCTCTCTCTCTGTGTGTGTGTGTGTGTGTGTATCTATGACCTCCTCTACCTCCTTCCCCCTATCTCTCCTCTCCTTTCCCCTTTCTCTCCTCTCCTTCCCCCTTTCTCTCCTCTCCTTCCCCCTTTCTCCCCTCTGCCCCCTCTCCCCCTCTCTCTACTATCTCCCTCTCCCTCCCCCTATCTACCCTCTCCCTCCCCCTATCTACCCTCTCCCTCTCCCTCTCCACCCTTTCCCTCTCCACCCTCTCTCTCTCTTTCTTTGTGTGTGTGAGGAGGAAAGATTAAGATTAAACACGATACTCCATGAACGGATCGTTGTAAATAATTATATATTTGTAAATATGAGTATAACCATTATGTAAACACAAATAAATATAACTTTTCAATTTATCGATTGTAACGAAATTTATAAATTCAGGATATTTTATAGCATGTTTACTATAGACAATGAGGATAGATTCCTGGCAAAATGTCAGTTGTAAAGGCTATGCGTAAAAAATATAGTTTCATCAAAACTATGTATGGATATAACACAAAATGATAAAAAAAATTCTAGAACACCTTATTTAAAGAATTTTTAAAACTGTTCAAAAAGTAAACATTAAGACAAAATCTTATTTTAAGATACATTTCCACCATACTAATTATGGTACAGAAATATGCCGTATAAATACAAAGTAAAATCTAGTAGAGCCTTAGCTTCCAGATACACTAATAAGCTGAGGGAATATAAGTATGTAAACACTGGAAATAATTGTTTATAATTTAAGGCAAAAAATGAAACCTCCAATGTTGTTTACTTACAATAATAAAATATGTAGAGGTTATAAAAATTACGCAGGATTTGACGAATTATGTAATATGAAAAAATATATTTTTATAGTATTGACTGTATCTATCTCTTTGAACATTCCTTATTTAAACCTAAACATTTATTTTTAAATTGATTTATTTTTGAACAAAGTGTTGAAAGTACTTAAAATCAATTTTCAATATTTTTCACATTAGTACTGGGTAATTGAGAAGCAAAGTACATCAAAATTAATGAAATCTGGACCAGATAAAGTTGTTCCAAAATATCAGAAGTAAACCTTTAAAATACTAAATTACGATCTCTTCTATTCAATCTTCGAATGCACAAACCATAAATGTATTATAATTAAAGTATAAATATGATGTATTATTAAAAAAAAGGCATACTAGGAAAGCAATTTACCGTATTCATAGTGCAAAAATATAATAAAATTTAAACATAACTAAATTGACAAAACTCAAACAATCTCTACTAACTAATATGAAAGTTCTGTAGAACATTATTTACATCATTATTATATTACACAATATATTATTATGTATGGACGCAAAAATTAATATACAGTCATGTAGTAATAAATCGTAGGGTCGTCAAAAGGGTCGTAGCACATGAAATTTTATTCAATTACATTCAGTCACGAACTTAGCCTATAAAACATTAATTCACACCGTATTTCCGAATTAAAAAAATCATTTAACTTTTAGAGAAGTTATGGTTGAAATATGCGCACATTAACAAAGGGAGGCGCAGCACGCACAATAATTATTTGACCACTCCATTACCAATCTCTGTCCGTAAAACAATATGTGTCGCATATCTAAATTTTAGAAAATTTGGTTGAGTTTTAGAGGATTTATCGTTGAACAATATACATTAGTAAAGGTGTTAGGGTGCAGTACATGCACATTTTGTCTGACCACGATCTGCAAAGAACTCAACCTGTAAAACATATGTCCTTTTCACGTATGAAAATTGTAAAGGAATCGGTTAAATTTAGAGTAGATATCGCCAAACACAATATATCAGTAAAGAGAACGCAGTATGTGCAATTTTATCCAATCATGTACAACTACACTCTCAGCCCGTAAAAATATATATTTATGTCATATACAAATTAAAAATTATATAAATTGTTTATGTTTTGACATAGTTATTGTCGAGCAAACATACTGATAGACATACAGACAGATAATATCATATCCTTTCCAACTTAAAAGTAAGAAGCCTACTTATTTCGCAGCTTCGATTCAACTATATATGTGGCGATAAGAAAATGAATAAATTTAAATTAAGTACTGCAAAGGAATTGTTATTATATAATGGATTTGACCAATTTAAACCTAACAATAACATTTATTTAAGACATAAAATACCTATTAAATTCAATTATGATAATTACATGCTTATTATTCATTTAGGAAGACAGCATGTGAGAGGAGATAGCATGTGAGACTCTTAACCATATATCTAACGTATTTAATAACCTGTGGATATTTGAGGAACACATACCTTCAATTTGGGCCTTTGCAATAGACCATAATGCTTGCAAATACTTGTTTGCACTGACCACATCCTAGATCTCCCTTATTTGGGAACTTCCACGCAGTATTTTGCTTCTTTAGTATTGTCGTTCTATCATAATGGAAGGCACGCCTCCACCCAAGTGATAACGTCGCAGTCGTTGCACACATCTTATTTCAATCAAAACTCATAATCGTCTCCAAAGTTAAAACCCAACTGTTTTCTCCAATGTTTTATATTCCATCACTTTCTTCGTCAAAGTCTGATCTCCATGTCTTTTTGTCTGCATCTGCTCTCGTCTGAATCTTCTGAATCTTTCGTCTGAATCTCATCCCGTTCACTCACAGGCTATGGTTCCTTCGGTGAGGGGGGTAGCTCCGCCTTTACTTCTTTTTGGCGCTCATTGGCTCTTTTTACCCAATTGCACCATTGCACATTTAGTATGGCCCAGCTCAGCTCCTCTGGTATTGCACCCCTAAATTTATAGTCTTTTGACCTTTAGGTTCAAGTCCTCATAAACCTTGGTGCCAGCCAGACTACAGCTTTGTTTGCCGTTCTGGCTACCATAAATTTCACAAATAAAAGTGTCTCATGTGAGAACAATTTCTGGTCTCACAATATAATTTCTTAATAAATATTCAGTAATATTGAAAGATGCATAGAACCAGGTTTCGTATTATTAATAAATAAAATATAATTCTCCATAAAATTAAACGCAGTGTCAAAGTCATTATGTACGTGATACCCTACCAAATCACAGGACGTACATACACATACATATACAAATCCTGCCAAACCACATAAATGTGAAATTAAATTAATAGTGTGTGACAGATTATTCAAGAGATTTGCGAGCGAACCTTACAGTATGGAATCTTACGTTCCAAATTAACGCAGTGAATTTGGAATTCATAATTGTCCGCATATATCTGAGGTTGCAAGAATGAATATGTAACAGCAGTATACTAATAGATTATATATATATATATATATATATATATACATTTATAATTCAGCATGTTGCAGATTTATCGAGGATGACTTGGAGAATCATTTATGGGATTGGGAAGGATATGAACTTAGAAGGGTATTTTAATGGTTGATCTTCGTTGTAACCATAGTTACCTAACGATGATATTATAATTACCACTATGCGAATATATATCCTGGTTTATTACAATTAATTTATTCCTATCCAATGTTATCTGCAGAGTCTTATTTTATAAGGAAATGTAAACTCACTAATGTTATACTTAAGAACATGCGATAATGATTTCGTGCAAAAAGTGTAAATTATCACCTGGATTAAGTGTTGCTGTTGAACAAAGTATTTTTGATACCAATAAAACATTTTAGTGCTTGAACTCAAAATTTCGTATTACGTAGTATTTTTTTCCTTATGGTTAGGCACTTGATACATACAATAATTCACCCATACATCGGCCAGAAATGGTGAACCATTTAGCCGTCCCAAGACGTTGCTTCGGCATACCAGTGGGGGCGGCATTCACTACGCCCAGCAATGCAACATCCATGCCCACATGTGGGACTCGAACCCATTGAATAAATAAAGGTTTAATTCAAATATTTCCTGCACAAAGCGTTAGAATTCGTGGAGCTATTGTAGAGAAAATGCAATAATTGTATTTCACATGAATGTCTCCTGTATTTTACAATTTCTGTAAAACATGTCTGCAGTTCAAGTTTTGTCTGCATCACATTTCAGGAAAATCGCTTGCGTTTGAAATGAGCTGTCGTTAAGCACTGCATACAGAGACCAACCAAATCAAGTTCACTGTGTTATTTTGCATGAATAAAAAGTTAAATATATATCATGTTGTCAATTTACATAACAATTAGTCGCGTTTGTTAGGGGTATCTTTAGTCGTCTATCTCCGCAATAGTCTCTGCAAACATCTCGTACAGTTTCAGTCCGAACATTTTCATCAAAACATGTCATCTGTTCAGCATGAAACTAAACATACCCACGATATCTATGAAACATGTACCAAGTAATAAATTAAAGTATTATGGCTTGGTGGCTGAGCGGTCTAAGGCAAAAGTTTCCTTGTGCTCTCTTGGCAGCAGAATTATTGATTCGAGTTACACCCTCGGAAATGGATATTACGCTGAACTTTAAACGGTTAGAGTGTTTTGCCCCCTCTGGTGCGCAGGGACCCAGCCATGTGACGGCAACATAGTTCACGATCCGGACGCTAAAAATAGGCGAATAACTGACGATTAAAATATTGAACCATAAAATGTCTATCCATTAAAATAAATAAGAGTCTAAAGAATACTCGGCATACGCTGCATTCTTTTAAACCTACCTACAAGGCAACGATAATTAAAATGCATTAATGGGTTAGATTTTTATACCACAGCATGTCTTAAATAACTGCTTATACATGGTGATCGTGAATTTTTTAAAAAAATAGAGAGGTGATAAAGTACACACCAAGTAGAACAATAATGGCAATGTAACTTAAGGCCGGATTCCACTAAAAGCGCCAGAAAAAGAGTAAAGTTGCATATCCCAGTTGATCCTTCCGCAGTGAAAAAAATAGACTCAAATAATTTAAGAATTTCACATTTCTATTCGCATAAAAGAAAGACTCAAAATAGCTACTCAAAGTGGTTTTCGGCAGACGTGCACATGTGACACCGGAGAATGAAATACTATCGAACCCTCTCGGAGACTATCCTGATATAGTGTTGATTGTGCCCGCACCAACAACAATTCTAGCGACGAGATCTTACAGGGGTCTCGAACACAAATCCCACAGGTGTCTCGAACACACATCATACAGGTGTCTCGTGCCAGGTACAGAGGTGCCTCGTGCAAGTCTCTCGGAGTCCAAGGTGTCCCATATACCAGTGTTTTTATGTGGGCCAAGAAGAAGAAATCCAGTAGATTAAGAGAGAGTGGATTTTCCACTGAGTTCCGATACTTTATAAATGTGACATATTCCGGACGGTGGATTGGACGCGGTGGACCTGTGGCTTTCTCTCCACTCTACATCTATCGAAGTATTCAAATTGTGCTTGAATCAATATAAAGCAGTGCCAATCTAAGTAAAATCAATAAACAGCAGCTATCACAACTGGAAGATAGATAAATTTCATAATATGACTGTCCAAATCGATTTTAATATATAATTTAAATTGTGAAGATTTTCGATTCATAATGCTATTCGTATCATTTACCATAGTTAAGATAGTCATTTGTCTTATATCAAATACTTGTTTCCAAACTAATAAAATAACTGTTACAACATCGTAAATATTTATTCCATAGAACATTAAATAACATGTTCCTTTAACTCATCTTGAATCTAAAGTAAGTAACAATGCATGCATTCACAGAATCTCTGAATACTATCGGAAGTTCTGAGCCTCTTAACTTGCAAATCCATCTCAAAGAACAGAGACTTAATATATTTGTGCATCAAGTATCGCTGTAAGTGTATGCAATACTTCACATATTCACAACCAAGTTCCATGCATAAGAAGTATGTGATACTCTGAATGTGATTAAGATACGAGAGAAGTCCATAATGTAAGATTTAAATACGTTTAATATTTATAGAGGTTAAGGATATTATAATATATCAGATATTAGAGAGCAATATTGTGAAATATCTGAAATGTGAGTACTCACTCTACTTTCTCATGTGTGGGTGATGAAACCCAGAAAGCACTCCACAGGAAGAAGGTGAGAAGGTCACACAAACTATTAGAATCCATGAGATTGATGTGTAAAAAGGCAAAAGTGTCAGCTGACCGTTTGCAAGTTACAGATACCATCACGGTAACAGCCAGACAGAGGCGATCAATAGCGAAATGTCTTTCGGTCTTCTGCAATACAAATGCACGGGAATTCGTAATGTAATTGAATGAGAAGCGATAAGCTGGTCTAAAAGTTGAGTCTAAGCTTGCAAATGGATCTTAAGCATGGAACAGAATGAATCTTGCAAATAATTCCGTCAATAGCACTCGCATTTAAGTACGAACAAAATAAATTGAGTGTAACTCAACTAGACTTTCGCATACCTGAATCAATTTTTACGAGCTTGTGATTTTTCTATCTTTTGCAAATTCCGCAATAAAAAAAAAAATGAAAAATATGTATCTTTGGTACAAATGAGTAAAATTATAGTATGTAAAAGGTTTGAAAAATATTTCGATTGACACTAAGTTTGACAATATATCCCCTCGGGGGTGGGGGACGCAACTGCCTTCCGAGGGATGCTAATGATGTCACTTACACAAAAACTGTATTGCGTATAATTTTCAGTACAATGATTGAAACAGTTAGGTATTGCAATCATTGAGCTGTAAATAAACCTGTTATGCATGATTATGTCATATTATGCCCTATGGTGCCATGTTAAAAAAATATAAGATTTTGAAATTTTTACTCGAATTTCAACAAATTCTATCATGTTCCAGATTTTTAGTACCAAAGTCGGATAAACAGTTTTGTGAGAATCCATTAATATTTATGGCAGCTATCGTCTTCACATGAAAAGGACCAGACGACAAACGGACATCACTCTAAAATTAATGTTCAAGAGGTCCTAAAACACATATTGGCATCAAAATTTCGAAGTAGAATATTTTCGTTAAAATAATTCTTACCTTACCTTATACCGTATTCTATAGTATGAGAAAGTAAAAATGATATGGTGACTTACATGGAGAGTACATTCATCCAGTCAAGTGCTCGCAGTCTCTCAAATGAGTCCAATGTAAAATATGATCAGAGAAAAATAATTATGTCGAGTTGGAACAAGAATTGCAATAACCAGCCCCCGATTCTTATGCTCTCCCAGAATTTTAAACACAATCTGATCTACTACACACAATGGACAGCCCGGCCGCCCATCTTGCTTCTCTATGTCCTCGGATGAGCCGGACAGTCTGGGCTTTCGACACAATGGACAGCAAATTTAAACGGTGTTTTATGTATTTTGTCATAAGGTAAAATTGTCCTTATCAAAAATTACCTGTATAGGACTTACCTATGATGCCGCCACTAAGGGTGGAGCATGTAAGCTCCCGGTTCTCAAGCTCGGAAAACGAACACACAATACATAAAGAAATACACATGCTTAATTGCTCAATTTATTTTAATATTTTACTTAATAGATATCTATTGTATCTGGAGTAACTATGCTATAATTAAATCAATTATTAAAAGACACATATTACTGACAATATTACATTAATATATATATATATTTACACACATAATAACTTTGACTTAAATTTCTTAAAAACAGTTTCCTTTAAACAATCGATAAAGAAATGTTCTTATAGTTCACTATTTCGAACTCGTTCATATGGTCTATTCATACGAACTGGTAGTCAATTAATTTAATAATCGTTAAAGGTGTGCCTTCCGTGCTAATAGTGACAATTGAAAGTTGGTTACCTTTTCTCTTTGTGTTACGTGCATATTCGTGCTATTTCAATGATGTAGGAAAACCGTTACACATCTAACTGCTCTCGCTAGCATTTTATTGCTCACATTCTCTAGACACTTTTCACAAAACCCAAGAAAACATGATGCTGACTCGTTCGAGAGTTTTAAGTCGACTCAAAAAAACCTCAGGTGCGTCTAGGACGCTGTCGCAAAAATTGCATCTCCTGGAAAGTTCTAGAACATTCTCTCAAACCTTTTTCTTTTCACATTGTAGTGTCGTTGTTGATTCGTTGAAGTGAAGAAGGGGATGCGCTGCTTATTTATGTTTGTATTGCCATTGGCTCCCTCCGCAGCATTTAAATAGCTCATTAGCTAGGTTGGCATCCGCAATTGGAATTGGAAAATGGCTAGGTTGGCATTTGTAATTGGGTGGAAACATGTAATACAAATATTGTGTTACATGATATCCCCCCTTGCAGAGAGAAAATTTCAGCACACGGTAAACATCGCACTGAACACATATGTGTACACATTGCGCCCACTGTGGAAATGTTGCTTTGATCCACTGCACATATATCTGTCACAGAAATGCAGATCACCGCATGTAAGACACACTATATTGTAACATTGACATACATATATCGGTGCATTACAACCGACATGTCACTAAAATGAAGGAACTCACTGTTCGGAAGATACACCATATCGTACTTGGTAACACATATATTGGTGTACATGAAGAAATTATGACTGTTCGGAAGGCACACTATATTGTCACATGGAATTATCACGAGCACGGAAGACACCTTATTGTCACATGGAATTATCATGAGCACGGAAGACACCTTATTGTCACATGGAATTATCATGAGCACGGAAGAATGAGTCACCATCCTGTGACTTAATTTTCAATGTTCCGGTACTTCAATATTTATATTTTCATTATGTTGCTTAGTACAGTCTATTGTACACTTCAAATGAAGACTATCATAATTGTTATTTGCATTTCTATTTATATACAAGTTCACAACATTACATTAAAATATACGCAATTCATTACCTTGATTTCTCATTTTCACAGACGTAAATAATTTTTAGACAATTTTTTAATTGTATATATTTCTTATTTGTTATAATGAATAACATATTATATATTTTTGTGTGTATAAATCATGACTCTTTTGAACACCATATTTATATCATATTACATCTCGGCCTTTAAAATATCAAATATATCATCAATATATATCAATGTACTCATTTTGCGCTTCAAAATATTGTGCATCTCACAATACGCACGAGCATTTCCTCTTCGACTGCCCTTTCGTGTGTAACAACGGGAGGAAGGGAGAAAAGAAAAAAAGAAAAAAATCGCTTGACCCGTAGCTTTCCTCTGTTCCTCTCAACGCGTTTCTATGGCAACTGCGAATCTGTTGACCCCCACGGCGAGCCTTGAATGAGTGTCTTCATTGTTTGCAGAGCGCAAACTTACGTAAAAGGGATTTTAACTGCCTTTTGCATGTATCGCTAAAGGTTTAAACGTTATCGTGCAAGTTTGGCGGTATCCTCTTCTCAAGCGCGGGCTTTTAGACTGTCCGGTGGTGAATGTACGAGCTAACATTGACGTGGGATTTTCTGGCTGTATCTTTTAAGGAATTTATTTACACTTTTTCTTTCAAGTTCTTTTTTTGTATTCTTACTTATATTTATTCTACTTATCTTGTTAATAATTCTATTTAATTTGATATATATATATTTTTTTTTATTATTATTATCTTATGACCTTAACACAGATCTGACTGTTGAATTATAAGTTTGATTTCATGTACTTCTAATTTATTGGATTTATTTATCCCTTGTTGCAACAACGCGTGATATATTATTTTATGTGTAGTATTATGAATATACCATGCTTTTGTTATGTTATTGGTATAACTGACTTTATGTTCCCGTTTCAGCATAACTTTACATATTTATTTATTTAAATATATTCTTTCATATTTAATTTTATCTGTTATTTCTTTTTATTTCCAGTGATACTTAATTAATGCATTAATTTATTAATAATACTCAATCATTTATCATTTACATACAATTTTCTGCATTTTCCTAAATGTATTTTATTTTTATATACCGGCCGGTATTTTTAAATAACTATAATTGCCAGCAATTATAATTTTAAATTTTGATACATTGATTGTATGCTTACAATAGAAATTTTTTGTATTATTATCGTACTATGCAGGGGAGATTTTCTCCGATGTTTATTTTTAGCCTGGATATTTACTTTGAAGGTGACTAGCTTTCGCCGTACAATGGCCATATATGGAGCTGTTACGCTGACTGTGAAGGCTGGGACATTAATCCTTCTCATTCAAGTTTTATTAATCCATATATGTAATTAACTTTTATTTTGTTTTTTAGATTGCGTGTTTTCGTAAAAGGTCTGTATAAACTATTTATGCCATATATATTTATTAATTTACTAATCATTGTTTACATCAGCTGTGAGTGTTTATTTTGACTTCACACTTTTATTTATTTATTTATTTATGATTTTGCTTTTATTCTGTCAGCTTTTTATAAACTATTAATTAATAATTTTTTGATTTTGAATATCCTGTACTTGCATTTACCATGTTCCATGACTTTATTTTGAATTTTATTAATTATGTTATACTATTTTTTCAAGACCCGTACAAGAAAAGGAAAAAAAAAAAAAAGATATCATGAATAATTCCATCCCACACATCTTTATCATTGGAATGTCTACCTTGCTCTTAAGCATCTATCATTGGAAGACTTGTATTTTTGATGCCCACTACTGACTGTTACCACCTTTCGTTTTCAAGCAAGACAAATTGCAAGTAAGTGAAATTTAATTATCTCTCTCCTTCTTTCTTCTAACACCTTAGTTTATTTTATTTTAGAACATTGAGGGGTATTGTATGTATTATTTATCACTTCTACATATTTTTTCTGATATTTATTGCTCTATTCATAAAATGTATCCATACATAAATATTTATTTATTACCTATATTTTTATTTTATACTCATATTTACAAAATCCTCATATTTACAAAAATTTTATCCTCATATTAATTTTACAAATATGTTATCCTCATATTTATTTTACAAAATATATTATCCTCATATTTGTTTTATAAAAAATATTATCCTCATATTTATTTTATTTTATAACTGCCCTACGAGTTCGTAGGTCCGAATCTCCCTGCTCTTATCCCCACTTACATAGTATTTGACAATGTCCATTTTTATAATGTAGACTAATTTTTATTTTGTTTGGAAGGGAAAAAACATTTAGTTACTATTTTCTTTCACTTCAAAATTTTCCGAGTCTCCGTTTTTATTTTGTTCTCAAACATTTTAATTTCCTGAAATCATCATTGTATTACATATTATTTATACTTCAGATATCTTTTATTTTTATTTTTTTTTTTTTTTACGTCCACTGAATTATTTACTTTACTTATATTTTCTAAGATTAAATTTATTTATTTTACTTATATTTTCATATAAATTATTTATCTTTTATCATTGTCCGTTCATTTATTTAATATCTACTTGCATAAAAGGGACGGGAATCTAGAACTTTTTAATTTTGCTGTACTGCTACTTGATGAAACGCTGATAATTTTAATAAAATGGGGTGGCGCTAATACTTTTACGTTGTACACGTTGATACTTATTGACAACATTACTGCTAACCAGTCAACCCGCTGACAAACTTTCCTACTGTTCTTTTTTTTTTTTTTTTTTTTTTTTTGCTGTTGTTGCAGAAAAATCCATGATTTAAAAATTCCTATCCGCTGGACTTGCCTTCCTCCAGACAATTTTTTTGAAGTTTTATTTAATTTTGCGATTTTGTTGACTACCGTGCATTTTGGATAACTATCATGCCTATCCTCACACTAAGTCTTCACTACTACACACTTTTCCTCAACACTACAGTTTTCACAATATACCATACATAATATACAATACACAATACATACTAAAATAACCATATACTTTTGCTGCCCTATGTTTTGCACATATTGTGGCACTATGCTATTTGTAACACACTTGTTGTCTATTTACTTATTTATCACTTAATTTTGAAAGTTGCTCTATCTACATAAATTTTCTATTATTATAATTATATTCATTTTCTTTACATTAACCAAAAATATCTATTTGTAGACTACCTTCCAACTTAATTTTTACATTTACTGTAGACTACCAAAATTATTTCAAAATGCTTTCCAATTTAATTTCAAAATATTGTAGGAAACTAATATATTTTATAATACCATCTAATTTAATTTAAAAATCATTATAGACTGCTACACATCTTGTAGAATGCTTTCCAATTAATTTCAATTTTATTGTAGAATCGTAAAAACCAATTATTGCAGAACAACTTCTAAAATATTCAATAACTATTGTAGAATACTAAAAAAAATTATTTTGCAGAATATCATTTGAATTAATTTTAACATTATTGTATAATATTACACATACTGTAAAACTTTTCCAAATTTTATTTTTGAATTCACTGGCTCTACACCTTGTGCTGCATTTATTTGCATACACTTACTATTTATTTCTGCTCTATAATATTTTAATTTTTCCACTTAATTTAACAGACAATTTTAATTTTTTTTTTCTTTTTTTTTTTTTTTTTTATTACTTGCGTTGATAATTTATTTAAGTACACCCCGTCTATCCTTTACACACTAACAGTATATATTTAAAACTCAACTTCAGTATCTTCAGTACTGGCCCGCAATTTTGGCTAAGCTTCCCACACAACAATTTATCTAGCAAAAGCCCGTGGTTCGTTTCCGAACGACACGGCACCAAGTCGATCGGCGCCATGATTTAATACACTGTTATACAATTCTGACTCTATATTAAATATTTATGCTAATACATACATATATATACAATCATATAATACATATTTAAATTATCATTTTCATGCATTTTCTTATCATTCTACTGAGTTATATCTCATTATTAAATTCATTGTTAAATTCAATATTACATTCCACTTATTATTAAATTCACTTTTATATTCAAACTCATTATTAAATTTAATATTATATTCAAACTCATTATTAAATTTAATTTTGCCTTTTACTTATATTTTTTTTTTACTTTCTCTTATGAAAATTAATTCTCTCCGAGCTTGACCACATACGGCACCAATTCGCGCGGCGACATCATGTCATAAGGTAAAATTGTCCTTATCAAAAATTACCTGTATAGGGCTTACCTATGATGCCGCCACTAAGGGTGGAGCATGTAAGCTCCCGGTTCTCAAGCTCGGAAAACGAACACACAATACATAAAGAAATACACATGCTTAATTGCTCAATTTATTTTAATATTTTACTTAATAGATATCTATTGTATCTGGAGTAACTATGCTATAATTAAATCAATTATTAAAAGACACATATTACTGACAATATTACATTAATATATATATATATTTACACACATAATAACTTTGACTTAAATTTCTTAAAAACAGTTTCCTTTAAACAATCGATAAAGAAATGTTCTTATAGTTCACTATTTCGAACTCGTTCATATGGTCTATTCATACGAACTGGTAGTCAATTAATTTAATAATCGTTAAAGGTGTGCCTTCCGTGCTAATAGTGACAATTGAAAGTTGGTTACCTTTTCTCTTTGTGTTACGTGCATATTCGTGCTATTTCAATGATGTAGGAAAACCGTTACACATCTAACTGCTCTCGCTAGCATTTTATTGCTCACATTCTCTAGACACTTTTCACAAAACCCAAGAAAACATGATGCTGACTCGTTCGAGAGTTTTAAGTCGACTCAAAAAAACCTCAGGTGCGTCTAGGACGCTGTCGCAAAAATTGCATCTCCTGGAAAGTTCTAGAACATTCTCTCAAACCTTTTTCTTTTCACATTGTAGTGTCGTTGTTGATTCGTTGAAGTGAAGAAGGGGATGCGCTGCTTATTTATGTTTGTATTGCCATTGGCTCCCTCCGCAGCATTTAAATAGCTCATTAGCTAGGTTGGCATCCGCAATTGGAATTGGAAAATGGCTCCATAAGGTGCATACTCCATACTCACCACAAGGTGCATACTCCATATTTATTACATCCATTTGTTCCAAAATCGATAGAGAGAAAAAAATATCTCTTTCATTTGCTTTATTTTAAATTTTTCTTAACTCTCTAGAAAATTATAAGCTAGCATTAGATTTGTCAAATCTGTAAATTTCATGCACGCTCATATGAATGTTGATAAATATAGTACTTTAATACGCCTTATACACATTACAGTACATAAGTACGTAATGTACATAATACACTAACATGATGTACTATATAATATAATGTACGAATATAATATAATATATTGTACTTAGTACGTAATGTACATAAGTATTTATGTGTTTACTGCACATACGTACAATAAGTATACGTTTTACGCACATTACAGCACATTTATGTACATTACATTTTATACGACATATGCACACTCAGTTTCGTCTATTGTTAAACTAATATCCATCTTCCGCCAATGATCCTAATTCACCACAAAAATTAATTTTGTGACAATCATAAATTTTACATAATTCGTATTTTAATCATAAGATTTACAAACATTTTTATTTAATACTATATTTTGGCACAATGTACCTAGACATTGATTTCATACACATGTGGATATACACACATATTCAAGTATCCTACAAAGCTAAACACCTCGATAATTTTGTAAGGAAATATATGATAGTGTAAACAAAAGTTCTATCTGAAGAAATTTACCATGCCCGTTCTGATTTGACCCAGACCGCCCGACCTACCCGAAGGTGTAAGGTATATATTTGGACATCCGGGAAGTGCCACTCAATTTAAACTGGAACAAAGGGGGGTACGTATCCATGGGGACTGTACCCTCCTTCCCCTACCACCAAGCTATCGAAAGAACTTATGGATTCATATATTTAACGTGCCTGTACTCCACGTGAACAAGGAGACCACTTGGGCAGAGGCGGGAATCGAACTCGGGTCGTCCGAGTGCAATCCTCGCGCGATAACCTGTGTGTTGAACCACCCGGATCAGGTCCAGTTTAAAAAAGTGACTGCTGGGCTTTATAGCGCGTCATTAATAAAGTCAAGATAACGAAACGGGAGAGACGAAAAAAGCCAATTACAAAATTGTGGAACATTGTATAATCGATACGAATGGACAGCAGGAATGGATGACACGCGTATATAGAATGCAATAAATATCAGGTTGCAAGATGTACAACTACGTCATAATACTCTTAAAAGTTTCCGAACGAGTGTATACTAACATAATGCCAGTGACATAGTACTCATATTCGACCGGTTCTGGACATAATCCCGACAGCCGAAAACCCAACAAGCCAGAATCCCGGCAGCCGAAATCCCGACATGCCGAAATCTCGACAGGGTCGAAATCCCGACAAGTCAAAATCCCGACAAGGTCAAAATCCCGACAAGGTCGAAATTCCGGCAAGTCAAAATCCCGACAAGGTCGAAATCCCGACAAGCTAAAATCCCGACAAGGTCGAAATCCCGACAAGTCAAAATCCCGACAGACAGCCGAAACCGACTTTTGCACAGACTAATACAACACTAAGGTGGTCATCGCAGTGACGTCACTAGGGTTAGAATTTACTAATCAGCACCCCCCCCCACGCACATGCGCTGGACTCACGCTGGGCACACGCACATGGCTGCCTACGCCTATATGTATAGCTTGATCAAAATTATCGGCTTTTTTACATCTCTACATTTTACAAATTGCCGACGTGGTTGTCGAGTGGTCAAGGCAAGCGTTTCCCTAGCAATCGCTCTATCGCCACGTTGTGGGTTCGAGCCCCACGTAAGGCATGGATGTTTGTGTTATGGGCGCAATGTGATCCCCCCCCCCTCTGGTGCGCCTGGGGCAA
The DNA here is from genome assembly GCA_951213105.1 of Amaurobius ferox. Lineage (NCBI taxonomy): Eukaryota > Metazoa > Arthropoda > Arachnida > Araneae > Amaurobiidae > Amaurobius > Amaurobius ferox. Next base: position 116,809,252 of record OX578143.1, on the reverse strand, counting down.
CGTCAATGTACGGCTAAATGGTTCACCCTCCGGCCGCTGCAATAAAGGCGAAGGACGAAGGTCAAAGTGCCTGGCTATTAAAAGAAACACATTTTACAAATTAATAGTTTTAATCACTAAATCATAACAATGAATTGTGCTTGAATTGTATACAGCTGGTAAGATATTGTGGGCACCGTTTTGAGCGTGCCGTCCATAATCCAATAAGGTGCCTGTGATAAACGTTCAACATTTGCAGCTGTTGTCAAAATCAGAATTCTTTCATCTCCAACTGAAGAATCTCTAACTAAAAATAACTCACCAGTTAAAGTGCTTCTTAAAGTGCCAGAATATATGGCCATTGTCGTAGCAAGCGGATGGAGACAAGAGGGAGCGTGAGCCCAGAACATTCTAAATACGTTGAATACCTTTCTAAATACCTTGAATTCTAACCCTAGTGACGTCACTGCGATGACCGCCTTAGTGTTGTATTAGTCTGTGCAAGAGTGGGTTTCGGCTGTCGGGATTTCGACCTTGTCGGGATTTTGGCTTGTCGGGATTTCGACCTTGCCGGGATTTTGACTTGTCGGGATTTCGACCCTGTCGGGATTTTGAATTGTCGGGATTTCGACTCTGTCGGGATTTTGGTATGTCGGGCTTTCGGCTGTCGGGATTCTAGCTTGTCGGGATTTCGGCTGTCGGGATTACGACCCAGACCCATCTTCGACATAAAAAAAACAGACTCTTCACTAGATTCATGTGCATGTAAGTGTAATTTCATTTAACACACCTGGTTAAAACAGCTGTTATCCAATAGCCATATAACCATATTATGTCAAATAAATGCCTTTTGCAACAGATTTATTGTGTCAGTAGAAAGCACTGAAAATTTTGCAATTGAATTTTTTCATCTAACCAGCTTGTTGCCGAATTTGTATTCTAACTTTTTAAATCCTCAACTACAGGCTCTTTAAGTGCATTAATGAAATCGAGGATAATAATTTGCCAATAGATAAACCTAACGTGTACACTCATGGATCTTGAGGACTTTAATGTGCTTGAGAACTGGAGTGGATGATGACATTTCTAAGAACCATTTATAAGAATACAGATAGATGCACAGATCGACCTACATCCGGAAGTGATCGATATGCATTAATGTGATCTTAATGTATCTCCCCATCATAATAATGGAATTGAAAATTTTCAATAAAGCTATATATTCTCTAAATTATTTTAAGAACCTTTATCAACAATTACGATGATATTGATTGCTTATTCTTCTCAGTGTATTTCAAAACATTAAAAAGTAAAGTATTTACTAATCCAGCCAAAAAAATGTGATGTGGGCAGTACATGACTTTCCCTACAGACTCAAATTCATTTTCTCTTTATTTCTTTAATAATTCAATAAATTGAATTTAATTGAGCAAAATAAAAAGCATAATTATTTGATATTCCGTTAAATTGCGGATCCTCAAAAGCGGCGTAGCAAAAAATGCGAAAAAACAAAATTTCTCAGGAACTCCTAGAGTAACGGAGTTGATCTTATTTTATGTATCGTCGAAAATTAAGTATAAACCAAGTATTTAATTGATACATTTAATCATGTGTAGTCTTTAAATTTTATATTTTGACAGTTTTTGCGGGCCACTACGCAAAAAAAAATATATATATACCTTCCCAAATCGTAATAAAATATAATCAACACCAAGGTAACATAAAATTGACTCACCTACCAAATTTTATGAAATTTGGTTAATTAGGAGTTGGGTTTGAGTGGATACATGCATTGTGCAGACAGACACTCAAATACACACAGACGTCATTCTAAAAATAGTTTTTTCGTGTTATTGAGGTCCAAAAACATGTTAATCCATCGAAAACTGAAGTTGCGATTTTTGACATGATTCCAATATTTTCTCTGTACCTTACCATGTATTGCATGGACAGTAAAATATAGTAATTATACCTTCATAGAGAATGAAATATAGTTAGAAGAGAAATAATAACCACTAGTGTTTTCAGCTCAATAGTAATCAGATGGTTTTATCCCGATATGAAGTACAGTTGGCGATATTGAATTCGTATATGGAAAAATGAGCAGTTCTGCTTACTACACAATACTAAGCAAACGGTTTCGTCAACGTAGACTTTAAAGGGCAGGTTGAAATTAGTTATGTAACAGGACAATTACAAAATGCATGCATAAAAATAGTCACAGATAAAAAAATACTTGAATCTAGGACATAAAAGTCACTTCATTTAAATATAAAAATATCATAGAGTATATTATATATATATATATATATATATATATATATATATATATATATATATATATATATATATATATATATATATTTCTATAAAAATGTTAAAATCCATTAACCTTGATCTTGATAAATATATATATAAATTAGCTTCTAAATATGCTATGCCTTTAGAGGCATTTAATATGTGGAAATTCACTTTATTAGAATCTATTAAAAATGCTATTAGTAGTATTAAATTTGCCAGATCCTTATATAATTTTGTTAATATTAAACCCGTCATTATTAAATTCATTCATTACAAAAATCATTTGTTATCACCTATGTTGATAAAGCCTCTAATAATTATGCTATTATCTGTAAAAAATGTATATACAATTTCTGTTAGATTATTTAAAAAATAATAGTCTTTTTGAACTTGATTTACATTCCTCTAATAGTATTAAATTAAAAATTATCAATATGTATAGTGACTTAAATACTAAATATAAATATCTTAAATTTCCATATATTGTGCTTAGTCCAAAATTTCATAAAAATCCCATTAAACTTCGAACAGTAACTTGTGGGCATAATACTTATTCTACTGCTGCGACTAAATTACTTCTAAGTTCTTTAAATCAAATAAATGATAGTTTACGTCAGTCTAGCAATTACCTTATTCTTAATAATAGTAAGGAATTAAATAATATATTAACATACCTTAAAAATCTAATAGGATTTCAAACTTTTGATTTTAAAGTTCTTTTCAATAATATCAAGATCTATGACCTGTATGATGTCATTTTGGCCCTATACAATGATTATATTACTAATCTTACATCTAAAGCCAGTTTTGTTAATTTTCCTAAACTTCTTCACTTTGTTATTTTCAATAATTATATTTTTCAAGGAAATAAATTATACCTACAAGTCTCAGGAGTTCCAAAGGGTGGTTGCAGTAGCAGTATGTTAGCTAATTTATATCTTTATCATTTTAAACAGTCTTTTACATCTATAGATTATAAAATATACAGATATGTTGATGATCTGATTTGCTTAGTACATACCGAAAAATGTGTCATTAATATAGATTTCTATCCTGAGAATTTGGAATTAATTAATAATGAAGCTACTATTAGTAAAAATATTAATTTTTAGGATTTAAATATTTTTGTTGAACCTTCTAATAGAATTGTTACTAATTTATATGATAAAAGAGACGCTTTTAATTTTAAAACTAATAAAATTTTACCATTTAATTCCTGCAACTCGCTTCTATTGTTTAGAAATATAATTCTTAATCAGCTTTTTAGAATATTTAGTTTATCTGATAAAAAATTCCATGCTTTACATATTGATAATCTAAAAATTACCACCAATTTATATAAATATCCTTCTTATTTTGTAAATGGTATAGTTAAAAAATTAAGAATAGCTGGATTTTCTGGAATTTTATTAACAATGCTTTAAATTTTAGCCTGACATCTCCCTTCTCTTGTTTTAATTATATTTTATTTATACATCCACTTATACATTAGCCTTTCTTTTATTGCCCCTCTTGATGGTATATTATCTTTTGTACATGTCTTTTCGTATTACTGTTATTTATTTCTTACGAATGGCAACAGTATATCTTATTCCTTTGTAAATGGCAACACTTGTCACTTCTTTCTGTGTTTCTGTGCTTACTAGGTTTGTGTGTATTTTCAGTCAGTTTTTTGGTATCCATTTATCGTTTATATTTTTCTTATTTATGTATGTCGTCCAAGTAGAAATAGTTTATAGATATAATCTATCTATTTCTTCAGAAACATACATTTTTGTGTTTGCTTCTACAAAAAACTTGGACATGATTAGATTTTTGTAGAGGTGATCAATTCATGATTTAGACTTAGAGCCTCGTCCACGTGTATAGCGTCAGTGCTTGATTTCGTTTGTTATTCTTTTTTCGATTCCATACCTTTGTATTTTGATACTTTTCATTGACGTTCGATATTTATTTTATTTATTTATTTATTATTTTTTTTCCATTAGTTTGAGGAATTGTTGATTTTTACTTTTGTTTTGTAAGCCTGTTAGATAGTTGAATTTTTGTGTTACAGCTTCTCACTTTTCTTTCATTGAATCTTCAAAGCCTTTTTTTCTTATATATATATATATATATATATATATATATATATATATATATATATATATACAGCGTGTATATAAACTGATGGTCAGAACTGTAAGGGGTTATAGAACTCACCAAAACAAACAACTTTCACAATACAATATGGTGTCGAAAAGCAACCACGAGAGGGCGCTATCTCTGGAGTGGATGAAACGTCGCATCAAAATGGAGAACACAGTAAATCCGCGTGCTACACGTTCCAGTTGCCACCAGCAAAGGTTCTCCGTGAATGTGTGGTCAAAGATCGTCCACGACCAGTTAATTGGCCCTTATCTGTTACCAGACCGCCTAGACTGACAGAAATACCTCACCTTCCTCCAGCAGGTGCTGCCAGATTTACTACGTGTTGTACCAGCAAATCAACAAGTGATTACGTGTTTCTAGCACGACGGAGCACCAGCACATTACACCAGGATTGTGCGGAACTATCTGACCATTGCCTTTCCGAGCAGATGGTTTGGCTTTGCGGTGGTGATTCCGTCGCGAGTCCTCCCGATCTCTCCTGCCTGGATTTTTTCCTCCGGAGACAGCTAAAAAGCGCCGTTTACGAGATGCCTACCGAGTGACCAGAGGACCTTGTCGCCCCAATTAGTGTCGCAGCTGCAGACGTTCGTGAAATGCTAGGAATCTTCCAAACGGTACGCGATGCACTTCGTCGCCGCTGTGTCGCCTGTCTCGCAGTTGATGGTCGTTCATTTGAGCATTTGTTCTAAACATTTTGTCAATAAATTTCTATTATTCGTCTTCACTATATTCGTCTTCTTCACTCGATTTTGACGCGACGTTTCATTCACTCCCTGAGAAACTGCCCTCTCGCGGTTCACCTGTTGCTTTCCGACCCCACATTATATTGCGAAAGTTGTTTGTTTTGGTGAGTTCTGTAATTCCTTACAGTTCTGACCATCAGTTTATATACCCCCTATATATATATATGTGTGGGTGTGGGTGTGTTTGAACGGAGAACATATTAAATTGGTTGTTATGAATAAAGACAGTTTGAAAACATTTTTTGTATCATGAAATTGCATCTCTATGAACTAAATTTAAAACTTGTATGATAGCTTACATCATTGGATGAAAGATTGCTACAACAGTAGAGGTCGATGGACAAAATGTTAAAAATCTCCGATTTCTCAAAGTGACATGAATGAATAAAGTACAAAGGGGCATACTTATGTCGTAATCTGCACTTGAGCGTCTACAAAGACCGGACAGATATTATTTTGATACACAGCTTGACATCTATCTTTATTGTACATTATTTAGAGTACAATTTAAAAATACGAGACGGTTACATTATGTAATAATATATGTACGGTTCCATTTTGTAATAATATATGTACGGTTACATTATGTTATAATATATTTGCTTTGTTTTTGCCAAAAGATGACAAAATGCTCGAAATTACTTCACTTAGTGTATAGTATATATTGTGGCCCTGCATGCCTAGCAAGACTAAAAACTCCTCTTCAATACAAATATACATCCCATTATAGTGACTGATTGAAACTTTGAATATTTTACTAGATTAAGAACTGCTAATCTTGTAAATCCATCTCAAACAACAGTGAATCAATTCCTTTTGTGCTTTGGAAATCCTTGTCCATAAATAATGCGTGACCTAATTCCCATCCAAATATCATGCATACAAAATTTGCAGTCCTCTGAATGTTACTTAAATTATGGAGCAGTTCCTGATAATCTATATTTCTAGTGCGTTTAATATTCATATTATCTAAGGGAATCAATATTTTAGATGAAAAACTGCATTGCAAATTTAAATCAAGAAAAGAAGAATTGACAAATTGTGAAAATATGTAATTTAAATGAAAAATTTTGAAACTATGTAATGTAAATGACAATATGTGAAACTATAATGTAAATAATCAGATTATCTTCTTCTAATTTACTACTAAAATTGTCTGCTACAAATGCATTGAAATGAAAAAGATAGGCAGCATTTGAGAACAACATGAACAAATATTTTCAAAATAAAATTTTAAAAAAATTGCGATATTTATGTTAGGAAGCTAACAGATTTTGCGATCCGTAATATTTAGTTATACTAGTTTAGTTACAATAGCTTAGTTTAGTTTACTGCAGGAATTCAACTGCACATTTTTCACGCGTGTTATGATCGAAATATTATTTTTTATTGTATTTTATTCTTTAAAATTAATTATATTAACAAAAATATTTTAATTCCTGTAGTATAATTCAAATATTTTCACCCCTGAAAAATTTAACTTGTTCTCCAGTTAACTTTATTGCTTATAAAGTAGAAATAATTATCAAGAAGAGTTCATGGTTCTATATATGATAATCTTGTTGCTTTATAACATATCCAATAGATTTAGTGTTGTTTCCATATATCCACCGTCGTTTCAGAAGTGGCACAATTAAAAAAAAATCTAGGTCAAGGGAAATCCAGGAATAATCTGCCTCTTAATCCTGATAGGCCAAAAGACACTTTAAGTAATATGACGCGGAATTTGCATTTCGAAATTTGCATCTGGATAGTTGTTCCACCTGACTCTTATTAAGTTGTAAATACAGGGTAATTCAAAACAGATGGGGCAAACTTTACCAGGTGGTAGTATACACCAAAGCAAGTATTTTTCGTCATAGTTTACCGGGTCGGAAATGAAACGAAAAAGCTTTACATGGCGTTCACTCGTTGGGAAGTGGCCGCTCCACAAACTTAAAAGCGTCATTCTGTTTGTTATTTTCTGGTTGAAGAATGGTATGCTTATACAAATTCCATGTAGGGCAGAAGAAGAACCCTTGTGCAAATTTTCGTAACACCGAATGTACGGTTTTATCAGTGTGCAGCACTTATTCGCAGTTCCAAATTTTGAGAGGCCGATCTGTCATGTATTGACTTCTTTTTATGGGGATATCTCAAGAGTCTCGTCTATGACACTCTCCTTCAATCCAAAGAGGAACGCGTAGCCAGAATTTCGGTCGCTGCTGCCGAAGTACGCGACATGCCTAATCTGTTTTAGAGAGTTCGCCAATCCCTCCATCGCCGCTGTGAGGCAAAAATTCAGGTTGGCTGTCTTTTTTTTAACCATGACTGTAATTATTGTTTATTAAATGTCATGTACGTTTCATTTCCGACCCGGTAAACTATGAAAAAAAAATACTTGGTTTGGTGTTTACTACCACCTCGTAAAGTTTTGCCCATCTGCTTTGAATCATCCTGTATAGTATTCTTTAATGTCACTTTATGTCGTCATAATGGCACCCCTATTTTATCCATACTGGGCACGTGAATTGCTGATAAAAACGGGGCGAGAAACCCACCGCACTTTCTAAGTTGAACGCCCTATTTGAAATTTACACAATTACTGACATGACACCAGGGAATTTACATAATTATTTTTGAAGTTATATAACTTGAAATGTTGAAATTCTATACATTAATTAAAGCAATACAGCATCATTTGATAGCCGTTGAAAGATTCAGCTCTTAAGTTGGAACACATGTGAAACTAAGAAAAGGGTTACCAGGAAGTACCCGGGTGAAACATATACCCAAATCAAGCGGATATTGTTTTGCATTTGGTACATATGTTAAAAATCCAGAACATTTTACTTCCAGTGTCCTTCTGAATATGTAAAAATTATATAATACTTCAACGTGCTATGTCTAATTATATTATAACGATGAGAATGAAATAAGAAATCGAAACTATTACGAATGTGCAAGTGAAACCACAGAGGACTCCCCTTAACGAAACTGTATCTCATCGCTACTGCTTATACGTTAATTACGTTAATTTTAAGCAGCTCTTTTCTAAACTCGCAGTGCTAATTTACTTAAATCGTCAAATCTTTAATGTATTTTTGGGAAGTTACGTCGTTGCACATTTGCTGGTTCATATACTCCCCTACATATCATTCTATTAATATTTACCCAACTTAACCATTTTGTACTCTATCGCCAACTCTAAAGTGTGTACCACCATCTTAAAAGATACAAATTTAGGATACCGTGAATGCTGCAGCATAAATGCGATAATTAAATGTTTTTCCTGAATCAGGAAACATTTTTAAACGGAATATAAATAAACAGTTCTTATTACTTGTGAATTTGCAAAGTTATTTTTCGCAAAGGTTATTATATTTCGCTTTTCAGTAACGGATCTGTGTTTCATGGAAATCGGTACATTATCTAGGCAACAAGTAAATGGCTAATCGAATTAATAAATGTAAATCTTTCAAAACCAGGTTGGCATACAGTCAGGACGCAGCCGGTACTGACTAAATTCTGGAACAATATATTTTATTTATCCTTGTGTATCTTAATAACTTATACGATATACGAAAAAAAAACAAATATTCAACTTATACAAATAACATATTTTTATTACCGCTAAGGGGAAATAATTATGGCGGCCGTTCTTCCGAAACTGCTAGTTTCAAAGAACATCTCATTAGTTGCTGTCGAAAATGAATGATTTCTTTACAAATGCTTTCGGAGAAATAAATAAATGAGGCAAAATCTTGGGTCACCACGGTTGAAACATTGGTCGAGACATTTTGTGTAACAAAGGAACTATTTAGTTGCAAAAGTCGGATTCATTCATAAAATGACAAAATGACAATTCTATTTTTCCGATCTTTGTTATAAACATAAATAAAATGTTCTCTTCACCACTAGCAGCATTCTTATGATTAATTATATGAAAAATTACGGAATATTTATCTGAATGGCAAGACGGTAAAAAAATATATGATGTGGGCAGCTCATGACTTATATAAAACAAGTACTTTTCTTTCCTGAAAAACTCCCTATATAATGCCTTACCTACATGCTTTTCTGCGTAACAGCAGTCCCTACATAATGCAAGTACTTTACTTCTTTTAACGCGAAATAATGATGGACAAGTCGCAATGGTTTAAAGATTGAAAAGCATACAGACATGTGACGCTTTTCCGGATGACAACATGTAAAAAAAATTTAAAATGCCAAATTAACACATTTTGCTCAAATTTAACTTGGTAATTGGAAATATTGTAAATATATTTCAAGCAATATATCCTATATATTAAAATATGTTAATTATAATTTCATTAATTCGGCGTCAATTTTGCTCAATTTCGCAACTTTAGCAAGTTTTTTCCAGTTTATCCATAGCTAATCAACTGATGGGTTTAAGAAAATTAAATTTCTGTATTCTGGAGCAGGTTTTGGAAATTTTAAGGCGTTGCTATTAAATTATAATCGCTGAATGTTACGTCGATTTTTTATATCGTAATATATAATCAAGGAGGTTTTAAAAGCACAAAAAGCCCATAACTTTTAAATTCACGAAACTTTGTCTATTAATCGAATGGATAAAGTTCAAAGTTTGTTTGAAAACCCGTTTTCAGATTTTTCTGATTGTGTCAAGATGGAAACTCTATGATGATATTTTAGGTCACCCAGGTATTGATGTATGTGAATACTACCCAAAATCGTTGCAAATTGGACTAAAACATAAAAAAACTAATAAACTAATTCGAAATTAAAAAAAAATACCGCAGAAGGTGAATATATTTGGGTCCTAAAGTACTTGTGTATCAACTTTCAGCGCCGTACGAAGATTAGATTACTCACTTCAGACTGAACAAACATCTTATTTTCTTTATATTAGTTTCTCTGTCTTTTGCAGTATTGAATACTAGTTAAGGTATGTTTTTGTTGGTGAAATTAAATGATTCTTAATACGCCAATCGTATATTTATTTGTCTTTTCAAACTACAAGAAAAAGTACTTTCTGAAAGAAGCAATTTTGTAACACTATACAGCGTGTAATTACTTAAAGATTCGTGAATGAACTCTCTATAATAAGTCATTCAATGAAGCAGCAAGTAATGTTAAACCTATTGCCGCTGATAAAAAATAATTATTTTTCTTTCATTTCTGTCCCTTTAGAAATGATTCTTTTCAACAACAGTTGATTAATTTATATCTGAGATGATTGATTTTCTGACTGAAGTTCAAGAGACTTAAATCAAAATATTTTTAATAAGTTTTAAGATTGGAAGATTGTTGGATGAAGAATTCTTTGAAAGAGTGAAAACAAATGTTATCAAGTACAATGTGAACAGAAATTTATCCAATTGAGATTTGTTAATTTTTTTTTAAATTGAATTTCTTATATTTAGGTTATCAATTCAGATACAATAAACCCCGTTTATAATGCGCATTTTCGATGATATCAAACCACCAGCGTTACAAGAACAGCCGCGTTAAAAACGAAGAGTTCTATTTTAATACTCATCTTTCAGTGTTTTTTAACGCTGAAAGATAATAATTGTCTGTTTTATTATTTTTTAAATGTACTCTAATGTTCTATAATTAGTTGTCTGTTGAACAAATATATTTACAGACTGAAAAATATTCTAAAGATTTTAATTAATTTTATTATTTATTTTGTTTGCTGTAGAATTGCAACTACATATAACATACGACATCACTATATTTACAAACTGTAATATACTGACATGCGTTTCAGTAATTACGATACTATAGAAGCCATAATGTATGTATTTTGTTCATAATTTCCCTTTTTATTGTGGCAAATTGAAAACGGGGAGATGAAAAAAAAGCGGTAAATATGTTTATACCCCAGTTATATCCGAATCCAAAGTTTAACCGAGGGCTTTGAAACCCGGGACTTCTACATGTTTTATAATATAGATTCAAGCATAATCTTGAAGCTTTGTTTGCGAAGAAGATATTTCCGTAAAAATGTAAACAATAACCGTGTATAATGTGAGACATTAAAGACCTATGCAAACATGGTGCGAATTTGATGCTCGTAACACGACCAGGCAGTGAAAGACATTTGATTCACATGAAGTGCATTTGTAGAATAAATAATTTTATGACTAAACTACATATTGTGTTAAGACTTGAAACATTCTGAGGAATTGAAACTGTTTTCATAATGTAGTCAAAATACCTTAGTATAAGGAAAGCTATAGTTTTATAACACTCTTTCAATCCAGCGAACACCATCAATTGACAGGTCTTGTTCTTAACAGTTATGCTCAGTATGAATCAACCATACAAACTGTTATTGTCTGTTAATTTTATTTTATAATTTCTACTTATACAAAATTCATAGAAAAGTTATACAAATTCAGAAGTTATACAAAATTTATTGAAATTTTTCGACCAATGACAGTTTATGAAAGAAATGTAGGCACTGCAAAGCCTTCTGAAAAATGGAAGAGATACATTCCCAAATCCCTGGAATTTTTGCTCTATTTTCCTTACATGCATAGAATAATTTATGAGGAAAGTATTGTGACGTTGTCGTAAATTCGAATTAGAGAAATTCGGAAATTCGAAAGATAATTTTGACAAGTGGGGGGAAAGTAGACGAGATGTGAATGAAAAGCGTATTTGATATTAAGAGAGAAAAAGAAGGGAAATTAATACTTGGTTAAGAAAATTACTAAAATAAAACTCTTATTAATAGTTGGTGAAAAGCCTTGCCGCCCCAATCGGGAATCGAACTCATGAATTATATATATATATATAATTTATTATTTATATATATATATATATATATATATATATATATATATATACATGCAACAAATATTGTTGTTGAAGACCCAGACCGTCCGACTCGTCCAGAGGACTTAGAGTAACCAGTTGGACGGCCGGAACAAAAATTGTTGTAAAGTACTTGTGACAAAATTATGCATTTAAGGACTATATGGAAAAAATGAAGGAAACACACTGCTTCGCAATCTAAATGATATATTTTATCGAAAAGCATTCTTTGAACTTATTTTTAAAAATATCAATTTATAAAAGACTACAAACGTTAAAATAAAACACAGAATAAAGATAAACAATCGGTTTCAGAAAGCTATTTTTTCTGTTTAGTAAATTTTATTCAAATAATATTCGATCACAATATTTTTAAATTGCCACTAAATAAAAGACTGCGGATAATTAAAAATGTACTACATGGAAAAACGTTCTTTCAAATTACTTTTAAAAATACCAGTTTATACAAAATTAAGAAAATTACAAATACTAAAGGAACACAACCGGTTTCAGAAAGCGATTTATGTTACATCATCATTTTTACTCAAATAACAGTTGATCAAAATATGTTTCACAAACTAATAAATAAGTTATTCCGGAGGCTAAACTAACTACTTCATCAACAAAATCCATTCGGTCACGTAATTTTTAAAAATACCAATTACAACGAAAATTGAGAAAATAACAAAAACTAAATTAAAAGAACAAGTCTCAGAAACAGGTCAGTCACCATCATGGACAGAGAAATAGGTTATTCTTATAGTAGATGTGCGACTAGGAATTGAGTTCACACAAGATTTAGGTGAGACAATTTTATGTTCAATATTTATGAGCGTCTTAATGTTTAACAATGGAAGCAGACGTGCTACGCTAGTTTTTACAACACTTTGACCCGAGAGGTAAGCTAGACAATAAAGCCTAAAGAGTGAAGTGTAACCATGAGAGTGGTTAAACAGAATAACCAATTATGGAAGATGTCGGGGCGCAGTACTCAAAGTCGGCCAATCAGAGCCAAAGAGGAGTGTCAGACCTCAGGCGAAAAGAGATGGCAACATATGGAAATTTCGAGAGATTCAGACGACAATACAATGAGTTAAGAGTCATGAAGAAGTCATAAAATTCAGAAGTAAGAGTAAGATTTCCTACGATAGTTCGGAGGCAATACACACGAGAAGTCATGACGAGTTCTACGGAATCCAGAGGCAAATGTGAAACGACAATGTCCTGATTACAGGTTCCTTAAGTGTTTGAGAATACAATAAGCAGATGCAGTACGAGTAAGGAGCCCAATACGTAGATTTAAGACCAGTGCGATATACGCAGATGCAAGAATTGTGTTCAATGACAGAGTAGAAAATGAAGGTATGTGACCATTATTAATTGTAGTAGGTCTGTAATGCATTTTGGAATTATTGAGAAACTGGTCTCACAATTGCTCTATTTGCCGTAATTAAAATGAATAATTGTGTAATTAATTTAATACGTATTCTATGTTGTTAATAAATGATGTTATTTGTAAAGTTAACAATGGTGCAATTAATGGAGTGGTATTATGTTAATAAATATTATTTTACAGAACTCGCACTGATGATAAATAATGGTGGGTTTTAATAGCGGCAGACAACGCAATGTGTAATACTCCACGAATAATGTTCCACGAATATGATATACGTCCATGTTCAAGAGAAGTTAAATTTAATATATACTTTGCATAATTCTCATATGATGGTTAAAGCGGTATTAGTAAGTAATCAACGCAAATAAGAATAAATAAACTTTAATGTTTTAGTTACAAAAGTGCGGTATTAATTGTAATTAACGCATTAATAATCTTAAGAAATTTAGTAGTCTAAAGGTAATCTTTAAAGTATTCATTTACTGCACCACAGTAGATAAATGCCTATTAGTGAATTGTAAGGCGTCAAAATACAATACTATTACACAAAGTATCTACTCTCGGGAATGGAACTAATTAGATCCACAAGAATGCTGTTAACAAATTTATCGCAAAATATTACATATGAAAAGTGAACATATTTCACAGTAGTTAATACATTTTTTAATTTTATGTAATATTTTGATAAATTTATTTTTAAAATGTGCAATATCTCAAGAACAGTTTACGCTAACTTTCCAAAGTTTATATCAATCGTTTACTAATGAAAAATTACATAAGATATGCTCATTTGCTTAACGTTATTGAAGGTTCATATTTTTTAATGAATTTTTCAAAACTTCGTTCGAAAATTTAGATATGTTTCGAACACTCGACTATGTTTAAAATAAATAGGCTTGCAGTATTGTACTGATTGTAATGTTTGTACCAAATTACGTTCGAATCGCTCTATTCGTTCATAAAATATTGTCTATACAAGCACACGGACACACACACACACATTTTATTTTACTTAATTTATCCTACTTAAAAAATGTATTCCACATAAAGAGATACATTAATTCTACATAAATTACCGATTTGCTACTTAGAGAAATTGTCTAGGAAATGCGCAATAGATGATGGGCATGGAAAAGTTAATGTATAAGCAGCGAATTCTATTCTCACCTGGCGAACTATTTCTCTCAGATCCATTTGCTTCTAAGAGAAAGAGTTCAGAGAACGTGCAAAAGATGGCGAAAGTGGTAAACTCAATTCAGTCACCTCGCCACCTATTGCTCATCTGGGGAACAAGTTTTCTTGGATTGATTTTCTACTAAGAGAAATAGTTCAGAGAACTGGTAAGAGATGGCGGGATAGGAACGTCAATGTGTAGGTGGCGCTATCTATTTCTCTTCTCGCGAACTATTTCTCTTTTTCACAATTTATTCATTTGCGTGTTTAGGTAAGATATATTGTAGTATTTTAGTTGCAGCCCAGAAAAAACGATGCGTATGCAATTTGTGACAATACGTTGCACAGCGATCAAATACAGAATCTATAAATAACAAAGTGGAAAAACTTGTGTGCATGCAGTTTAATAAAGGATTCTTTTCCCATGCACAGAATGATAAAACTTGATTCCTAAACCGTTTCATGCCTGCATAGCATTCTATATCTATTAGACCTATTTAGTGTTGCTTTTCAAACTGGTTTTAGCTGTTCGATTGCATTTAGCATACCTGCGAATGAATCCAAAATCATTTCTAACCTATTTGCCGCTCTGATCTGAAAATCAAAAGATCGGAGTTTGAATTCATTCTTGGGCTTATTGCATAAATGTTTCGCAAATTACGTATAGAAATACCTTAGTGAGATGATAATTTGAATCAGAAACGTACGAAGTATATTTATAAATAAAATAAATCTGTTGTAGGCAGAGCATGGCATTTCTTATATAATGAAATGAATTTACTTCTTTCACAGTGAAGAAAAGATGTATAAGATCCATGGCACAATGATTTTAATGTTGAATTGTACATTTGGCGCTTTTCCAGATGGCAACATGTAAAACTATTTAAAAGAACCCGATTAACTTATATTTCGCGCAGTTTTAATTTGGCAATTATCCATATCGATAGCATCCTCAAAAAGTAATTTAGTCCATATATTCAAATAATAATATATAGAATAAATATATTACTAAAATAATAATGTAATAAATAAACGACGGCAGAGTTATGAATATGCCAAAAATATAAGGAGACAACAAGTTTCGGAAATTCTTATTGAAAATGTGTGAATATTACAGTAAAATCAATTGTATAACTCAATTTCTGGAGCAACATCACTACATTCAAATGTTTAACAATTCTGTTCCATTCAACAGGCTTGTCTTTATCACTAAATAGAAAATTGTAACACATATTTGATATGATCAGATATGATATAATTTAACAGATTTTAAAATAATTAATTAAATTAGGATCATTCATTCAAAAAATATATTGAAATGCGTATGTTTAACTCTGTATTATGATATGAATTTTCGCATAATAATGAGAATATTCCATTCTCTTTTATAAGCTATCTGTAAAATTGCACAAATCATAAAAGAATATATGAGCTTATGTTCAGCATAAAATGGTAAACCTGCACTAAAATACAAATAGACATTAAAATAAAAGTGGCCAATTCGTATTTGCACATGACTAAAAATGTTAGAGTGAAATATAAATAATTCACATATATATGTGTGTTATCGTTAGAGTTTGAAATCCGTTATTTCACAGAATACCTAGTTATAACATGAAATAACCGCTCAAGTCAGTTAAAGTGTAAAACTCACTTGTATTCTATGGTTTAACTAGTTATTTTATAGAATAACGATCTACACCCCGTTAAAGTGTAAAATAACCCAGTTAATAAAGTTCCGAATTCAAAAAGGCTGTAAAGTGAAAACCACTGGTCAGATATTTTTGTAATTACAACGATAATTTGCTGAACTTAATATATAGAGATTATTGTAGCCGAATATTTTTTGCGCAGGATCTCAAAACATCAACGAGAAACACATTTCTTTTCCACCCCCTACTGAATTTATGAACTCTTCCAGATTGGGGAGGGGAGGGGGTACTTGTTCGGTAGACCGTCTAGTGTATTGCGCAACTGTTGGTGTTTTGGCGCTAGTTCATTCCAATTAGTTGATTGTACTTTAACTATTTATTGTACACTTTAACTGACTATCATTAGTTAATTTATAGAATAATTTGTTGGTTCATAGAATAACTAGTTAAAGTGTAGAATTATTAATTTATTGCACACTTTAACTAACTTGATCAGTTATTTCCTGAAATATAACTAGGTATTCTATGAAATAACTGAATTATACACTTTTACGGTGACATAAAAGGACTTTGAGGTGTTAAATATTAAAAATTGGCGAATCATTAATCCCAAGAGGACAGCTTGGGAGAATCTTTTGAAGAAGTCCAAGGCCTACAGTGGGCCACTATAACACTGTAAAACATTTGCAATCATGTTACTGAAAATTTTCAGGTGAATCACCGGTCCGTAATGGAGAGTGAGGTTCCTGATATCTATGATAATAATAATAATAATAATAATAATAATAACAATAATATATATATATATATATATATATATATATATATATATATATATATATATATATATATATATATATATATATATACATATAAATCTTATTTATGAATACCGTAGTGGAGAAGTGAACAAATCCATGGTTTAGGCCTAGCCCTTGTCCATGTGTATGGAATTAATGCTTGGATTTCATTTGCTTTTCTTTTATCAATTCAATACCATTGATTTTTAATGATTTTTTTTTAATGTTTCGAAATTTATATTTTTTTTCCCATTTGATTGAATATTTGCTGATTTATACTTTTATTTTGTAGGCTTATCAGAAAGTTAAGTTTTTCGAGTTACAGCTTCTCACTTGTTTTTCATTGACCTTTCAAACTATTATATATATATATATATATATATATATATATATATATATATATATATATATATGTATATATATAGTGTATAGTGGCATTCTCGTTTATGCTCTTGTTCTATGAATCAGTTGTTTAGTAGGAATTTTCATCTATGATTCATGTTCATATTATGTTTTACTTATATGGTTAATTGTCCTGTTTCCTGTTCTGACTCACTGGACGGGTCTGGGAGGTTCGCTATGAACGTTCGTTCTATCTCCCAGGTTATATTTCGTCATGTCATGTCCATTCAAGTGCTTCTAGATATTTTTCACACTGTTGATGTTGATCGCATATACACGTGGTGAAAGAAGAAGGGTTCCTGCCTCACGATAATACAAATTTTTCTAATGTTTCTTATCTTCAATTTTCTATCTTTTGGTGCTTGTAGTCTGAGTTTGAGCATTTATAGTAATGCACTATTGCTCAATCTGAAACAGGCATTTGTTTGTGTTAATTAGAATTAAATACTCAGGCCTAAAGATGAATTTAATTCTGAGTAATCTTCGAATTAATCTTTGATTAATCTTCGGGCAGGTGTTATTCTTTTATATTATCGGTATTATGGCCGTGGTTTTGCTTCTATGGTGATGTTAATATTTCACGTTTACTTGAATTAAATATTTTCATTATTATTACATTTTATAATATAAATATATATATATATATATATATATAATGTATATTGATTTAATTCTTTGTAATTTACATTAATGCCCAATATTTTGTGACAAATAAACTGTTTCATTCAGCAGGCTTGTTTCTATCGCTAAATAGAAAAATGTAACACATATTTAAAGATATGTTATGATTAGCATATGGTTTTTACTACATAATGTCGTTGTTTCGTGTCTTTCACAGCAAAACAATAATATACACCGTTCAATGTTTTCAACATTGAGTTCTACAATAACCTTAGGCGGTTGTTTGTATGTCAACACTAAACACTCTTTAGAACTACCAAATTAACTTAAATTTTGCGTCAATCTAACTCGACAATTGCAAATATGAAATATAGCATCGGCGTCCATTTTATTAATTGCCCCATTTTATGTAAATTTGTCCATACCAATAACAATTTACCTCATGTTGAAAAAATTAGCAAGTTGGCGATATTTCGTTAAATTAACTTTCAGACACTGCGTATGGAAGATAAAGTACAGCTTATACGACAAATATTATGTTTAATGAAATTTTAGATACAATTATTTGAAAACTTGCTATATTTTGAGAACGGTTCACGTGGAGTTCTGAAGCATGCGATTCGTGTTCTAAAAAAAAATTACGTATAAAATGATTATATTATTAAAATTTTTTAATGTACTGATTTTTAATGTTTTTTTTTCAAAAATCTGATTGAGAAAATGTTGAGGTTGGTCTTCCGGATGCTCGAAAGCGTTTAAAATCCATAGAGATCTAATATTTACTTATTGTAATAATCGTGCAATTTTTTAAACTTATAATTCGTTTATGAGATACCTTGTCTAATTCGTTTATGAGATACCGTCTCTAATTCGTTTTTGAGATACCGTGTCTAATTCGTTTATGAAATACCCTGTCTATAGCTTCACGAACGCAGATATACCCATATACTGAAACACATACACAAATACGAGCATCCCCACACTAACATACGCACATATACACACTAACATACACATGAGGGCGCGGTAGCCCAGTGGTTAGAGCGCTGGAATTGCACTCGGTAGGCATGGATTCGATTCCCTCCGCTGCCAAAACTGTCGCCGTGTTCACGCGGAGTGCGATCACGTTAAACATGTGGGTCCGTAAGTCCTTCCGAGAGGTTGGTGGTAGGGGAAGGAGGGTACGGTCCCTGTGGATGCATCTCCCACTGGGTTCCTGTCTAAATTGGGAGGCTCTTCCCGGCCATCCAAACAGTTACTCTACACCTTTCTGATAGGTAGGACGGTCTGGGTCTCAACAACAACACTAACATACACACACACCCACTGGCGTAAACACAAAAACATAATCTAAGAACAGTTCGATTCGAGTTCAGGGAGGCTTGATACCTGTTCTTCCGTTGAATTTGACTTTTCGACCACGTCAAAATAATTTCCTTACACGTTATAATTTGTATATAGGGAAATCAAAAAATATTCCCTAAATTCCGAGGCTTTATTTCTTTTAAATGTACTTACTGCATTATAATGTTTAATACTTTAATGCATTAGAAATCTTCGCTAAAGAATAAATTAATCTTTACTGCTCAATTTTACAGATACATACAACTATTTACTTTTACTTATTCTACGATTGACGAAGTTATAATAGTATAAATTTTGCAGAGAAACAAAATTAATTTAATATTATTTTATGTTGCTCTAGAAATGCTTAATAAACTATGCAATGATAGCTATCTAAATTTTAAGCATATTCTTCATCGAGTATAATTCAGCAAATCCCTGGAAAGTCTCAGTAATTTGCTTCAAAATGATAAAAGTTAGAATTTATTAGCATAACTCTACTTTATCTAGCAGTACAAAATATTTGTTCGCTTTAATTTCAAATACACGCCTGCAACTTCGAGTTGGTGAAATATTCATAAAAATTTAAACACTATCTCTGTGTAGAATGAGTTCCATTAAGAACATATGCAAACATGATGGATTTGGATGCTTACAACGCTATTCATGTGACTGAAATTTATTTCGCATAAATGTTGTCTAGTACGTAAATTATTTTATAATTAGAATGGAAATTGAACATGTGTTTCTTTTTAAAATATCCGAAACAGCTATGTAAACATGCGATATCTCACATAAGGATGGGGAACAAAAATGTAATTCTAGACTCCTCAGAATTCTTTAAATTACCTAGGAACCCCAATCATTGCATATTTTTTGTATAGGTTATGCGAAAGCATAATAGAGCGAAATGTTTGATTTTTGCACAGGGATGTACAAAAAGGGGGTGGTCAAAAAGTATTTCCAGACTGACCGGTAACTTATTTTGTAATTAGAATGAAAATTGCACAAGTGCTTTTTTTTAAAATATCCAAAACACCCATGTAGACATGCCATATCTCACATAGGGATGGGGTATGAGAAAACAATTCCAGACCCTCAAGAGTATTTTTAATTATTACCTAGGAAGCTGAATCATTGGACAATTATAGTATCGGGGCGTGGTAGCCCAGTGGTTAGCGCGCGGGAATTGCACTCGGTAGGCCCGGGTTCGGTTCCCTCCGCTACCTAAACAGCCGCCGTGTTCACGCGGAGTACGATCACGTTAAACATGTGGGTCCGAAAGTCCTTCCGAGAGGTTGGTGGTAGGGGAAGGAGGGTACGGTCCCTGTGGATGCCTCCCCCACTGGGTTTCGGTGTAAATTGGGTGGCTCTTCCCCGCCGTCCAAACAGTTACCTTACACCTTTCTGGTAGGTCGGAGGGTCTGGGTCTCAAGAACAACAACACGTATAGTATCGACTGTGTGACAGTCTAAAAGAACGGGATTTTCGATTTTTGTCCTAGGGATGAACAAAATGTGTAAGGTCAAAAAGTCTTTCTAGTCTGGCGAGTAAATTATTTTATAATTAGAATGGAAATTGCGCAAGTTTTTTTTTTTTTTAATATCCTAAGTAGCAAAGTAGACATATCATATTTCAAATAAGAAATGGGGATCAGAAAGTAATTTTGCACCTACCAGAAGCCTATCAATCATATGGAAAGCTGAATTATTGCATACATTTGCTCTATCGGCTATGTGTCAGTCTAATGAGCCGGATGTTTTAATTCTGCCCCAGCGGAGAACAAACAAAATGTGGATCATCAAAAATTATTTCCAGACCTTCACAAAGCCCCTATTATATGATCTAGAAGACTGTATACCTTTAAATACCTAGTATCGGTTATATAGAGCACTACACATTGTTAAACAAAATAAAATGTATTAAGACAAGTGTTGTAGCTGATTTTTAGGGTATTTGTATTTATGTTCTTGACATATGACGCAGAGTATGACTACTATTAGTCATGTCAAAGACAGGGCTAACGCTACTAAATAATTAAGCTTCAACTTTTTAAATGTTTTATTTTCTTTAACAGTGCATGGTCTTTAGCGTTGAAATAGTTATTGTAATTGAAAATTTATCAAGTCAGGTTTTGATCCCGTGATGGAGTTTCAGTATGAGAGTCCCCAGTATGAGATTTCGTATGGGTCCTGATAGATTTTAACCTTTCTTTCTTATTTTAAGTACTCTTGAATAAAAAAAGAAAATCCAGCTCAATTAGATGCGGTACATTTGTCTGCTCTGTATGTGTGCAAAGATTCACCCTTTTAAGCAAACGGTGGAATGCTTAAGGCTCTGGAAATACATAACACGGAAACTCAATTTCGGCGGAGGGGGTTTATAAAAAAATTCGAATAAGTTAGGTTCTGTGCGATGGTCGATACTGTAAGTGTGCAAAGATTCCCCCTTCTACATCACACACAAGGGGTGCTTCTGGTGAGTTTTAAAACAATTTTCGAAAAAACTCCACTTTAGATTCCCCCGGGGGGTAAATCGCAAATTTGGTCACGCTTAGTTCTGGCCGATAGTCAATAGTGCAAGTGTGCAAATATTGCGCTTTCTAGGTCAGAAGGGGATGATAGAGGATATGAAAATATAGTTCAAAATTCCCTATTTTCTCCATCCGCCAAGGGGTATATCGAAAATCCGTAAGATTTTGTACTGGAGACGACATTATAAGTGGGCATAAGTTCAGTCTTTTAAGTCGCCGAAGTCTTCTAGAGGGTCTGTAAAGACAAAATTTATTATGCATGTTAGACATTATAGATAGTGATATATGGGGAATTTGTCGACTTATATGAATCATCTGCATTCATTTGCATCATGTCTAAGCCCTTGATAACTTTATAAAAAAACTTTTAAAAAATTTATATGAATATTATGGACATTAAGTCTGAAAAAATATATATATTCTTCTTTTTGATAATGATTGTGGCTAAAAATTATTGAATTAAAATTCGTAAAGCTGAAATATATGGAATTAAAATTAGTAATGCTGAAATATATGGAATTAAAATTAGTAAAGCTAAAATATTTGGAATTTATTCCATATATTCCATAATATATGTCCATGTTTTCATAACGAATATTCATAAAGTATTCTATAATGTATGTCCATTTGGCAAGTTACGGGATGGAATGCGTGCAACATTCTTAACAATAATCACGAAAAGTATCTGCCTGCTTTAAATATTGCATCATTTAACTGTAGTTTTCGAGAGAGAAGTAGAATTAACAGTCTGAACTAGCTGTGGTGCTTTCAGCGTGGCATTCTCTATTTTATTGCAGTGACATTTTTAGCAATCACTTCTTTTAACTATCCCTTTCTTTTAAAAAATAAACATAGTAACAAACTTATCCGCTATGTGGGCACAAGGTTGCTAAGTGTCCATTCCCCAAATAAGAACTTTTGACCTGCATTTAGTCCACTTTTGACGTGGTATTTTCTAAATAAGTGTGAAAATTGCAAACCGTGTACACCTGTGCAATTGGTGTGATATGAACTCTCTCAAATCAGAAATCAACCACTTACCCGATGGACACAAGTTAGAGATGATACTCCGTGAATAGTACGTTCTAATATGTCGCTGATGTGTAAACCCATGTAGTAAGCATGATGCTTCCTAGAAAAGAGTGAATACAGCATGCAATAGGTGTACATGAAGGTAGCGGAATTGATACCTCCTAAATAGCAGTGAAAGAACGATGTTAATAGAGGTACAAGATCTAAACTTGATCAAAGTGACGATGTAAAAATGGGACGTTATAATCGGAATTATGCCCCTACTACGGACATAAATTAAGCCGCAATTTCAACTATCATAGCGCAATTAGACAAATTCATATATTTGTATTATTGTTAATTTAACATCAAAACCCCTTAAATTTAAAAAAACAGTTTTTATATTTCCAATATTCGATTTTATCTTCCTCCCCACCCCTCCCCGTACCGACGAATAAAATTTAAATCGAAACAACGAATAATTTTAACACTATCACCACAATTAGCCCAATTGTGCTCTTTTCCGCAAACAACGCAATTTTTTATATTTCCAATACTCCATTTACTTCCCATTTTGGCCGCTCATGAAACTGCGAAAGAAACCAGAGGGTTCCGATCCCCCCTTTCCCCGCAATTACACAACAGCCAATAGTTTTGCCTTAATGGCCTTCGAAAGAAATGAAATTTATTCGAAATCCATTTCGTCCAAAGAAGGTGGCGCTTAAAAACGAACCGCGACCAGAGGATTTCGTCGATATTTTAAAATTTGTATGAAAATCTAAGGTCTCTATAAATTCGGCCTTCTAGAAGATAATGAAAATTTATCTGTCTCTTGATAAAACGTCTTTCGAAAATAAGTCCTAACTTTACTTTTGAAGCAGGTGATATATTTTCCGTATGGGTATCTATTTAATTCGTTTTACGACGTCCTTTTCAATGACGTGGAGTTAAAGTATTTTGTAGGGAAGGAACTATCGATTTTTTTAAACGTTCTACAGTACAGAAACAAAGTTTAGCTCAGTTTTAAGAACAAGGGACGATCGTAGATAAAAATTGTGGTAAGAATTGGCTTTTGAAATGAGTATTTATGTTTCTGTTTGTCTCCTTTGTCCCGAAATTTTTAGAATTTGTCCGCATTTATAAATTTGCAGGGTACAAAAATCATCGACTGTTTTCGAAATTCTGGCTTCCGTTAAAAAATTTAAATCAAAAATCGAAAATTGAGGACAAAGATGGCGACAAAGATGGCGAATCGAAAACGAGGACAAAGATTACATCTATGCTTGGGGTTTCTGTGGCTGAAAACAGAGCATTACGAGAAATATAAACACTTTAGGTGTAAACACCTCCAAACCTAATGGATGAAAACCTAAATATTTTTTCTTGTTTTGCCGTATAAATAGTGTACAGAATATAAATGTATAAAAATGTATTTCAATATTTTTATAATTTAAACTTTTGTTTTTCGAAAAAAACTACAAAAGTGTGTGTCTGAGGGAGTTTTTATTTTCATTTTCCTTACTTCCACTCAAAATACCTTCGGAACTATTAAATATAGTTTTAAGTAGGAAGCGAAACAAATATATATTGGGAAATTTATTTTCCAAATATATGTTTATGTTTAAATAAAAAAGCTCTTATAATTGAGTATAATCGTCTTGTTAATTTGAAGAAGATAGAAAGTTTGCCTTTATCAGTTTGTAATGTTTATAGCTGAAAACTATAAGACCCTAGTTATGAACGATAAACAACAATTTATGTCTCTTTCAAATCCTTACAAGTGCATATAACTAGATTTTGGGTCGAGCTCTCATTTTTACTTTCCTTATATACATAATGTATAAGGAAAGTATTATGACGGGGTCGAAAATTCGAATTCGAGTTTTCGACGGGAGAGCACGTTTCAAGCATCCCTGATCAGGAATCAAACATTTTTGAGGTGATGTCTGTGTGTGTGTGTGTGAAAGTACGTGTGTGTCAGTGAGTCTGTAGAGACGAAATCTCACGAACGAATAGAGCGATTCGAATGAAATTTGGTACAAAAATCACAATCCGTGAATACTGGAAGCCTATTGTTTTTAAACGCAATCGAATGTTCAGAACCCCCTAAATTTGCGAGTGAAATTTTGAAAAAATACTCAAAAAATCAATTACTTTAATAAAGTTACGCAAATAGGCATTTCTTATGTAATTTTGATGTAGAAAACGATTGACATAAACTTTAAAACGCTAGCATGAACCGTTTTCGAGATATTGTACATTTTTAAATATATTTAACAAAAAGTCCCATAAATAAAAAAAAATAATAACTGTTGAGAAACATGTTCAATTTCATATATAACACCATGTGATAAATTGTGTGACATCATTCTCGTGGATCTAGCTAGTTCCATTCATGAGAAAATATACTTGGAGTAATACTTTTGTATTTGAACGCCAATAGTTATTTACCTGCTATAAGAATAACTTATGTCTCCGCCCATAACGCCTGGTCAGATTTGGGCGCCGAATTCGGAGGGAATGTCGCCAACTTGGCGACTTTTTACTGTTTTGCCAAACTAACGAAAATCTCGCCAAATGGATAAAATGTCGCTAAATCAATGAAAATGACGACTCATTGACGAAACTTCAATATCTTGGAAAGAATATAATTATCTACTATAAGAAAATCCTATTTTTCACTGAAAAAGTAGTAAATTCATTGCATTATATAAGGAAAGTCATGTGTTGCCCACATCAGATTTTTCTAATTATAGTGGTTATAATTAAGATGGATTTTCCAATATATAAAATGTCACAATCATAGAAGCTTAATCTATTCTTCTACTACTATTTGAAGTATTGGTATATAAGCTCAATATATTTTAGTTTGATTGCAAAAACTAGAAGATTAAATCAACTGGAGGATTTCAGTGAGGTTTAATGGTGAGTTTTGAACTGAATATATGGGATTATACGTATTTATGTGCCGCCGGGCAAGTTTCTAGTTTAATTCTAGTCTAAAACCTCCTCAGATATATAGTATAAGTTTAATATATATACCCCAAACAAGTTAATTTGCTTACGGGTGGGACAGCGCCGACTCCTAACGGAGAATCTAAGAAGAAGGACGCCAATAACCAAAAAGAAGGACGCCAATGTCTGCAAAGGGGGATCGATCTGTTTGGGATAGGGTATGTCAAATACCTGTCTTTTTTAGAATTTCTCCGTTTGCGATCGACCCTGTTCCGCCCTTAAGTAAAAGGTTAATAAAATAATTTGATATTTTGACGTAAATTCATAGTTGGAGCATCCAGATGAAATAGGGTTAAAAACTAAAGGGATAGGTAAATAAACAGTAAGCGAGTAAACATTTAGTGTGTTTACAGCGCATTGAAAGCCTGTAAACAAAAGAAATGAGGCTGAAACAATCGAATAAACTTATTGAACTTTACTGGAATTTTTATTTTATAAAATGTTGTTCACGTGAAACCATTTCGACTCCATCAGACTTGAACCAATCCAGATTTTGGTTTTCTTTTGTAAAGAGTCGATTCTCCTCCACTGCTGTTTTAGATGTTTGTCGAAAACATTTTAAAAATCTATCGAATTTTCTGATGTCGTGCATATTTTAAATGCGTTCCACCCTCGAAAGCCATATTTAAAAAAAACATATTTTCGAGTCTACATTTCTAGGTCATATACAAACAAACATACATACATACAAACATACATACAAACATACATATATACATACATACAAACATACATACATACATACATGCAAACAAACATACATACAGAAAATCGCGAGGCTCTAGGCCAATTTTCGAGTTTGCAATTCGAGGAAACATACATACAAACATGTGTACATACATACAAAAAATTGCGAGGCTTTAGGCCCATTTTTCGAGTTTGAAATTCATGGAAACATACATACAAACATGTTTACAAACATACAAACATACATACAAAAAATTGCGAGGCTTTAGGCCCATTTTCCGAGTTTGAAATTCAAGGAAACATACATACAAACATGTGTACAAACATTCAAACATACATACATACAAAAAATTGTGAGGCTTTAGGCCCATTTTTCGAGTTTGAAATTGAAGGAAACATACATACAAACATGTATACATACATACAAACATACATATACTAAACGCAAAGCTCATGGCCAATTTTCCAATTTGCAATTCCCGAAAACATACATACAAATATACATACATACAAACCCTATCACGTTTTAATAGAATAGTTTAATTTTTCGTGCACAATTGTAGAATCAATAAACAAAAATATAATAATACAAAAAAGTACACCCCACAAATGTTTAGGGGCGCGGTAGCCCATTGGTTAGCGCGCTGGAGTTGCACTCGGTAGGCCCGGGTTCGATTCCAGCCACTGCCAAAACTGCCGCCGTGTTCATGCGGAGTACGATCACGTTAAACATGTGGGTCCGAATGTCCTTCCGAGAGGTTGGTGGTAGGGGAAGGAGGGTACGGTCCCTGTAGATGCCTCCCCCACTGGGTTCCGGTCTAAATTGGGTGGCACTTCCCGATCGTCCAAACAGTCGCCTTACACCTTTCTGGTAGATCGGACGGTCTGGGTTTCAACATCAACAACAACAACCCCAAAAATGTCTTATATAGCTACGTATTAATAAGTAACAACTGTTTCAAAAAAAATTATTGAAATTATTTTGTATAATATTTATTTCTTAATTGCACAATAAAGAATCTGATGTGGGAAGCACATGACTTTCCTTATACAAAACAATTAATTTACTATTTTTACAGCAAAAAAAAAAAATGTTATTCTTATAGAAGATATTTAAATTATTCCCAAGATATTGAATATTCGTCAATGAGTCGTCATTTTCATTGATTTAGCGTCATTTTTATTTATTTGGAGTGATTTTCGTTAATTTGGCAATATTTAAAAAAGTAACCAAGTTGACGACATTCCGCCAAATTTGTCGTCAAAATCTCGCCAAGCGTTATGGATGGATAAATAAGTTATTCTTATAGCAGATAAATGACTATTGGCGTTCAAATACAAAAGTATTACTCAAAGTACCATTTCTCATGAATGGAACAAACTAGATCCACAAGAATGATGTCACCAAATTTATCGCATGATATTACATGTGAAAAGTAAACATGTTTCTCGTGAGTTAATATTTTTATTTTAATTTATGGGATTTTTTGATAAATTTATTTGAAAAATGTACAATATCTCGAAAACAGTCGAGCTAGCACTCTAAAGTTTATGGCAATCGTTTTCTAAGAAAAAATTACATAAGAAATGTCTATTTGCGTAACTTTAAAGGTTTTGATTTTTTGAGGATTTTTCCAAAATTTCACTCGAAAATTTAGGGGGGGTTCTGAACATTCGATTGTGTTTAAAAACAATAGGCTTCTAGTAATCACCGATTGTAATTTTTGTACTAAATTCCATTCGAATCGCTCCATTTGTTCGTGAGATATCGTCTCCACAGAATCACTAACACCCACACATTCGCACACACACACACACACACACACACACACAAACACATACATACACACACACACAAACACATAATTTCACACACACACACACACACAGACACCACTTTAAAAATGTTTGATTCGGGATCAGGGATCCGTGAGACGTGCTCTCCCATCGAAAACTCGAATTCGAATTTTCGACTCCGTCAAAATACTTTCCTTATACATTATGTATATAAGGAAAGTAAAAATGTTAATGACAGCAGAAAGCATTTTTTTTTCTCTTTTATAGTGATAGCTAGTAATACGTTATATGCTGTGTTATTATCGCAGGTTTTGACTACATCTACAATGCATGATAATGTATAGGGGGAGTGGACGTACATGGTACTATTGGGATAAAGTCGCTGCATGGTAAATATTGCAATAAGGGGAGAAATCGAAACTAGAGTTTTCGACTTATCTGCACATTTTGGACACTCTAAAATACAAATCACTATTTTTCGTATGGCGTCTGCGTGTCTCCCTCTCTCTCTGTGTAGTGTGTGTATATACATGTCTGTCTGTTTCTGTGCAATGTATGTGTCCACACTAATCCAAAAGCTGTTCACGTGATCTTCACATCCATTGGTACGTGAGTAACTTGTAGGTTTCCGTGGTGATGATTAAATTTTGGTACAATTTGCGAAAAAAATGTCTGCCTTTTTAATGAGAATTAACCCAATAAAATCGCCAACTTTTAAAATAAAGAACTTTTCATTCTTAAATGTATAGGTTAAAAGCCTGCTTTATACGTAAATTTTATCGATTAAGCGAAAAAAACCTATCTTTTTACTCTAAAATAAATCATTTTTAAGATATTTCATTTTATTTTTATTTTTAAGCAATGCTTTAAAACGCATAAATTTGAAAAATGAAAAAAAGAAAATGCCATAAAATTTCAAATTGGATATAATTTTGAATAAACATCGATGCTATTTTTTGTGTTTAAATTCAATTTAATGCTTTATGCAAGAGAAAATGATTTAGAGTCTGTAACGAAAGTCATATGCTGTCCACATCAGATTCTTTTACTTTACACTTATTTTTGCAGAAGGATGCGCTCTTTAAATAAAACTATTCTTTTTCGTTGCTTACTTGTAAATAACAGAACAGATTTAGTCCAAAATCCTGACATATTTTATTTTCAAAAAATATTTCAGATAACAATTTCTCAGTTTTTATTCATATTCGTCATTGAATTTTCAGCCATAGCCACAGATCCAAGAGAGTCTGGAAGAAAGATTTGCGAACCAGTGTGTTTGTGTTTTGGAAATATTGGAACCACTAAATTTCTACAAAATTGGATTTCATAAATTTTATCCGACCACATGTCTCAGCAAAAGTTAAGAGTACTGAACAGTCTTAAGAAATATATCTTGCAAGTTAGAAAATCTGACGAGGACAGCCAGCGCAGTAACAAGGTAGTGCGAACCAGGGGATGCTTATCCCGGGCATGACTGACTGAATTATTTTGGCTCTGCGCATATGACGGCATGGAAAATAAGAACGCACGCATTTTGTTCGCGGGCTCTCAAAAAGGACCGAACTGCAACTGTCATCTTACTCCACCACGTCACTAAAGTTCCTTAAACGGTACAGGATCCTGTGCGCACAGCACCATTTAAAGTCTTTGAACAAGTTGTGTACACCTGGATATTGTCATTTGAAAATTAATAAACACATTTTAACTGTAATAATGTAAAAACTTTTTATGTGTTGGCAACTCCTATCATAATTTAATCAGAACTGTGACATCACGACTGCCGAAACTTAATTTCCATGACGTCAAACTGACAGCTTTTTGATTGGTTGCCTGGCTGAGTGCCCAACCTTATTGAAAAACCTTGGTGAGAATGGTGCTCCCTCACCAGTCACCGGGGCTCTTGATGCGACATTGATGCGACATTGATGCGGCATGCAGAAAAATAGAGTTGCCATATAGAGCTGATGAGTCACTGGGGACAGAACATGACTCTCCCTACAAACTCAAATTTATGAACCATTATGTTGAGTTTAATTGCTCAAATTGAAACGAATACTTACTTATGTAGATTTATATCCAGTTTATAGATTCAATATGTTATCTTTTTCATTAGTCAATTTAATGCGTTTCAGAAAGTCGGCATCTTATCAAAATTAAAAAAAATAATAAAAAATATCTCGAAAACGGTTAGATTTGAGTAATGATGTTGGTCTTATTTATTTCGTAGTTTAAAATTACATATAAAAGAAGTATTTAACGAATTCTTTTAAGCATATTTTGTCTTTTATTTTAAATTATAACGGTTTTAAAGGGCCATTCGCAAATGAAATGTAAATTACATTTTTTAAGAATATCAAAATCTAATCAGAGTCTGATAATCCTCAAATATCTTGCCTAGCAAATTTTAAGAAATTTCATAGAAAAGTCATGAAATACATCGAAACTATAGTGAAAATACATACATACTACACATATACTCTAATACATACATGGCCGATAAAAGCATACTATATAATGAAAAACATCGTCGGTTCCTCAAAAACGACATAAACTTTAATATTTCAAGAATGGTTCACCTTAGAGTAATGAGGTTGGTCTTATTCGGTTTATCGTTCAAAATTACGTATAAAACAGCATTTAATACATTTCATTATATTTAATTTCACATTGCTGATTTTGACAAGTTTTGCGACCATTTTATTAAAGATAGGTTGGTTTATTTTTCCGAATTTTATTAACATCTAATTAGCACTGGGGTTTCGCACAATCGACATATTTAATATTTACCAAACTTTGCAGAAATTTTGTCAATTCGTTAAGTTAGAGATACATACTGGGAACAGACACACAGGCAGATAGACACAAGCATAGATGCCACACTAAAAATAGGATTGGGGATAGGACAGGATTCCAATATTTTCCAATAAATTACCATGTATTTTATGAAAATTTAATATTAATAATATAAAATTTCTAGTATAAATTATCTAGTAATTAGATAACTATAATTCATTGTTTAATTGTTTATAACCTGATAAAAGATGTTTCAGAGTTGTGGCATATAGGAGGAACTCAAGCATATTTTGCAAGATTGATTACCATTTCTTTGAATATTAAGTTCTATTAGAGGGCATTTTGTAAGTTTTGCAATATTATATAATTTAAGTCAGTATTTTATCTCAATGAACCAATGAATACACACACAGACACACCCTTCCATGAGGTTGGTGGTAGGGGAAGGAGAGTACGGTCCCTGTGGATGCCTCCCCCACTGGGTTCCGATCTAAATTGGGTGGCACTTCCCGGCCGTCCAAACAGTTACCTTACACCTTTCTGGTCGGTCGGACGGTCTGGGTCTCAACAACAACAACACACAGACACACATGTATATATATATATATATATATATATATATATATATATATATATATATATATATATATATATATATATATATATATATATATATATATATATATATTTATATATATATATATACAAATATATATATATATATATATATATACATATATATATATACATATATATACATATATATATACATATATATACATATATATATACATATTATATGTTTTTAACATTATAAATCGTTTCATTTTTTACTTCATGTATCAAGCAAGTATTATTCATATAGAGCTATCATACAAGATAGTTCCACTTAAAAAAATTCAGAACACTG
Source organism: Amaurobius ferox (assembly GCA_951213105.1). NCBI lineage: Eukaryota > Metazoa > Arthropoda > Arachnida > Araneae > Amaurobiidae > Amaurobius > Amaurobius ferox. Next base: position 116,777,152 of record OX578143.1, on the reverse strand, counting down.
TGGAAAATAACTTCAAGATTTATGGCTTAAAGTATTAAAAACGGCGAAATTTATAATTAAAAAGGATGAAGATTGCACGTTACTATTTCGTTTGGTAATAGATATTTCATTATAATAATTTTCGTATAATCGGCATTTTATTGCCATGTGTATACAACCAAATTTAATCCTCATAAAAAATAAAATAGCAAGGCACCCATGCTTCACAATCCAAAAGCATTACTCACCTCCCTTATCTCACGAATTACTTCAAAAACAACTGTCACTCGAAACTTCTTCTGAAATCCCTCAAAAAAGTTCTCAAAACAATCCAACTCTCTCTAACTGCACACCATAAATCATCGTAAACTGTTCCGCCACCAATTTACACACCATTTCACCAACGAAATTCACCACCCATACCGCTGCGCATACTACTTTTTCACGCCCATTCCATACCTATGCAAACAAGCATTAGCAGCAAGAAATGCGAGGAATCCAGCCGTGATCGGGTTGCGACTGAATTCGAGGAGGCGCGGGAGCAATATGTTCAGATCCTAGTCAGATCGACCAATAGCTCTGGTCGGTAGCGCCCCCTCGGATCGTCTGACATCCTCCCTGATTGCTCTCCATCCTCCCAAACACTCTGAAGGTCGCTGCTTAGGATCTTCAGGTGCAGGGAGTATTTAGAGAAATGGTTTGAGACTTTACTAATGAGCATCAGTTTCAAATGAACGGCTATTTGAGTTGTTCGGATGGATGGATCGGTTAATTGAGAGATAAATGTGAATTCTGGAAATTTTTACATTTAATGAGAGCAAAAAAAAAATCTTTTGAACTATGTTGCTTGAGAAAGTATCTGTAGAAAAATGTACTTTTGAATAGTGGATTCAGTATCTCCTGATATTGGTGTATAACAATATGTAATTACAGATTTAAGAACATTCTGTGGATCATCGATACTCGATGCTTTCCAGATATACATCGATACTTTTCATATCATCGTTACTTATGAAGATTTCATAAAACAATATTGGCTTATTATCACGTGCTTAAAAATCGATATTGACGTATTATCATGTACTAATAAATCCATATCGGAGTATTATTGCGTGTTCATAAACAAAGAAACCCCGTATTTGTAAATTAAAAAAAATCTGATGTGGACAACACATGACTTTCCTTATATAATGCCATGAATTTACTACTTCGTAAAAAAATCGGTTATTCTTATAATAGATACTTATATTCTTTCCAAGATATTGAATTTTCGACAAGTCGTCGTCATTTTTATTGATTTTGTGCCATTTTTATCCATTTGGCGAGATTTTCGTTTATTTGGCAACATTTAATAAAGTCGCCATGTTGGCGACATTCCGCCTAATTCGTCGCCAAAATCTCGCCAAACGTTATGGACGGAGAAATATGTTATTCTTATAGCAGATAAATGAATATTGGCTTTCAAATACAAAATTATTACTCAAAGTATCTTCTCTCATTAATGGAACGAGAATGATGTCATCAAATTTATCAAAGCGTTCTAAAGTTTATGCCAATCCTTTTCTAAGGAAAATTTACATAAGAAATGTCTATTTGCGTAACTTTATTAAAGGTTTTGATTTTTTGAAGATTTTTTCAAAATTTCACTCGAAAATTTAGGGAGGTTCTGAACGCTCGATTACATTTAAAAACAATAGGTTTCCAGTATTTATAGATTGTGATTTTCGTACCAAATTTTATTGGAATCGCTCCATTCGTTCGTGAGATATCGTCTCCACAGACTCACTGACACACACAGACATCACCTCAAAAATGTTTGATTCGTGATCAGGGATGCTTGAAACGTGCTCTCCCGTCGAAAACTCGAATTCGAATTTTCGACCCCGTCACAATACTTTCCTTATACATTATGTATATAAGGAAAGTAATAGTGTATATAATCATGTATCAATATTAGGCTAATATTACCGATATTTCTCCAATAATTTCTAATTATACACTAATTTACGTTGGATTAACATAACTTTCCAATATATTTTAATATATGTAGCTAATATTGAAAAAATATATTTTTCTTAAATTGATCCAATATATGATTGATCCAATGTCGTTTATATTGGACCAATATTTGATTGATCCAATATAGCTCATATTGATACAATATTATATTAATCCAATATAGTTCATATCGATGAAATATAAAATTGTTTCCATAGAAATCATATCGGCCAATATTCGATTTATATACTCTTATTTATCCGCAACATTATATTGACCCAATTGTCGGCAAAATGCTTTAAGAAATACATCACATGTGATCTCTTTATGCGTTGGGTTAGCAGATTTCTAAACTGGTGTTCATAATACTATTTAAAAGGTGGAGGGGAAAGTCCAACATAGTCTATAAGCTGAAATTTTTCCATGTGAAGGAAAATAAATTGTCAAAACAAGAAACTTGTATACATTTGCAGGGAAGATATCTTTAAACGATTGTTTATTGTATACAGTTTCCACCTGAAACTATAATAATATTTATGTTTTAATTTATTTGTGCAATTTATTAATTATTTATTTCCTCTTTTTAGATGGAATCTGTTGGTTTTCCCTCTGTTCTAGGTTCTATGAAACTTCAACAACATGTCACTTTGTGGGTTTCCTCATTACGACTTCATATATCTAAATTACATTTGACAGCAATACAATGACATTATACTCTTATTTTCACACTAGCATTATACCCCTTCTTCGGAGTATATAATATAAACTTAAAATTCACGATCATGCGCAAATTCCGATAGTATACTAAATGACGTTGTTAATCCAGATATTCTATTAAAATATTTAATTTAATGTTCCTAAAAGAGAAGTATAAGAATATCTGTTCTCGCTATACAAAATTATCTTCACGGGCAGATTTGAAGATAAAGATCCTGGTCCCGTTTGTAAAAAAATTATAACAAATATTAAGTTGAACCAATATATGCAAAATAAAAGCGCTAAAATTGTTTGGGACTCGTACTACTAAAATTCTTGAATATTAGAAGATATACCTGTGTATTAGAAGATCACATGTACTACAGCATATGAGTTTTTAAAATATTTGCCAAAATAAAACAGATGGCGTTATAAATTGAAAATATCAATAATCCCGTAATCTTTGAAACTGAAGGTCGTAATTGATCCCAATGTACAGCAATATATGTCAAAATATGTGCCAATATACCTGTACTACTTATACTCTCGTAGATTAGAAGATATACCCGCGCATTTGTAGAAAATTACCTATACTACGTACAATATATGGGCTTCAACAATTTTTGAGAAAAAAAACGAAATAAAAAAAATAAAATAAAATAATGACATAATAAATTGAGAATATCAATAATCCCCGAACTAGTAGTCCTCGAAAATATCAATAATAATAATGTTTAATCCTGAAAACCGTAATTGATATAATCCAATCAAAAATGCTATATCGGTGAAATTTATTCTATTTACATATCTTCATTATTTAAATCGGAAAAGACTTAAAAAAATGGTCTACTGCATAAACACATTGGATTTAAATCCGTTACTAATCGACATAATATCATTTTTACTTTCCTTATATACATAATGTATAAGGAAAGTATTGTGACGGGGTCGGAAATTCGATAATTCGTAAACACTGGAAGTCTATTGTTTTCATACGTAATCGAATGTTCAGAACCCCTATAAATTTTCGAATAAAATTTTGAAAAAATCGTCAAAAAATCAAAACCACTAATAAAGTTACGCAAATAGACATTTCTTATGTAATTTTTCATTAGAAAACGATTGACATAAATTTTAGAGCGCTAACATGAACCGTTCTCGAGATATTGCATATTTTTCAAAAAAATTATTAAAAAGTCATATAAAATGAAAAAAAAAATTCCTATTGAGAAACATGTTCACTTTTCATATGTAATACCATGCGATAAATTGGGTGACATCATTCTCGTGGATCTAGCTCTTTCCATTCATGAAAAAAGATACTTTGAGTAATACTTTTGTATTTGAACGCCAATAGTCATTTATCTGCTGTAAGAACAACTTATTTCTTCGTTCATAACGCTTGGCGAGATTTTTGCGACGAATTTGAGGAAATGTCGCCAACTTGGCGACTTTTTGAAATGTTGACAAATTAACGAAAATCTCGCCAAATGGATAAATATGACACTAAATCAATGAAAATGACGACTAGTTGTCGAAAATTCAATATGTTGGAAAGAATATTAGTATCTTCTATAAGAAAAACCTATTTTTTTTACTGTAAAAGTATTCATTACATTATATAAGGAAAGTCATGTGTTGCCCACATCAGATTTTTTTTAAATAAATTGGGGGAAAAATATCGTCTGCATAATGCTATCTCCATTGAAGCTTTAATGGTTAGCTTTTTATTAATGTCAAAGACAACCCTTGGTCTTAGGAACTCGAAACATGGACTAAATTTTAGGTGGAGCTATTTCAAGGCTATCCACAAAATTTCATTAAATTCGCTTCAGCCGTTCTCCCGTGATAATGAGACAAACAGACAGACAGACATATTTTCAATTTTATTCATATATATTTTTCGGACTTTGTTGTTACCCCCTGTACCCTTAATCTGATAGCATATTTATTTTATCTGATTTGTACATGTGTTGTTCTGCTATTATTAACAGATGTCATGATTTGTCATGCTACTTTTGTAGTTACTTTCAATTTAGGTCTTAGAAGCACAGTTAATTTAAATGGTCATAAATTTTCTAATAAAAATCTGATGTGGGCAACACATGACTTTCCTTATATAATGTAATGAATTTACTACTTTTACAGTAAAAAAATATGTTTTTCTTATAGTAGATACTAATATTCTTTCCAAGATATTGAATTTTCGACAATTAGTCGTCATTTTCATTGATTTAGCGTCATTTTTATCCATTTGGCGAGATTTTCGTTAATTTGGCAACATTTCAAAAAGTCGCCAAGTTGGCGACATTCCGCCAAATTCGTCGCCAAAATCTCGCCAAGCGTTATGGATGAAGAAATAAGTTGTTCTTACAGCAGACAAATGACTACTGGCGTTCAAATACAAAAGTATTACTCAACGTATCTTTTTTCATGAATGGAACAAGCTAGATCCACGAGAATGATGTCATCCAATTTATCGTATGGTATTACATATGAAAAGTGAACATGTTTCTCAATAGGAAATATTTTTTTTTCTTTTTATATGACTTTTTAATAATTTTTTTGAAAAATGTGCAATATCTCAAAAACGGTTTATGTTAGCATTCTAAAATTTATGTTAATCGTTTTCTAATGAAAAATTACATAAGAAATGTCTATTTGCGTAAATTTATTAGTGGTTTTGATTTTTTGACGATTTTTTCAAAATTTTATTCGAAAATTTAGGGGGGTTCTGAACATTCGATTACATATAAAAACAATAGGCTTCCAGTGTTTACAGATTGTGATTTTTGTACCAAATTTGGTTCGAATCGGTCCATTCGTTCGTCAGTTATCGTCTCCACAGACTCACTGACACACACACACACATACTTTCACACACACACACACACACACACACACACACACACACACACACAGACATCACTTCAAAAATGTTTGATTCGTAATCAGGGATGCTTGAAACGTGCTCTCCCGTCGAAAACTCGATTTCGAATTTTCGACCCCGTCACAATACTTTCCTTATACATTATGTATATAAGGAAAGTAAAAATAAACAAAACTATGAGCTTATCAGTTTATTTTGAATTTTAAAATTATTTTTAAACAAATGGGAAAAGCACTATAATTACTTCTATTCATTTTTACCTTTTCATATTATAGAATATAGTATAGTGAGTTTTCGCGAAAATTTTTGATTTCGGGATTATGATGTCAATATATGTTTAAGACCTCCTGAACACGTTTCGACTATTTTTCGGATGATGTCCGTCTACCGTCTGTTTGTGGTCCATTTTATGTTTACATGGTAGCTTCCACAAATATTAATGTATTGTAACAAAACTTTATATCCGATTTGTTAACAAAAAGTCTAGAACTACAAAACAATTTTGAAATTCGACCGGAAACATCGAAATTTATTTGAAATTTCATAACATGGCAGTATAGGGAAAAATTTGACATACTTATGCATGAAACGAATTATTTAAGGCTCAATAATCATGAAACTTAACACTTACAATAATTGTAGAAACTTAACACTTACAATAATTGTAGAAAAAAACAGCAGAGATTCAATTTCTGTGTTCGTTACGTCGTTAGCGGTGCGTGAGTGCATATTTTCCAACTTGGTATCAATCAAAATATTTTTTCAAGCTTTAAAAATAAAGGAACATGCTATAATTGCAATCATTTGGACCAACGATACAGATATTTCAAAAATGTTTGCGCGAAACTTGCTAAAAATACATGGGTTTTGATATGAGAAAATCGAATTGAGCCACATTTCAGTTAATAGCTTCTTTTTTTAGTGACAGCAGAACAACAGGACAAAAACTAATAGGGACGTTAGGAAAGAATCAGGATCAAAATATCCCGTACTCAACCTTTGTTTAGATATAAAGTATATTCAATTATCAAAAACCTTTCAATTTGTTTTCAGCACAGATAGTTTCTTTCACGAACTAACTGCATAATAAAACCCAAAGTCTCTCAGTTCACCAGTTACAATGCTTACGTTACAATGTCAGTCTGACTATAGAGCTTCTACAATGCTGCTCTGGTCCTATTTCAATGCTTCTATAATGCGTTTCAGTGGTTGCAGTGTTTGTCAGACTTCCTCTCTGGCTGCTCAGCATTATACAAGATTCTAAAGATGCTGTTATAAATCATGCATGAGGAACTTAATGTTGGGGTTTAAAACTTTATAACAGAGGATCCGTTTGGAGTTAATGGTTTTTGATTTATATTCGGATGCGATTCTTCTATACCTGCAGGGATAGGAATGGAGCTGTATAATTTTATTTGAGTACAAATTATAAGACTTGGTTTCGATTTCCGATTTCTGAACATTTTGATTTTTACGTAAGGGCTGGAATAATTTTCTCCTTATCTTTAACGAGAAATACACCAGGTGTTACCTAAGATGGCCGGGACGTAATAGAGTTTATAATATCTCTAACGCAAATTAGGAGATTAGCATTCAATAGTTGGTCCTGATAATGTTTAATTACAGCAATTTCGCCAAAATAAAAGATAGATGCGACTAACATATTAATGGCATGGTCTAAAATGTGAATATCGAATACAATTTCATTGCCTTCTATTCATTGGAATTCATTCAATTTTTATCTTATTTAAATTCATACAGATTTTTTCTGTTAATCTCAATTAATTCTCATTTTACAAACTTGCACTCCCCTGAATTTTTAATCTATTATTTAATAAGATTACTTTAATTAGTTGTGTGTGCTATACTATGTCTCTTACAGTTCAATTTAAATATATATAATATTCTTCTCATTTCGGAAGTGTATTGCACTTTTAATTTAAGTTCTGTTCTAAAAGGTTAATTTTCTGTAATGTAAAATCTATATAAAACCTTATTTAACTATCATCTTATTTATCTATGTGTGAACATTCGATACTAAAAATGGTACCAAAATATTATTTCAAAGCTAAACTATCAGTTATTTCAGAATAAATAACTTTATTATAATCATTGATATAGTCATCGCAATTCATTTTGGCGAATTGTATGTTTAGGCATTGTTGTTGTTTCTAATGACCTCCTGTTTCAGTATAGCCGATGCAGGACCATTGACGCAGGAAGGAACGAAGAAAGACAAGAGAACAAAGTTTATTACAAACAAGCATCACTGACGAAAGTCAGAGGGGGTGCAGCTTCACAATTAGACGAGGACCCAGAAGGCTGAAGACTGACTTGCCTCAATAAACATCCATGCCTTACTCGGGATTCGAACCCGAGCCCACCAGACAGCAGCCGAAGACGCTATCCACTTCACCGTCTAGGCGACATATTTAGGCGTAAACAGCATAATTTACAGAATGATGAAATCCGAGGATAGGAATATATATTGCAAGTTCTCGAAGTAGTGCACGTTAATGATCTAAAATGGATAACATTTCCAACATTTAAATAGCCAAATTATTACCAAATGACTAAATGTGTAAGTACTTTTAATCTACCATGAACAGTTCTCGAGATCTAAGAAATTTTAAGTTTTACATATGTAGCGCTATATACGTTGAAATAATTAGCGAATTATATGAAAAAAGCTATGCTTACTTTAATCAGTGATGACAAAATCCTAGGGATTTTCGAAGAAATATGAATTTCAGGAACCTATTTGTTGTGTTGTTATTTTACAACAATACCATAAATTAATGATGCAAAAAGAAAGTCAAATAATGTATGGCGGCTTAGGACAAACGTAGTGAATTCTCTAAGAATATTAGTAAATGTATTAAATATTTTACTTTTAGCAAAAGTTAAAATTTATTCGTGGAAATAAAATATTTCAAAAGGCAGATTTTTGTCGCCTTATCGAATCATTTTTCTTTAATATAAAATAAACTGGAGGATATTCATGAATGAAGATAAATGTGAAATTTTTCAGCCACAAGCAGTAGATTTTTTTTAAATGAAACGTACATATTCAAATATAAACTTTAAATCGTTCTTAAAAGGTATCACATTTTTCTGGGCTAGTAAGCGAAATACCTCCACCTGAGCACATTTCAAATTTGATCATAACTCCCAGTGACGCTTGAGCAGTTACTGCCAGTATTTGGCTTCAGGGCTTCAAATTGTTATTCCCCATAAGATGATTTGGAGATGCATAACCCCAGGACATATAACCAAATCCACATTTTATGGATGATTGACTCTGTACAGCCTTCAGACCTCACAATTTGCAATTGCAGGAAGAACTTGCTGTGGATAACACATGACTTAACCTACAGGCTAATGTATATTGCGTATTTTGTATATCTTCTATAATCTCTGTAATCACTGGTGAATAGTGATTAAACAATTTTGATCTCGATTTACAATCGTGTTCTACTTAAAGAATTTGTCTAAAACATATGATTCCGGAGTTAAGAACTTGTTCTCTATATCTGAAACACCTTGTATATGATTTACAAAAGTGTTTCTGTGGTGATAAAAATCAATAGAGAAGGTGAGGGTTATGCACCAAAATGTGGATTAATTTTAGTATTATACATATATTACCATTGTAGTGGGGCATTTTAAAATGATCATGAATTTTAAATACTAGTTGGCGTTGTGATTACCCAGAATTGTGATAACTCGCCATTTAAATTTAGCGCAATGATTAGACCTATTTATTACAGTTCCGGGTTATCACAACCGGCAACTACAGTTTAAAATTCACGATCACTTTACAAGGCCCCACTACAATGATAATAAATATAAAATTAAAATTACGCCACATCTTGGTGCATGACCAACTTTTCTATTTCTTTTTATCACCACAGTTGCGTAATTTAAAATTATCAATTAATGTTATATTTTCAGAACCCTTACAGAGCTTAGAAGCCACAATGTTAATACAACTGCAATAAAAGGAAATTATTACAGCTTGCGCAATGATGTAATAAAAGCCATACCCTCATAGCCATCGCCAAACTCCTTCTCATAAAACAGTTAATGGCTAATAAAGCTTGCGGTTATATGCATCCAATCACATTAAACAAAAACGATTGAATCCTGTTGGACAACGAATGGTTATCGTGGTGTTTATTTAAGTCATATTGTTTTTCGTTAAATAAAACTGACATTGTAATGATTTCTAAGAAAAAATCCTGAAGATTTAGAACATACTTTAAGAATAGCTTAAAAATAAATTTATTTCATATTTGTGCTTCAATAATATTTATACAGGATAACTATAAAGTTATATAAGCATTTTATAATGAAATGTTTTTTTATAACTAGATCAATAATTATTTAACAGCGCTGTTATTTTCGAATTTTAGGAGATGATCCAAAATTGCGCTAATATTAAATATATTCACGTATTTCAGGTGTTCGTCTTATTATAAATATCTCTATTACTAAATACCTATAATAATTTTTTTTCTCAAAATTTATGGTATTTTCTGAAATTTCGAGTATATCAATGTTTTTAACATTTTAGATGACTAAGACGGTGCGTTTGTTTTAAGATACATTCCTAGGCTCGGCGATGAAGACCACATAAAATGTAAATGTCGTTCATATAAAGGGAATGTAGAAAAATTCAACGGTTTCATAGATTTCAGGAATACGAAAATTGTTGTTTTCTTAGCAAAAACGTCGCCAACACCTGTCTGTTAGCACCCACAAGCTATCGAAGCCAAATTAACATTTTCCAAAATTAAAAAAGTGTTACCGGATAAAAGTTCAGGAATACAAAAATGGTTGTATTCCTAGCTGCAAAAAATCGTCAACACTTGACTGTCAGCACCCACAAACTATCGAAGCCAAACGAACATTTTCCAAAATTATAAACGTGTTACGTGATAAAAAATTCAGGAATACGAAAATGGTTGTATTCCTATCTACAAGAAGTCGCCAACACTTGTCTGTCAGCACCCACAAACTATCGAAGCCAAATAAACATTTTCCAAAATTAAAACCACGTTGAGGGATAGAAAACAATGTATTGAAGAAGAAAATAGAGGTATGGAAAATATAATGTTTGAAGATGCCGCCCACTTATGTGAAAATCTTGATTTCTTTTAACGACGACGCTAATCTTGCTAGAATTTCAATGATGCATAAATGTATATGTGATGACAAAACTGCGCGATTTTGCATTATGAATAGCTGCAGCCTATAAGGCATTTTTACAATGCTAAAGAACATGTACCAGAGTAGTGGCAATCATCTTTGAACGCTTCAAACAATACACTCAGTCAGACAGATGCTAAATAAATATAATTCAAAATAATTCAAATACATTTATGTGTGGTCAATAAAGATTTCCATACACATTGAGAAGTCGTCGCTGGATCACTTGCGGACCTGGCTTCCGCAGTAAGTTATACCCAGTGTATTTCTGGCTAGTGAGAACTTTCCCGCATCAGGTATGGCCGGCTAACAGGAGCCGATCTAGGGTAGTAAATGGGGGTTCTACTAGCCAATGGGCCAAAGATATACAAGGAAAGGAATAAAGGAAGAGTGAACTGCAGCAGTTGTAGAGTAACACAAAAAATCTGATGTGAGCAGCACATGACTTTCCCTGCACACGTATATTAACGTACTCTTTATTTAATTAAATTTATTTCACTTTTATTCAATTTTCGTTCTCATTCGGTAATCGGGCATATTTTCAAAGGTGCTGTAGAGAAAGTACGAAAAACTAAAATATCTCCAGAACGGCTAGTCCTAGTGTAATGCGGTTGGTTTTATTCTTTTCTTCGTTAAAAATTACGCATTAAACACGCATTTAATGGATATATTTGAGCATACGTAGCTTTTTAGTTTAGATTTTGACAATTTTTGCGGGCCATTCTGCAAAAACAGGCAGGTTATTTTTTTCTGAATCGTTCTAAAATCTAATCAGCACCAGGATGATCTATACGTGACTCATCTACCGAATTTTGTGAAATTCGGTCCATTAGTTTTTCAGCTAGAGTGGATACAAGCTTTTTGCGGGCCATTTCGCAAAAAAAGGCGGTTTCTTTTATTCCGAATCGTACCCAAAACTAATCAGCACCAGCACCGCCCACAAGTAACTTACAAAATTTAGTGAAATTCGGTCCATTAATTTTTTAGTTAGAGTGGATACAAAATCTGCACAGACAGACACACAGACACACAGACACACACACAGACGTCATATTAAAAAGGTTTTTTTCATATTCTAGAAGTCTCGAAACGTGTAGATCCGTCGAAAACTCGAGTTGCGATTTTCGGCATGATTCCAATACTTTCCCTATACATTACCATGTATTGCAGGGAAAGTAAAAATCAGAGATGAGACAGAGAGATGAGAGATGATGCGGAAGAAATTGTCATGAGTTCAATATAACATAGCAGTTTTTAAAAGTATGAACAAGATAGGAGATTTTAAGATAGAAATCAGTATGAAGTGTTATCGCCCTAAAGAAAACCCTGGCCATGATGAGTCCCTTAAGCGACCCTGCAACTCGTATAGCAGCAACAACAGACATCCAGTTTATTTTCCATGAAGACTTCGCGATTACAAAATCAATTAATAATAAAAAATCCGCTCTGTAATCCCATTTCGACTCCAAGGTAGATTTAATGCTAATGAATAAGGATTGTAAATTGCTGATTGACAATTGAAGTGACAAGAATATGTTTTACTAAATAATTATGCTGTCAAAAATTGTGTCATCAATTAAGTAATGTGTATTTTAATGCTTTTATCTTTTAAACCGTATGAATTTTTTAATGCTGGACTGCAAAAAAAGGTGGGTTATGTATCAGCCCACAATGCCAATTATTACTACTGCTGTGCTCAAGGTCCTTTAATACAAGGTTGGGCGGATAAGCCCGGCAACCAACCAAAAAGTTATCAGCTTGACGTCTTTGCGTTCAGCATTTCGTCATTCGTGACGTCAGGTACAGGAAGGACTTTGAGAGTCGTTGCCAAAACACAGCAAAATATCGCATTATTACATTAAAATTGATTTTTAATTTTCAAGTGTCAATATTCTGACGTGAATACGTTGCGGAGATATGTTTAATTGTTCTGTGCACAACTTCCTCAGTGACGTTCAAAGAGATTTATTGACGTCGGTGGAGTAGAATAGCAGTCGCAGTCAGTGAATTCAGTCTCTTTAAAGAACCCAAAACAAAATTCGAAAGTTTACTATTCACGTGTACATCCCCTGCACAGAGTCATGTAAAAGTATTCTACATGAAAACATTTAATACTAGAAGACAACTTTCGTCGCCTATTCGAAAAGTTTGCAAACAAATATTTTTGGTCCACCCTACGCACATCCCCTCTAATAATTGTAAAGATGACCTTCTACTTAACTTTCATATATATTCGTCCAAGTGTTACTGCTTGCTGACCTTGCTTCCTATTATTGAAATTGAGAATTCTGACCAATTACGTTCAATTATATCAAGCAAGCATTATTTAGAAATTTTCTAACCGATTTCATTGTGAATGAAGATGTGTAATTTTGTGTAAGTAACCACACCCACATTTTTCCATCTTATTTTTAGCAGTTTTTTTGGTCTTTAAAATAGTGTATATTTGCTATAAATATTAAAGAGCGTTGGTTAATCTCTAAACAGAAATGTTTATAATCCAAATAACTTTTTTGTAGGTGCTAAAATCACTACGATAAAATGATAAAATTGAAATAACTTTTCAGTATGAATTTCATATTGACACTAATTCTACCAATTCCTGTTCAAAATTTTATTTTATTTCACTTACAGCCCCATAGGTCATGCGTTCATTTTTTCTATGAAAGCTATTTTGACAGCAATTTGTTCAGGATAAAGCATTTAACATTATCTTACCTCCCCACAGGAGTATGAGATTGCGAAAAATTGAAAGAAACATCTTTTTCACCACTCATACGTACCAATAATATTTTAAAATTTAATAGAATATGATGAATGATTTAAAACAATGAACTATTACTGATTCTTCAACAAGAACATCCTATCTAGAAAGCTGCGCGAACATAATGAACGGTCGTAGCTAATCAAAATAAACAGAAAAAATAGTCAATAATTCAATTATTCTCGGCAAACTGGCTGGCTATAGGAAAACATGTTAAGTAGCATGAAATTCCACTGCGGAGTGTCTTTTAACATTCCGCCAGTTTTAATTTAGAGCAATTTACCGCTACTTCGTTATTTTCTAATGACCTTTAAATATTATATATGTAGGATTGGAAGTTTCCCACTGTCATAGATCTAAATTTTTCATCATGTATGCCAAGCGATGATTTTCAACAATGCAGATATCGCAAGTTAACTTTTTATATTTGTTTCTCCTCTTTTATTCAGTAGTTAAGATGGAAGTTGGCATTATTGTTGAATGTTTCGATAAAATATGATTGTTGGAAGTTTCTTTCGAAATTAAAATAGCGTAGTGAAGGATTGAATAAACTAATAATACCATAGACACATGCAGAGTGCACCAATAGCGTGCATTGGTATGAAGAAAAGGAAGCAGTGTTCAGTAACCAAAAATATTGAAAAAACCACAATTTAAAGCTTCATTTTTATTAATTTTACACTGGAAATTGCAATCTTCCACACTTAAATTACGACCATAAATCACGACTATAATTTATTGAAACTTTCGCTTCAGTTCGCAACACCCATCTCTTCCTTAAATTTGCTTTTGCCTTGAACTCCCCAAGAGAAGCAATCGGTGTCCCTCTTGGGTAGTAGGCTATATTGCTGAAAATGGACCAATAAATGCAGTGCTGGATTACCCAATAGGTACACTAAACACGCGCTTAGGGCACCAGTAAATTAGGGGGTACCAATAAACATCCAAAATGTGTTAATTTGTATATATTTACTTAATGCTTACCTAATAATACATGGCAGTGAATTTTCTACAGCACCGTAAACTTTTAGGGCCCGAGCGACCTTTAAAAGTTTTCCATATTCAAGGGTTATATAGTGGTTGCCTCCTTGAAAGGCGACTTTATGACACCTCATCAATATTAATATAATCAATTGGCAAGTATTACAGCAAGTAATAACATTATCCGCATATTCGTTAGTAACATTATCCGAAATTTTGGAAGTCCATTTAAAGCCAGGGTGTCTTCTTCAATTACAATTTCATTATAGTTATTTAAATATTAAAATAATTCTGCACTTGGAGCCCAAACCACAGCAACACGTAGATAACTACCCTAGATCTCTCTATATTAAAAAAATTAGATACAACCGCTGACCAAATCCTTTTAAAATAGAGAAATTTTCAAGGCTGTCAAGGCTAGAGAAGAACAAATGGCACCAAATGATTTGGAATGACGGTTTAGAATATATTGCCATGTGTTGCCTCCTATTTTGGTTACACTCTGGTAAAAATATTTATTTGTTATACAATTTTAAAGCCAAAATAATTTTACTCTGTTTTTGTAGGAAAATTTTAATTTCTCTGTTGTATCTTCAAAATCTAATCTTTCATTGTTGAAAAGGATGTTGCCATCTCAAAAAAAGTAATATTCAGATGGTTTAACTTTCTTTGTCAAAAAAACTGTTGCCAATTCAAAAACTTATTTTCAATAAACATGAAAATGGGGAGTGCGTACAATTTTAATTACATGATTTCATTCCGAATCACTATTTCAGCAAGTAAAAGAGTGATCAGGAAAAATTTCAAAACTTGAATTGATTTTTCGATGTGGATTTCGTATCGACATTAATTCTGCCATATCAGGTTCAAATTTTCCTTTTATTTTAAGGCCCAAAAGGTCATTGGTTATAATTTTAGCGCCAATCATCTGGACAGTATCTTGTTAAGCCTTAAATAGATAATACTTTTTCCCCATAGATTATAAATTTGTTAAACATATGGAATGAAATATTTATGCGGACCGTTAATATGTACCAATAATATTTTATTGACATATACTATATAAAAAAATGTTCAGTTTAACTACGATTACACACAACACGAAAAAACTTCAAGAACGCTACATTAAATAAAGAGTACAGTTAATTAAAAATAAGCTGAAAACTCACACTCGGTATCAATCAGTAAAATCTTAAATAGCGTAATTCAACATAAATAAATAAACAAACTGTTGTGAGGATGCATTTGTCAAGATGAGTTTATAATTGAAACTCTGCGCAACACTATTTTGCTTTTTGTTAATTTGTACTCAAATTATATTTTTCGCTAGGTGAAGAACCTCAATTTGCAGCTGGTCTTTTGGAAAAGATGTTTCACATACTTCAGTCAGAGGTATAAACAAAAACACCGGATCCTTCTTAAGGTCCTTTTCTCCCTCCGCATCACTCCCTCCGAAAATTTCAAGGGGTAATTCTGGAGCCCGTCGCATAGAGGCATTTTGATAAAGATATATAAGGGCATAGGCGTTGCCAAGATCTTCGCAAAAGGACATTCGACGATCAAATGAGTAGGTTAATTTGCTAAGATAGAACTGGGGGAGGATGGCTAATGACAATTTTTTTCGAACAGGAAGAAAATTATCAGCGCCACTGCCTAGGGGCATCAAAATTATCTGTGCTTTGGGCCCCAAACCGTCTTAATTCAGCCCAAAATAAATGGAATTATCATTCGTTTGCCTCATGATACCTACACCTACAAAGTGCCGCAAGTGTCGCCTAGCAGTAACTGAATGGTTCGTTCACTGTTTATCTAGGATGGAAATATTTTTAGAAGGTTATTTCTACTTTTGTCAATGACCGATCTATTCTGTGAAACGGTTTTTATTACATTACATTGCAATTAACTTTTGTTTTCATATGATGTTTTTGCATTTTTATTTGATGCGATGTCTAAATTTCAATTTATTTCTATAGAATTGAAATATTTTATGTTATGTATATATTGTAAAAGCGTTATTCTTTGTTTTAGATTTATAGATATATATTTTGTAGCTGTTCTTACATAATTAAAAACTTTTTCTTTTTAAGATATCTAATGCATAATTGATTAGGTGTTTAAAAAATATTTTACAAGCTATCATTGTCAGAGATAATTGAAAATTTTGAAACGTGGTTAACCTGGTCGGGAACTTCCAAATTTTGTGCAAAGCAACAGATTTTTTTTCAACAGGTTGTACAATAATGGCAAGTTGTACGTTTTAATGCCGTGACAGATAGCGTATACATCGCTTAATAAGAGGGAGTCATTCCAAGCTAGTATGGTCATTTGTTTGTAGAATAAATTTTTGCTTATTCCTTGGCAATTTTATCATGACTTATTTACTACCTAATCTGTCTAGTTTATACGTCTCAGTACGTAACCATACATCCTTCTTTTGGTGTTGAAATATCTATTTCACCGACTGTATTTGAAACCTGTCATGTCCAACTTACTGTTAAAACCTTTCTCTTAAATTATTTTCTTGTAAATTTGTACACTCAAATCTAAAAAAAAACAAGAAACATTAATCTGAAAGATTAGATTGGTAAAAGATTAAATATAATCTGTGAACTTAGTACACTTTTACATACAGAATTTTAAACAAACTTAATTATTTCAATTTCCATTCAAATGAATTTTCACTATTTTTAACTATCGACAGGACCGTGTTGACATGTTTTTAATTTCAATTCATATTCCAAAAATATTCGTGAAATTAATACATGATTTGTAAAATCTATTCATTCGTAAAATTTAAGGAACTTATTTTCCCTATCCCATCCACATTTAGTACAATTTTTTAAGTAACTTTTATCTATTCTTGACGTCTATTTTAAGTAAAACAGGGAATATATACTCTAATTCAATTAATATAAATAAGGAAAGAGAAAGGGACAGAAATTAATGCATGGTGAAATTCATATGCTGCATACATAATTTAGATGATATCTATTTATTAGCTAAATCAATTACTAAATGTTACAATGCCTCAAAATGGCTACAGATCAGCATTTAAAAAGTTTCAATTTGTTTGGCAGAATAAAATTAAATATAACATATTCATTATTCATTGAACGTTCTTGATAATCATAACAAACGCATGATATTATCTACAATAAAAATTCCGCATATTTTGCAAAATTTCGAAATCATTCAAAATACACTGTAAAACAAGATTTTAATCAATATTTAAAGAACTTTGAATATAAACCCTGCCTGATCGGTTTTCCCATCAAAATTTATTACTTATTCACTCTTTATGCAGAAGAAAGATTTCTCGGATTATTGAAATAGAAATATAATATTCATAGCTCACTTAACCTGAATGCAGCAAGGTTATTTCCATAGGATAAAAAATTTTCTTGATCCTACGGAAACACGATTTCAAAATATTGTCTCTGTGGCCTGTATTGAGCTAAAAGTCCATTTTGTTCAGCAGTTTTGCATAAAGTAAATTGTACGAGGGTATCATAATAACTTTAAAACCCTATACATTGTAATGACTAACAATAAGAATTCTAGATGTGGATTGGCATGAAAACATTCGATGAAAACTAAATTAAAAATATTGATTATGTTTGTTCCCCATAAAGGAATATATATATACTATATATATATATATATACAGGGTGTCCCAAAAAATACTACCGAAATTTAGAAACGAATACCTCGGTTACAGATAAAAGAATGAATCGAAGTGTATGTTTATTAGACAGCCAGTAAAATTTACATAACAGTTCGAATGTTTGAAAATAGATGGCGCTGCAGGCGGTGTTTTAATTTCCTTTAAATTATGGTGTGTTCTACAGTTCATTTAGACTTCTTTGTTCCGCTGTTGAGACATGAAACCATAAGGAACTTTTGTGTAGGGAACGAGGGGGACAGAAACATTGAAAATAGATGGCGCTGCAGGCGGTGTTTTAATTTCCTTTAAATTGTGGTGTGTTCTACAGTTCATTTAGACTTCTTTGTTCCGCTGTTGAAAAATGAAACCTGAAGGAACTTTTGTGTAGTGAACGAGGGGGACAGAAACATTGAAAGGGAGATGCATTCGCTGAAGCAAATGATTTTCGTTGTTCTCGAACACCATCGATGGAATTGCAGTCCCACGGAGACAAGGTGTAGCTTTCAACATAGATGTTAAGTACCGAAAGGTCCGCATCGGAAAAAAAATTCAATATTTGTTCACGAAATTTGAATGAACAGGGTCTTGATGTTGATTTGAATCGTATATGCCTATCAGCTCCATCTGTTGGAAAAATTTTCAACTATTTTCTTTAAACCACTCTAGGTCAATTTTACTGGCTCTCCAATAACCATACCCTTTTTTTAACAGACACCTTTTTATATATAGAGTATATTTTATTACATTTCATAAATGAATATTTTTATAGTATTTGATGCAATTAGAATTTATCATAATTGCATGAAACACTATAAAAATATCCATTTATAAAATATAATAAAAAATAGTCTGCTATAACTACAAATTGAAATATATGAAGAACTGTTTATTGAACAATAATAAAAGTAATACGAAAAGCTCAGAACAAATTCCATTCAAATAGTGTTGAAAACCAAGACCATTCGACTAGCATTCAGATAGAATAATACTGAATTCCATTGCAAGATTCACTTTAAAACATATTTGAAGCAAATCATTTAAAATGAATCTAATACATAAAATTGTGGTTCATATGTTTGTTTGTTTGTTAAATGAAAGGGTTAGATGCATAATGCGAATTTGTGTATCTAACTGTTCTTGGATTATAGATAAATAAATGGTCGAAAAAAATTCCGCGATTTAAAACTTTTCCAGGAAAAAATACTAGATTTTAAATTCTTTTCATTACTTCTTAAGTCACACTCTGCAAGCAAAACTTTCAAGTTTCTACCCTCAGTTGACTGCTATCTCAATTAATTAATAATACCCCTATTGAACTATTCTCTTTTGCTAACCCCTTGGACTACATAGACCTTGATGCAAGACTGGACTGGAATTGAAAAGTTAGACTTTAGTCCTGAGGCACTTCGTGCGATCGCTCTTGATAATATCCATAATCGCTATACTCCTAGTGAATAGCTGCATATCTACACGGACGGCTCCCTTTTGAACTTTTCTCAAGGAGCTGGTGCTGCCATTTTCTGTGAAGTATTTTGCTTTAATCTGCCAGTTGGAAACTTCTCAACCCTTTTTGATGGAAAACTGGAATCAATATTTGTTGCACTTCAACAGATTTCCATTCGGCAGAATGCTTTTGAGAGGGCTGTAATCCTCTCCGATTCAACATCTGCCCTTCATGCTGTATCATCCAATCATGAGAGGAAAAGCCCTCGCGTCCAGCAGTTTAGATCTTTTCTCGGGAAAATACAACACAAGGTGTCTTTCCAGTGGGTGCCCTCCCACTGAGGTGTCGAGGGTAATGAGAAAACAGACTTTTTGGCAAAGAAGGGGTGCAATATAATCCAAAAATCGAACAGAAATTTGCCCTTGCATTCATCAAAACTTGAAATAAATAGAATATTTAGACATTTCTTCCGTACTGCGGCTGTTTGCTCTTCTCGTGCTGCTAAACTCTGGAGTGTTCTCAGCACCAGTCCCCATTGTGCTCCTGATGGTCCTCGTGCAGCTGCGACTGCCACTTTTAGACTTTTGACTGGGCAGTGGGCACGAAATTTTAATATTGTCAATTCACCTGTGTGTGTTTTGCGTACAACTGGACAAGACATGACCGCTGCGCACATTGTCGAATGTCCTGCATTATCTCATTGTGATTGTATTGTGGAAAAATATTGGAGAGCACGAAACCTTATGACTTAATAGTCAGCAGGTGATTTGATATATAAAATAGAATAAAGTTTCTACCCTCAGTTATTTGAGTTGTGTAATTCATTGCTTCATCATTCAATCAGTCTCACTCAGATGCGTGCTTTGATTTTCTTTTGGGGACAGTACAATAGACATTTGGTCACTAAACTCTTTTGTATAAACCCACATCTAAGTTACAAGTAATAAGTGATATGATATACATCTCACAGCACAGTATGATACAGATTTTATACAGGACATAAACGTATTTATAATGCAACATTTAAATTGTTCATCATAAAACCAAAATCAATTCTTAAGGGATTTAAATATAAATTCAGTATAATCGGCTTTCCATCGAAATCCTTTACTTATTCTCCATTTTGCATAAAAAGGATCTCTAGAGTTACTTGATATAGAAATATAATATTCATAGCACACTTTACTTGGATATTTGAATGAAATTTTCGTAAAGTGAAAGGTTTTAGTGGTTCTGTAGAATTTTTAGCAGTCTTACAAAATTGGCTTTGAGGTATGAGTTATGCAAGACATTTTTTTAGATTTATGGATTGGAAAGTGCAATAAATTTCTACTGTAATGCTTTGTAAAAATATATTCAACGTTGGAAAAATGAATGCCATTAATATAGTGTCGTAAACTCAGACCACTTGGTTCACCCTAGGGTACAAATTAATATAGTGTTGAAGACCCAGACCGACCGACTCGTCGACAAGGACATGAGTAGCCATTTGGTCGGCCGGTAAATTAATATAGTGTGTAATAATTCAAAAATAACAATATTACATTTTATTGCATGATTTACTTCAAACCATTTTTTTAAATTAATCTAATATAAAAAACATGAAAGAGTGTATGTTTATTTTTTTTGTTTGTGTGTTTATTTATTTGTTATTTTTTGTTCGTGTGTTTTTTGGTTTGTTTGTTTGTTTTTGTACATATACAAATCAACAAATTTGGACAGATTTTTTTCAAATGTAATTTGATTATTCTCTACATTGTTTCAGAAAATGCTATTAATTTAAAACGGTATATATATTATTCATTGTCAAGTGTCTGTGTGTTCTTCAGTCTCTCTATCTGTCTGGTCATGTGCATTACTTTTTTTCCGTCTGTCTGTCACGCCTTATTTGGGTGCTTATCGGATAGATAGAGACTTTAATTAGGTACACGGCACGGGTTAATATTTCGATAGCACACCCTGGAAAAACATTTTCAAAACTGTTTTGATAAAGGAGTGCTGCTCACCAAAACGTTCAAAATTTGAAATGATAGAAAAACATGCTTTACAATGAGCCACATACTTCAAGTAAGAGAAACTTGCAATTTGCTACACGTATCCACCATTCAATAAAAACCTCAGAAAAAAAAATATTATTTGGGGGAGGAGGGGAGGTGCTCAATACCAAAACGTTAGAATTATATAATAACAGAAATCGCATAGAGAAGCTATAGACTTTACAGTTAATGTAAAGGCAGATAGTTTAAAAAGGATGAATGAAAGTGTACAATTTCAGTTTTCAAATATTTGCTTTTTTAGGAGTGCCAGATGACATCAAAACGCTCGATTTACCCCCTTAAAACGACTTCCTTTAAGTATGATTGACATTTAGTCTCACAATACCGATTGATGCTTCGAAAGTTTTCTTGTAAAATTTGGTAAACAATTTTTTTATTAAAAATGGATTTTTTTGTGAGAAAGTCCAGTTGAGCCACACCACAGTTACGTTATTGTGTGAAACCGATTGTTGACACAGAATAAAAATGTTACGGACATGTATACCATATTAGATAATTTTGACGTATGTTGACCAAACTTCAAATTTTTGGTAAATTTGTTTACAAACGGTACCAAAATGTTTTATTCTTCAATTTCTCTGTGAGGATAATTTTGTGTAGCGAAAATAAAAGTACTCATACTCTGGGGGAATAAAATTAAATAGTTTGATTAAACCCTTGAAGAACTGAAGAATACTACAGAAATTTGCATATATTTTAAATCATAAGCAACGACGAGTATATCTGCTATTTATCAAATAATATTTAGTTCTTTAAAGTGAAATGTATAAAGTTTAAGGTGACACTGGAGGTCATCCTCACACATTTTTCTTCAATATTATTCCTTAGTTCGATTCGTTTTTTGAAAGATTTTATCATCGTTGGACCGATGTAACTGATTCTGCAACTCTGTTTCTACGTTTGAAATATTCTAAACTATAATTTTAGGTGATTTTAAACACACTCGTTATCTTAGTGCTTACCCTTTGCTTAGTACTGTTAAAATGGTGAAACTGGTTTGTTATATTAAACCTCCACATCCCTTTCAGGCCGTTACAGAAACATACAGTAGCGGCGTATATATCAATAAGCATATAACTAATTCTACTTTTCCTGCAATACGTGGTAATGTAAAGGGAAAATATTGGAATCATGTCGAAAATCGCAACTCGATTTTTCGACGAATCTACACGTTTCGGGACCTCGAGACCAAGCAGAAAACTATTTTTAGAGTAACGGCTGTGTGTGTGTGTGTGTGTCTGTGTGTTCAATACATGTATCCAATTTACTACAAAAGCTAGTGGACCAAATATCATAAAATTGTATAGGTAAGTAACTTGTGGGTTACCCTAATGCTGACTGGATTTTGATACGATTCTGTATAATAGAACCTTCCCTTTTTGCGAAATGGCGCAAAGAAATTGTATGTATACATTATAGCTAAAAATATAATTAAGAAATTTTTTAAAAAAATTGGTAGATAAGTCACTTGTCGGTTATCGTGTTGCTGATTAGATTTTGGTACGATTTGGGAAAAAGAATTTTTTTGCGAAATGACCCATCAAAAATCATCAAAATCTAAGATAAAAGACAAAGTACTCAAAGGTATCAATTCAATTCTCGTTTTCTACGTACTTTCGTACTTTTGGACGATAAAAATATTCAAATTAACCCCATTACTCTAGGACTATCAGTTTTCTCACATTATTACTACGTCAGCTTTAAAAATACTTCTAGTTACTAAATGAAAACGAAAATTGAAGCATCAGTGCACATTCTGTGTAATTTCAAATATTTATGCGTGTTATTTTGTGCACTGGAACTCAGTTTAATGAATTAAGGAAATAACGAGAAAGTGAATTTAAGCCTGTAGGGATAGTCATGTGCTGCTCATATCAGATTACTTTTATCGTGGTTAAATGAATTTTATTCATTCTGATACAGTACTGATTATATTCATTAGATTTAAACTATCGCTTAGTATTCACTTCATTTACATAATCCTCTTTCAAAAATAAATCGAATTTAGAAGAGCCTTTCTGTAAATTCGCCGAAATTAAGCATACATTTAGTAATTATTACAAGACATGTAATGCTCAGTAAGGTTTTATTTTGTACACTTGATTGATCAATTGACTATTTATAAAATTAGCCAGTCTTGAGGGGCAAAAACGCCACTTGCAATGATATCATTTATGAATATGTAAAATTAAAGTTGATTGTATCACATAGGATCAGGGTTGTTTGGGGAGTCCGTCATTGCGGGATATTTCACTATACATAAATATAATTCATGATTTTCACTTCGGATATCACTGGAGCCAATGTGCCACACTTATTTATGAGACTTTTGGTTGTTTTCTGCTATTTTTGACCTTCGAAGCTCATGGTGTCAGCAAGGAATAGCTAGCTTATTTTACTGTTGTCAATACTAAATGTTTGAGAAGGAGTGTGCATTACCAGGATCCTGACTATGGATTGGTTGTTTGACCTTATCGCCATTGGCCAGCAGGATCTTGATATTTCAGAACCTCATTCTAGCTCCTCGTCTGTTTCCCTGCGGCATTGCCAAGTTGATGTGCTGGGTCATCTTAGTCCCTAAAGATGATCATAATTTTTGAACATAACACTAGTCATAACTTAGGCCATAGTAAATTTCAGTTCTGATATGCAGACATATTGGTGCCCTCAATTTATGCGCTGTCAATCATCCTATTTAATTATGCATATATCAACATTATTTTTAAGATACAGTGATTAATGAGTGAACATTGTCTTGCGTATTTGAGCCTCCATGCGATGGCCTCTTAGAAACGAAAGGAATTGTCTGAAAAACCTCTCCACAAGTTGCACATCTTCAGATATCCTTGTGTCTCCAATTTATGCGCTGTCAATCTGTAAATAATCTTGCTGCCCCAACCGTGAATCGAACCCTGAATCTCCGAATTGGCCAGCCTATGCTCTACCGTTGAGGTATTGGGACGAAATTGTAAGTTCTAATCTTTAATGTGGATTCTGCATTTTCCATCTTCTAATGCCAGATTGGTGGGAAACTGATCATATGATTCACCACCTCCTGCTATTTTTACCTCATATTAGCCTCCTTCTACTACTGTTTTTACCCAGGTTAGTATTCTGCGTCTTTGTTATCCTCCCAATTTGAAATTCGTGTTCAATCTTCCAGAGGCCACCGAATCCGTACTACTCGTACAACAGTCATTTTCAAACCGCCTACATCGTTTCACTAACCTACAGGGTTGATTTGTTTGGACGTTATTGCAAAGACCCTTGCTGCCCGAACCTGGAATCGAACTCTGGATCTCCGAACTGGCCAGCCGTCGCTCAACTTTTGAGTTACTGGGACAAAATTGTAAGCTCTTATAGTCGAAGTGGACGCTTCAAATCCTTAATTTTTTAATCCATATATCCATGTTATTTTACTGCGTCTCTATGGACCATATGATTAAAAAATGTCTATCTTCATGTAACTATGCCCAAAGAAAGTAAAGTGATTACTAAGTGATCATTGTCTTCTGCGAGGGAACATGGGCCTCTTACCAACGTAGCAAATTATTTACAAAATCTGTGTACAAGTTGTACATCTTCAGATAATTTAAATAAGAATAATTTGAACTGAAAAATCAAACCAAAAAAATACCAATTTCACAACAATTTAATTTCCAGGACCATGAAAATTCTTATTGGCAGACATTTTACGGTAGTTTTGTTGCTATTGCTCGTTTTTCTTCCATATCCTGATGAGGGTATCTCTCTCTAAAACGGTTGCTATTGTTAATCTTAGTTTTCTGGTGATTTATTAAATAACGCATTTTTTAACTAGTAATTGTATGTTGCCTTCATAATAAAACTA
This sequence comes from Amaurobius ferox, assembly GCA_951213105.1. NCBI lineage: Eukaryota > Metazoa > Arthropoda > Arachnida > Araneae > Amaurobiidae > Amaurobius > Amaurobius ferox. The sequence goes on along the minus strand of OX578143.1, from coordinate 116,751,618 downwards.
ATCAGACACATATAAGATTAATAGGCAATGAAAAATTAAGCATTATGAGTCAAATAAAAATACAATACATATTTCATTTATTTTCTATTCAATTTAAAAGACTCTTCGATCTTTAGTAAAGACAGCCGAGCAGAGGTTTCAATTTCATTTTGAATTAGTAGTGTCTTTACTCAAATTGAGAAGGAAATATTGATTGTGAAATTTTTAAAACAGTGACACATGTCATATGCAAAGAATATTAAGTAGATACATTGATTTCATATCAGAGAAATATATTTGGTTGTTTTTCAAAGCACATTGAAATCGCTATAAAATTTTACAAAACACTGAATTTCTATTGTCGAGTTGAGACTTATGGCACAGTAAATAAATAGCCACTTATACGGAGGTTCTTTGTTTGGGCCAGCGTCCATCCCGAACGAAGAACCCCCCCAAAAGACAAGTATTTGACATACCCTATCCCAAGCAGTTCAACTCCCCTTTGCAGACATTGGCGTCCATGGAAATCGCCGGCAGAAGCATTGCATCTGCTGAAACAGCTGTAATGCTTCTACGCTACTTATATTCAAATAACGAATAAAAGGCTACGTATATTCAAATATATCAATTGAGTGCTTGTGTTACACGCAGTTCTTTACGATCAAAAGAATATTATCAACCTCGTTACTCTAGGACTATCCGTTCTCGATATATTTTAATTGTTGCACATTTTCGCCAGGCCATTTTTATTAATAAGCCCAGTTACCAAATGAAAACAAAAACTGAATTAAAAACGTAAATTTAACGCAATTACTAACACAAATAATTATGCGTGTTATTTAGTGCAATTAAACTCAATTAATTATTAATGAAATTAATAGAAAATGAATTTGAGTCTACGGGGGGGGGGGGGAAATCATATGCTGCTCACATCAGATTTTTCTTTGTAATAGAATTATTGATAATTATATGCTAATTAACAGACCAAATAAATCCTATTGTTGTACTTCGAATAAAAATGTAATATTCATTTGTTTTCCATTCTATTTAAAGGCCCTTCCGACCTTTTTTAACGACATTCGACAACAACTTTCAATTCAGTTTTGATTTAGTACTGTGTTTGTTCTTTGCTCGAGTTGAGAAGGACATTATGATTTCGAAAGTCAAAAGCGGTAACAGTTGTAGTACGTGTAGAAAATAAAGTGATTAGATCAATTTCATATCAGATAAAGTTTTCAATGCACATTCAGATATGTAAAAAATTTTCAAAGAAGAGTAAATTTAGTAGATTTAGTAGATCTTTAAAAGTGAATAGACAGATATATTTTTAAAAAAAATTCCCCACATTTGTTAAAATAACTGTGCAAAATTACATGTGTTAGTAAAATATCATACAACATAGGAATAGGTGCTAAAAGGTTACTAAAAATTAAGATAATCCTTTTATATAAGAGACAGATAAATTAGTCCTACAAAAGCAAAAAATCTGATGGGAGCAGCACATGACTTGCTTTCAGGCTCAAATTAATTTTCTCTTTATTTCTTTAATTCATGAAATTGAATTTAATTGCACAAAATAACACCGGATTTGCACTTTTAATTCAATTTTTGTTTTTATTTGGTGACTGGACATTTTTTTAAAGGCAGCGAAATAAACATGCGAAAAAATTAAAATATCTCGAGAACGGTTAGTCATAGAGTAATGGGGTTAGTCTTATTCTTATCCTCGCGGAAAATTACATATAAAACAAGTATTTAATCGGTACATTTGAGCATATGTAGTCCGTTATTTAAGATTTTTGCGGGCCAATTCGTCAAAAAGGCAGATTTTTATTTTCCGAATCATACCAAAATTTAATCTCCTCCAGGATCACCCACAAGTGACTCAACTAGAAAATTTTATGGAATTTGATCAATTACTTTTTTAGATAGAGTGGGTACATTGGTTAATACAGATCGCTTTCTTAAACACCGCTTTAAAATTTAATTTTTTGTATCTGAATGAGTATTTTTTGTAATTCTCTAATATATAATACTTTCAAACATTACAAAATCATCTATATATTTTTTGCTGCCACAGACAAACAGGTATATAGAAACCCATTGCGATAACCTTTATAAGATTAAAGCGAGAGCAATAAAAGCAAATTGCTGAACTCAATCTTATGATAGTTATAAAACAATGTTGTCCACAGGAGCAATTTCTAGAAAACTGTTAATGGCCAATAAAGCATCTGGTGTTTATATATAAATCATTATGTATGCCTCTCTGCGTGTCTATCTGTGCAATGAATGTATTCACTCTAACTAAAAAACTAATTGACCGCATTTCATAAACACTCGTAGGTAAGTCACTTGTGGGTAACCCTGGTACAGATTAGATTTTGATACGGTTCGGGATAAAAAAAAAACGCGCTCTTTTGCGAAATAGTCCGCAAAATTTCCCTGTATCCACTTAAGAACTAATAAACCAAATTTTACAAAATTTGGTGGATAAGTCACTTGAGGATTATCCTGGTGCTGATTAGATTTTAATATGATTCGGAAAAGTATAACCAGCCCTTTTTGCGAAATAACCCGCAAAAATCGGTAAAATCTTAAACAAAAGACTACGTATATTCAAATATATCAATTAAATGCTTGTGTTACACGCAATTCTTTACCATGAAAAGAATATTACCAACCCCATTACTCTAGGGCTATCCGTTCTCGAGATATTTTAATTGTTTCCTATTTTCGCCAGGCCATTTTTACTTTCCCTGCAATACATGGTAATGTATAGGGAAAGTATTGGAATCATGTCGAAAATCGCAACTCGCGTTTTCGACGGATCTACTCGTTTCGAGACCTCTAGAATACGAAAAAACTATTTTTAGCGTGACGTCTGTGTATCTGTCTGTCTGTGTGTCTGTGTGTCTGTCTGTGTGTCTGTTTATGTGTCTGTCTGTCTGTGCAGATTTTGTATCCACTCTAACTAAAAAACTAATTGACTGAATTTCATAAAATTTGGTAGGCAAGTCACGTGTGGGCTATTCTGCTGCTGATTAGTTTTGGGTACGATTCGGGATAAAAGAACCCGCCTTTTTTTGCGAAATGGCCCGCAAAAGCTTGTATCCACTCTAGCTGAAAATCTAATGGACCAAATTTCACAAAATTTGGTAGATACGTCGCTTGTGGATGACCCTGGTGCGGATTAGATTTTGGTATCATTCGGCAAAAAACAACCTGCTTTGCCTTGCAAAATGGCCCGCAAAAATCGATAAAATCTAAAATAAAAGACTACGTATGCTGAAATATATCCATTAAGTGTTTGTTTTATGCCTAATTTTTAACAAAGAAAAGAATAAGACCAACCCCATTACGCTAGGACTAGCCGTTCTCGAGATATTTTCGTTTTTTCGTTTTTTCTCTACGCCACCTTTGAAAATGACTCCAGTTACCAAATGAGAACGAAAAATATAATTAATAGTGAATTAAATTTATATAAAATAAAGAGAATGTGTATATAAGTCTGCAGCGAAAGTCATGTGCTGCCCACATCAGATTTTTACTTTCCCTGCAATACATGGTAATGTATAGGGAAAGTATTGGAATCATGCCGAAAATCACAACTCGAGTTTTCGACGGATCTACACGTTTCGAGACCTGTAGAATACGAAAAAACCATTTTTAGCGTGACGTCTGTGTGCCTTTCTGTGTGTCTGTCTGTGCAGATTTTGTATCCACTCTAACTAAAAAAAAAATCGACCGAATTTCATAAAATTTGGTAGGTAAGTCACTTGTGGACGACTCTGGTGCTGATTAGTTTTGGGTACGATTCGGGATAAAAGAACCCGCCTTTTTTGCGAAATGGCCCGCAAAAGCTTGTATCCACTGTAACTGAAAAACTAATGAACCGAATTTCACAAAATTTGGTAGATAAGTCACTTGTGGGTTACCCTGGTGCTGATTAGATTTTGGTACGAATCGAAAAAAAATAACCTGCCTTTTTTTTGCTAAGAGGCCCGCAAAAATCGTCAAAATCTAAACTAATGAACTAGATATACTCAAATATATCCATTAAATGCTCGTTTAATACGTAATTTTTAACGACGAAAAGAAAAAGATCAACCCCATTACACTAGGACTAGCCGTTCTCGAGATATTTTAGTTTTTCGTACTTTTACTACGCCACCTTTAATAATAACTCCGGTTACCGAATGAGAACGAAAATTGAATTAAAAGTGAAATAATTTAAAAATAAATAAAGAGAACGTGAATATAAACGTCAGCAGAGAAAGTCATGTGCTGCCCACATCAGATTTTTACTTTCCCTGCAATACATGGTAATGCGTACGGAAAGTATTGGAATCATGTCGAAAATCGCAACTCGAGTTTTCGACGGATCTACATGTTTCGAGACCTCTAGAATACGAAAAAACTATTTTTAGCGTGACGTCTGTGTGTGTGTCTGTGTGTCTGTCTGTCTGTTTGTCTCTGTGTGTGTCTGTGTGTCTGTCTGTCTGTTTGTCTGTGTGTGTGTCTATGTGTGTGTGTCTCTGTGTGTCTGTCTGTCTGTCTGTGCAGATTTTGTATCCACTCTAGACCGAATTTCATAAAATTTGGTAGGTAAGTCACTTGTGCACGAAGCTCGTGTTGATTAGTATTGGGTATGACTCGGGTTAAAAGAATCCGCCTTTTTTTGCGAAATGTCCCGCAAAAGATTGTATCCACTCTAACTGAAAAACTAATGGATCGAATTTCACAGAATTTGGTAGATAAGTCGCTTGTAGGCCACCCTGGTGCTGATTAGATTTTGGTATAATTCGGAAAAAAATAACCTGCCTTTTTTTGCAAAATGGCCCGCAAAAATCATCAAAATCTAAACTTAAGAACTACGTATGCTCAAATATAGCCATTAAATGCTTGTTTAATACATAATTTTTAGCGAAGAAAAGAATAAGTCCAATTTTCAAATGAGAACGAAAATTGAATTAAAAGTGAATTAAATTTAATCTAAGTAAATAGAACGTGATTATAAGTCTGCAGGTAAAGTCATGTGCTGCCCACATCAGATTTTTACTTTCCCTGCAATACATGGTGCTGTATAGGAAAAGTATTGGAATCATGCCGAAAATCACAAACTCGAGTTTTCGAAGGATCTACACGTTTCGAGACCTCTAGAATACGAAAAAACTATTTTTAGCATGACGTTTGTGTGTGTCTGTCTGTCTGTGCAGATATTGAATCCACTCTAACTAAAAATGTATTTGACCGAATTTCATAAAATTTGGTAGGCAAGTCACTTGTGGGCGAATCTGGTGCTGATTAGTTTTGCGTACGATTTGGGATAAAAGAATCCGCCTTTTTTTGCGAAATGACCCGCAAAAGCTTGTATCCACTCTAGCTCTAAACTAATGGACCGAATTTCACAAAATTTGGTAGATAAGTCGCTTGTGGGTAACGCTGGTGCTGAATAGATTTTGGTATGATTCGGAAAAAATAACCTGACCTTTTTTGCAAAATGGCCCGCAAAAATCGACAAAATCTAAAATAAAAAACTACAAATGCTGAATTATATCCATTAAATGCTTGTTTTATACGTAATTTTCAACGAAGAAAAAAATAAGACCAACCCCATTACGCTAGGAGTAGCCGATCTCGAGGTATTTTAGTTTTTGTTTCTTCTCTACGCCACCTTTGAAAATGAGTCCAGTTATCAAATGAGACCGAAAATTGAATTAATAGTGAATTAAATTTAATTAAAATAAGAGAATGTGTATACGACAAAAGAATGTGTGACGACAAAACTTTACATCGAATGAGTGTTAAAAATCGTCGATTAACCAGTTTTGACCTGTCTAAGTCCATGGTGGCAGCTGGTGTTGATATTGCACCTTCAACAGTGCGATACAGGCTGTTAGAACGCGGACGGAGAGCACGTCGACCGTACAAGAAGCATCTTCTGACGCTTCGCATGAAGAAAAAAAGGTTGGAATGGGCACGAAAATACAAAACATGGACTGAGAAAGACTGGGAGAAAGTTCTCTTTTCTGACGAAACACATTTTGTGGTTCAGGGATTTAGATCAATGTTCGTGAGAAGGAGCCAAGGAGAACCTCTCAATCAGCACCACATGAATCAAGCACCCAAGCATCCGTCCAAAAAGATGTTTTGGGGTTGTTTCAGCGTTTTGGGGACAGAATCTCTTGTTCCCGCAGAGGGAATGATGAACAGTGCCAGTTACGAAGTCATATTGACCCGAAAAGTACTTCCAACCATGGCTAAACTGTGCCGAACGGAGATTGCGTTTTCCAACAAGACAGCGCGCCATGTCACACTTCGAAGCGAATCAAAAATTTCTGCTCAAAAAAAAAATATTACCGTACTGGATTGGCCCGGGAATTCACCAGACTTGAATCCCATAGAAAATTTGTGGGCTATTGTCAAAAAACGGCTTCACAAATTTGACTGTACGACGATGGACAAGCTAATTTCGGCCGTTATTGACATATGGTTCAGAGACGTTGAAATTAAAACTACATGTGCTAGTCTAGTACATTCCATGCCGAAACGTGTCTGTGATGTTATAAAGTCTCGGGGAGGTCATATCACTTATTAGTTTTAAATGTATCCATAGAAAACTTGAATAAAACTGAATTTTATAAAAAAAACTGCATTTCTCAATTAATTGCCACAATACTGTATAAGTCTGTGCTGCTTACATCAGATTTTTAATAATAAGCCCAGTTACTAAATGAATACAGAAACTGAATTAAAAGCGTAAATTTAGCGCAATTATTAGCACAATTAATTATGCGTGTTATTTAGTGCAATTAAGCTCAATGAATTATTAAGGAAATTAAGAGAAAATGAATTTGAGTCTACGGGGAAAATCATATGCTGCTCACATCAAATTTTTTCTTTTTAATAGAATTATTTATTATGCTAATTAACAGACCAAATAAATCCTATTGTTGTATTCGAATAAAAATATAATATTCATTGGTTTTCTATTCTATTTAAAGTCCATTCCGACCTTTCTTAACGACATTCGACAACAACTTTCATTTCAGTTTTGATTTAGTACTGTGTTTGTTCTTTGCTCGAGTTAAGAAGGACATATTGATTTCGAAGGTCAAAAGCGGTAACAGTTGTAGAAGATAAAGTGATTAGATCAATTTCATATCAGATAATGTTTTCAATACACGTTCAGATATGTACTATAATATTTTTAAGGAAGAGTAAATTTAGAAGATTTAGTAGATCTTTCAAAGTGAATAGAGTGATACATTTTTTTAAAAATTGCCCCCACATTTGTTAAAATTAACTGTGCAAAATTACATGCGTTAGTAAAATATCTTACAATATAGTAATAGGGGCTAAACGGTTACAAAAAAATTAAGATAATCTTTTTATATCAGAGAGAGATAAGTTAGTCCTACAGAAGCAAAAAATCTGATAGAGGCAGCAAATGACTTTCTTTCAGAATCAAATTAATTTTCTCTTCATTTCTTTAATTTACACTTTTAATTCAATTTTGTTTTTATTTGGTAACTGGACATTTTTTCAAGGCAGCGAAACAAACATGCGAAAAAATTAAAATATCTCTAGAACGGTTAGTCATAGAGTAATGGGGTTAGTTTTATTCTTTTCCTCACCAAAAATTACGTATAAAATAAGCATTCAATGGTTACATTTCAGCATATGTAGTCTAGTTGTTTAGATTTTTCGGGCCATTTCGTAAAAAAAGCTGGTTTTTATTTTCCTCCTCCAGGGTCACCCACAAGTGACTCAACTAGAATATTTTATGAAGTTTGGTCAATTAGTTTTTTAGATAGGGTGGGAACATTAGTTAATACGGTTCGCTTTCTTAAACACTGCTTTAAAATTTAATCTTTTGTATCTGAATGATTATTTTTTATAATTCTATAATATATAATACAATCATCATGAAATCATTTATATATATTTTGTTGCTACTACAGACAAACAGGTATATAGAAACCCATTGCGATAGCCTTTATAAGATTAATACGAGAGCACTAAAAGCAAATTACTGAACTCAATCTTATGATAATTATAAAAACTATGTTGTCCACAGGAACAGTTTCCAGAAAACTGTTAATGGCCAATAAAGAATCTCGTTGTAACATCAGTAGTAGATTAAATAGAACTATAAACGCCCTGCGGGGTTCAAAAATGTTTATAATATTGATCTACATTCTGATTATTGTTATCATGTGGTGTTTATACATAAATCATTATGTTATTGATAACTTAATCAGTATGTTAATAAGTTTTATTAATAAAGATATAGAACGATAAGAATCAGCTTCAAAATTTTGGGCTGAAAATGATCTGTTTGTCAGTCTGACTGCAGTGTTCGACGATGTCGCCTCTAACACTTTAAGGATAATATGAATTTAGATGTGTAATGTAAATGAAGAGTTTAGAGATAGTGTGTATTGCTAAACATTGTCGAATACGTTGTATTTCTTGCACTGCTCTCCTTCATGGTATATACATTGCCCGTTGAGAACATCTCTGAATTCTGACCGGTTTTGTTTTAATTGGAATGTGGCGTAAATTTAATTTTTATCAAACCAGCATCGCTGCAGAATTTTGTCGTATAAAAATTGCTTATAAAAACTGTCGTATAAAAATTACTTTAGTTTTACTGATATTTATAGTCTAACGATAAATCTTTTATAATTTACACCGTTTTAATTTTGATATGCAGTGTAAATTATTATTTTGCATACCGAGTTTGTTGCTAAACATGGTAGCGTAAAACTGCCCCTGCTGTCTTATAAAAAGTATATACATAATCCCTCAGGACCTACCTGTTCTTAAAAGCCAACTAATTTTGGAGTAATTTGCATGTGATGAGTATTCCAATGTTGTACAGTCGAACATTATTGATGAAAGTGGTCCATTGATACAGGAAGAATCTCAAAAGTGGGGGGTAGGAAATCAACCCCATTTCATAGTGGAGGGGGGAAGAAAGAAGAATGTTCAATACTGGTTTTTGTTTTGTCAATACGAACCTTAAGGAATTTTTCACATGACGGCACATGGAAGTACTATTAAGAATTTTCTAAATTAAAAATATATCAATCAATAGAAATTGCAAGATAGAGGAATCAGAAACTGATGGCCTATTTTCCTAATTCACACTACGAATTCAAACACGTTGCGTTGTAAAAAATTGTAATTCCTGCGTTATATTTTTAATTTCATGAAAATTAATTTTCAGTTTATAAAATTGAAAACTCTCTCCTGGCTAGTTAATAAATGGGAACTGACATGGCTGCATTTATTTTCTGGAAGTAAACTGGAAAAAACATATTTCACACTATTTTATCAAAGTCCGTTAATAATAAATGATTTATACCAAAGACATCATATGATAACTAGAAAAATGTAGCAGTTTATTGTTATACTATAAACTGCTACATTAATACAACACCATATTGCTTTTATATATCAAATGTCAAAATTATCCATGGTAGACATTTTCTGACTCTGCATTTGTTTCGTATCCTGACGAAAGAAGTTCATTTTGGCTCAAAATTGTTAATTTATTTTCATAAAAGTTTATTAAACAAGAGGCTTTTCGTGGTAAACTTATATTTACCTTGGCAAAAAAATAATGAGAATTATATACAGATTAAAAGACCAAATAAAATGACAACTTTGTACTTAAAATAAAAATACTATATCCATTAGTTTACCACTTTATTATAAAGCCTCTTCGACAATTGATAATGAAACTCGACAACAACTTTAGATTTCCATTTGATTTATTAATGTCTTCTTCACTCACGTTTAGAAGGAAATATTGATTACGAAGGTCAAAAATATGTTATAATGATCAGTATGCAAGAATCTGTAACAGATAGATAGATTTCACATCAGAGAAAGAATTTCTGATGTCTTCATTGCAAATTCAAATATTTACAAAAACTTTATGAAAGAATAAATTTAATAAATGTATTGCATCTTGCAATGTGAATGGCTTGTTTTTATCTAAATTATTTACTCAAAATTTTATTAAAATTAACTTTAAAAAAATAATCTCTGTTAGTTAAACCACAAATAATATATGAAAAGGAAGCTGCCAACCGGCTTCTTAACACAATAAGAAATTCTTTTAGTATAAGAAACAGATAAGTTTTTTCAGATTAAGCAGTAAAATGACAAATTTATAATCATAATAGAACATCGATGTGATAAATTGTCTATATTACGCAAATTGTGCTACAGAGAAAATTTGAAATTTATTTAAATCGTAGTGCGAAGCATAATTGCAATATTAACACTTGGAATTAATACAATTATGAAACTGTATTTTTTTTTTACGTTCAAGTCAATCTTCCGGTAAAGTTCGTGAACAGAAGTTTTATGCATTTGGTTTTGCCGTTATACGTGTTAATGCTTTGCTTTTCATTGCTTGATAAAGAAAAATCAATTTACTTCCAAAACTGTTTGATATATGAATGCATATTAGCTAAACCTATTGCAATAATAACAAGATAAGGTAACATATCGTAGAATACAGCATATAAGCAAAAATTGACTGGGCAGGTTGTTTCAATGCTATCTGCTTTTAAAACCACCTGACCAGTCAATTTTTGCTTATATGCTGTATTTTACGATATGTTACCTTACCTTCTTATTATGAGTAAGTGAACATGCGCTTGTGGTCGGTTCTGAACAAGAAGGATATATTTTTTCATTGAAGCAAGTTAACCGATTAGTTTTGGTATATATGCTGTATTTTATAAATTTTCTAATACATTGCTATAAAATTTTATCTTTCATATTTGAATATTCTTTGTAATTTTTTAATATATAATACCTACAAATATCACAGAACCAACTATATAAATTTATTTTATGCCACAAACAAACAGGTATATAAACACGAAATGTAATAACCTTTACCAGGTTAGTGCATTAGCAATAAAACAAATTGCTGGACACATTCTTATAGTAGTTAGAAGCAATGCTAACCTCAGTAGCAGTTTCAAGAAATCTGTTAAAGGCCAATAAAGAATGTCGTTACTGTATCAAAAGTACATTAAACAAAAATATAAGCGATCTGGCGTGTTCAATAAAATGTTCTTGTAATGTGTAGATTAGTGATAAATATTCTGATTATTGTTATTATGTAGTAATTATATACAGTGGCTCCCAAAAGTGTTAGTACACTTACGAATTTCAATGAAATACTGATCTATCCATTAATAAAAATTAATATTTCAGAATGGAAATTTTTTAATTATATCCATAACTTGTTCTTAACAAAACTACATAAAATATTTTAAAAACATAGTAAAACTTTTTTTTTTGAAAAATTAATAATAAAAAAGTAACCAAAAAGTTACGTCACAAAAGTATTGGTACACTTAGATATAAATCTCTACATACAGTAAATATTGTAATATTTTGGTAAAGTAGTACTTAGTAGGATATCCTCTAGCATCCACAACAGCTTTTAAAAGTCTGTGAATAGAGTTTACTAGTTTTTTTTTTGTAATTTCTGCATCAATGTTCCTCCATTCTTCGTTCATTACTGTTTATAGTTCACTTTTTATTTTAATGTCGTGTCTTCGTACTCTAACTTCCAGTTCTCTCCAAATGTGTTCTTTTGGGTTTTAAACCGGTGACTGAGGTGGTGTTTTCTGACCTTGTGGAAGATTATGGAGACACCAGAAGCGAACATTGAGAGCCGTGTGCTTGGGGTCGTTATCTTCATAAAAAAACAAAGTTGTTTCCAATACCCAAATTTTGGGCTGACAATTTTAAATTTTCTTTTAAAATATTTAAATAAAGAGCATGATTCATTATGCCATCAATAAATACCAAATTTCCTAGTCCTGATACTGACATTCACGCCCACACAATGACACCACCACAGCCATGCTTTACTGTTCAACTAAATTCTTGGGATTAAGTTCCTCATTTTGTCTTCTACATACAATTATACACCCATTAGAACCAAAAATGTTAAATTTGCTTTCATCTGCAAATAAGACATGATTCCAATACGTTTCGGGCTTATTTATCATTGATTTTGCGAAGGAAAGCCTAAGCTTTCTATTTTTCGCACTTTGCGAAACATTTTCTTCAGGCAGAACGCCCATGTAACCCAGCTGATTTCAGAACTCGTTGATCAGTTTCAGGTGAAATTGAAGTAGAAAATTTTTCAGTAAATTCTGTAGAAATTTTTACAGCGCTCAAACGTGGATTTTTCACATATTTTCTTAACTACAAATCTCTGATCACGTTAAGTTAACTTTGCCAGGCGACCTTGTCTTATCTTGTTTTCGATCCGATTTCCTTCTTTAAAGCGTTTTATCACATACTGCACCGCAGAATTGGATAAAACTAATAGCGATATTACGATCTAATGTAGCGATATTACGAGCTAATTTAGCGATTTTATGTACTAATTTAGAGATGTTACGAACTGATTTACCGCTATTATGATGAGCTAACGGCCCTACCGTGCGGAAAACACCGGTTCTCGTTAGATCACCGAAGTCAAGCAGCATCGGGCGCGGTTAGTACTTAGGTGGGTGGCCACCTGGGAACACCGCGTGCTATTGGCACTTTTCGGGCGCGGTAGCCCGGTGGTTTGCACGCTGGATTTGCACGCTGCCACAACTGCCGCCGTATTCATTCGGAGTACGATCACGTTAAACATGTGGGTCCGTAAGTCTTTACAAGAGGTTGGTGGTAGGGGAAAGAGGGTACGGTCCCTGTGGATGCCCCTCCCCACTGGGTTCCGGTCTAAATTGGGTGGCACTTCCCGGCCATCCAAAACGGTTACCTTGCCTCTTTCTGGTAGGTCGGACGGTCTGGGTCTCAACAACAACTATTATGATGAAAAATAATCAATTTTCGAATGCTGTTCGTTGTTTTCTTACGCCTACGAGCCATTTTTAAATAATATTAAATATTACGAAGTAAGCAAGCAAAGATTAAAGCCAAACGCTTTTTTAAATGTCACCACAATGTAAAAATAAAAAGAAAAACGGCAGAGGATAATTTTATTTATGAATTTATCCGAAAATGTTTCGGTGTACGACCACTTTTAGGACGTGTTCTTTCTCTGCCTCCTTGCATTTTCATTTTTATAAAAAAAAATGAGTCAATTTTAAAAAAATAAAATGTTAGGTTTCATTCAGAATCACATGGAGATGATATGAAAAAATATGAACTTTATATTCAAATTAAATTCCAGGCGACAGCGCTTTTTCTACAAATTTTTAAAGTGTACGAACACTTTTGGGAGCCACTGTATAAATAATAATTAATTTCATAATTTCTCAATGAATCAGTATATTGATCCATATTACTTTAGAAACAATGGAACGATGGAACTAAGCATTTTATGAATTCGACTGGTTCTTGCTATGTTTCGATCTCATCTTGATCTCGTGAAAGCCCCAGGCCGTCCGGCTCGTCCAGAGGACTTGGAGCAACAAAATGGACGACCGGGATCATCTTGATCTCGTGTTTAACTCGTCTTAATCTCGTTGTTATCTCGTCTTGAACTATCTGTATTGAACTCGTACTACTTAGACTGCCTGACCTAATTGAAGGTTTAACTGCTAAGAAAATGTGTGTCAATTTCCCTATTTCCAATACTCACCAGGTTTTTAACCTGAGACCTTCTGTATGTGAAAAGGACTTGATAACTACTTCACCAGGAGACATGCTATGTCTGTCTGTCTATCTGTTTGTCTGCTTGCACAGTCCGAAAATAGGGTCTCTAAAACCTGAATGATTTTATTTAACTTATATATAAGTATATATACATAGTTTATCGCCAGTTTTCGTGTCTGAACATGATCGGCATAAATCTGTGACACATTAAGTGCTGCACATTGTCCCCCGATAACTTCTCTAAAAATAAACAGATATTTTTAATTTAAAATGCGATGTAAATTAATATTTTACAAACCGATTTGTCTGCTATACATGTTCGAAAATAAATAGTTCGTTGTCTGCCCATTTATTGATATACATTATCTAACGATGACTTTTCGCAAATTTAACCTTTTTTCCTTTCGTTAAAATACATGGTAATGTACAGGGAAAGTATTGGAACTCGAATTTTTGACAGAATCATATGTTTAAGATACTCTATGTTTAACACGAATCCATTGTTTTTAGTCCTTTCGTTGCTGAAAATGGACAGATAAAACACGTTTGCTATTTCCTTAAAATATGTGCACATGCATCCTCCATAACTGGTCTAAATGTCAATTATCTAATGTTAAGCAATTTTCCTGCGATGTCTCTCTCATTGCTGCACAGTTGAACATCATTGATGGGAGTGGTGCATAGTCACTGACAAAATCTCGATAATGAAGATGAGGAATTTGATGACTGAACGAAACATTAACAATACTGGATTACATTTTGTCAATACGAACCTTAAAATGGATAAATGAAGTTTTTCAGCCAATGGGGGATATATGGCCTATTATATCTACGGCCTACGTACCGGTTGCCACTGATTAAAACTGCCCTTTTTGAGAAGAAGTGACAATAGCAGATATATATATACAAAGATAACTCCTAATTAATGCAATATTTATTTATAAAAGTGGCGGATTGGATTTATTTTAATATTTTTAACTTGATGTGCAAGGGGAATTTTTATGTGTAGTTTACTGCTGTACAGACGGAAATTGTTGATGAGAGATGGCGGATTGAAATTTCACTAGAGTCTAACTAAAATTTTGCTGTGGGTAGTGATCTGGGAATATAATCGAAAAAGTGCAATCAGAGTGAAAAATAATTAAAGTACTGTTTATTTATAAACAACAAAGTCGTTACAATTGTAATGCAACTTATATTAAGAAATCAAGTTCTTTATGTCTTATTGTTACTTTGTTTATAATTTCATCAACTCTCAACTGCAGTTCTCTCTAAATGAAGAGCATTGCCAATCTATTCAGGTTGTATTGAGATGCTGTATTTTGGAGGTAAATAGTAATTCGTTCTAAGGTAGCATGTCAACTGCAGCAGCCGAAAGGTTATAAACTTTCGGATGTTGCAGTTGACACAGGAATGGTTGTAAAGATATGCAACATTTTGAATATATTGAGAAACATGTTCTTATTACTGTCTTCTACATTTGATTTTCTACACATTGGCATTTCTTCCATAATTTGAACTCTGCAATCACGTCTGAAGAAAGTTCGTTCAAATCAGTTGTGTACAATTTGAGAATTTCAGTCAAAACCATCTCCTCGTCACTGGACATAGGAGTGAAACTTGAATATGGAAATAGTACTTGGAATAAATTAAGTATTTCACTCTTTCGAATGAATCTATGCTGCAATTCGGAAACAAAAGGCATGAATCTATGAATAATTTTTGAATAAACTACAGTCACGTAGTATAAGTAAGCGATTGATAACCGACTATTTATTTTTTAGTATAATGAAAAATGAAATAATTGATTGCAATTGAATTATTCTTTAATAAAAACAAATTTTAAATTTATTGTTTCAGATTATTTTTTTAAATTTAAATTTTATTTCTAAAGCCTCTGTGAGGGGATCCAATACCCCCCCCCCATGACCCATAAGTGTTCCATTGTCTCTAGATAAGAGGTAACAACCACTCATCACACATATACAGATAAAAGTCCAAAGATAACATTTATCAATGCTTATAATGTTTACCAAAGACAAAGGAAGGACGGTATATCACAGTGAAAGTAGTCTGATGGCGTGAATGTAGGTACCTGAATTTAAACGTTCAAGGCTTTAAAAAACACTAGAAATCAGGAAAGGTGGAATATTCTTAAGAAGTTAACTGTTCACATTATATTGTAATGCCATTTATGATGATTATTATTATTATGATGAGGGTTATACCAGGGGACATATTATATTTGAGGGAAATGTATCGTATATGATTTCTAATATTGATACATTTATAGTAAGATACGCCAGTAAAAATCAGCATATAAGTCAACTCTCTAACTTCATGCTAGTAATAAATGATCACTATATTTTCAGTATAAAACTGATATTTATTTTCACATTTAAAACTATTTTATAAGAATTTGAATGAAAAGAGAAAATTTTAAGTTACAAAAATTTATTCACGGCACATTACCTATATTCAACTAGCGATAATCGACGAAGTGATCTATGGATACGCATTTTAATCCTTTTGATTTGAAGCCACCAATTCCAAATCTTCTAAATGAAATAATCGAGCAATTCCGCAAAAAAATAACACTCAATTCCTTTATTTTACAGCGGAAGTAAGGTAAATAACAATAATCAGGCGTCAATAAAATATTGCAGGTGTCTAAATTTAAGTCTGTGTCGTCTTGAATTCAATATATCAGTTCTATTAATTTACTTGAAGTCAACAAAGAAATCTTACATGTTAACACCCACTATTATAAATATATTAATGCTTTTTAAAAAAACATCATTTTAGCTGCTACATATCCATCAGATATATATTTAAAATGCTTCATAAAATTTATTTCTCGCTTTATATTTAAAATTCAATAGAAATATATTTTTCTATAAGAACTGAAGCTTGCATTAAAGGGCTTTGAATATAAAGCCAGTGTGCAATCGCTTTTCTCTCAAAATTCTTGACTTACTTTCACTTTTTGCATAAAAAAGATTCCCTGGATTACTGGAAATAGAAATCTAATATTCAAAACGCGTTTTATGTGGATATTTGAATAAAAATTTAATAAAATTAAAGCGTTCCTTCAGAGTTATTCTTATGTATATTTAAATTAATCTGTGGTATAATTCGTAGATAGTTTTTCCTTTCTACTCTATGCAATAGATTTTATAAAATGTTCCCAAAATTTTATTCTATTGCTAATCAATGTAAGGGACGGAGATACTTCCCTTTCATATATTCAGTATTTGTAATAATTTAAAAATTGATAGCTTGATATGAATTTAAAATTCTAAATGCAACCGATACATTGTTGAGACAACAATTCAGGATTTATTAATTGGTATCATATACACTGCATTTATTAATTGGTATCATATACACTGCATTTATTAATTGGTATCATATACACTGTACTCACTGCAGCAATCAGAATTGATGGAGACTGTTTCGCGGTTTTTACCGACATTCAGCATCAAAACTGCTTACTGCAATGTCAAAATAATTGTGATCATGATTTCTGCCCTGTGGAACGCTATCGAGGTTTTGAAACTGTCTTTATGTGTTGTTTTCTACGACTAAATATTCGACCTCGATGTGGTTTGAGCTCAATGATTGGTAAATGATTATTAATTGATTAATAAAGGGGAATTTTAAATTATTTACTACTACGGTTTGCAACATTTATCAGATAGCAATTTTCTTGTACAGAGGCAGAAACGTCTTCTGGATGATGATGAAAGTTAAATATATATCGACCGATGTCAATTGGAAGATATAATTGCTACTTGGATGCATTGGAATCATGATTCCAAGTGATTCAAAACTCTATCATTCTGTAGGTTTAGTTAGTGCAAATCAGTAGGTTGAGTTTTAGAGATGCTAGTGTACCACTATTGTTCTCTACATGATAAGGGCGAAATACTTTGTCTATACGACTCCTTTTGATTTTAGAGCAAAGGTCTACCCTGTTACTCGCAAGCGCTGCAATTTTCGTGAGCCGTAATGTAGTAATCTTCAGAAGATAATAAAATCACGCACTAGTGCTGACAGAACAACATTAAAAAAAAATCGGATTTTTTTTATGTGTTAAAATTTACTCTCTCGATAATTCGTGAAATGTCCAATACCAATTCTCAAAATCCTATCCGTAAAAAACATATTCTATCCAAATCTTTAAAATATTTGTAATTTTTTCTCTTCATTATAAAAAAGTATCTGATGTGGGCAGCACATGACTTTCCTTATATATTGCAATGAATTTACTACTTTTGCAGCAAAAAAATAGATTATTTTTATAGTAGTTATTTATATTCTTTCCAAGATATTGAATTTTCGTCAATGAGTCGTCATTTTCCATGTCGTCATCATCAATGAGTAGTCATTAATTTCGCCATTTTTATCCATTTGGCGATTCTTTCGCCAATTTAGCAATATTTAAAAAAGTCCGGAAGTTGGCGACATTCCACCAAATTCGGCGCCAAAATCTCGCCATGCGTTATAGCCGAAGAAATAAGTTATTCTTACATCAAATAAATGACTATTGGCGTTCAAATGCAAAAGTATTACTCAAAGTATCTTTTTTCATGAATGGAACGAGCTAGATCCACGAGAATGATGTCACCCAATTTATCGCATGGTATTACATATGAAAAGTGAACATGTTTCTCAATAGGAAATACTTTTTATTTTATTTCAGATGGCTTTTTGAAATTTTTTTTTGAAAAATGTGCAATATCTCGAGAACGGTTCAAGTTAGCCTTCTAAAATTTATGTCAATCGTTTTTTAATGAAATATTACATAAGGAATGTCTATTTGTGTAACTATATTAGCTGTTTTGATTTTTTGACGATTTTTTCAAAATTCCACTGGAAAATTTAGGGAGGTTCTGAACATTCGATTGCGTGTAAAAACAACAAGCTTCCAGTGTTTACGGATTGGTATTTTTGTACCAAATGTCGTTCGAATCGTTCCATTCGTTCGTCAGTTATCGTCTCCACAGGCTCACTGACAGACGCACACACACACAGACACACACACACAGACACACACACACACACACACACACACACACACACACACACACACACACAATTTCACACACACACACATACACAGACATCACTTCAAAAATGTTTGATTCATGCTTGCTTCAGGCATGCTTGAAACGTGCTCTCCCGTCGAAAACTCGAATTCGAATTTTCGACCCCGTCACAATACTTTCCTTATACATTATGTATATAAGGAAGGTAAACACTAATCAACTGCCGCTGACCTTTTCTGTTGAATACACCAATTTCTTTGCAAGCACTATGGCGGGACATAAAACATATTGGCTCGTGTAAAGCATTTTATTGAATCCCTTTCAGCCTCACCGTTGAGTTAATTAAAGATTAATAGCGATTTCTCAAGTTAAGAAATTTATCGCATCCCCAGTATATAACCATGCAATCGCTAATGTTCATAAGTTTAATTCAATTCAAATATTTTATAATAGGAGAGATAGCTGATAATTTTTTGGTGAGTTTCACTTTTATTTATTAATCTTTATTCGCAATATGGAATTAAATTATTTGTGATGTAAACAGTTTTTAGGTATAAGTTCAGTAAATTTAATAGCATCAAATATAAATTAACTCAGAATAAAAATGAACATGAACTGCCTGCTATGTAGTTTAGTTTAGTACTTAAAACTGATAAAAACTGATGAAACAGTGAAACCGTATGTGACAGCTAACGCTCACTATTTCCTCTTATTAAAAAATATATGAATAATATACAAGTGTATGTGACGCAATCTCAAATTCAGTATATGACTATAGATTTCTTTTTGGATAAAAAAGCGAACTGATACAAATATTTTGTTCACCTGGCAGTTGTCATACAAAAGATGTTAAAAACTGATACTTATTTATAAGAAAGGTATAATCAGTACCGTTTTAGAGAAAAATAGATTTCAATGAAACACATTTTATTTAAATATTCCATCTATAACATTAAAAGAAGATGTATGTGTGCCTGTGTGTCTGTTTGTGCTATTTGTAGCGGACTGTCTAAGGGTCGTACGGCCATGAAATTTAGTAAACTGGCGACTCAGTGAGATTATTTTCTAAATTCTGGTTGATTTTTATTTATGTTTTAACACGATTTAGAGCAACTTTCAAACAAATCGGTATTTTAGCGTCCAAACATATTATCGCAGCGTTTCAATTTTAACACTATCGGGAAGTAACGAGATGGGAAAAGCAATGTACTGACATCCATTCCAATAACGTGAATCTTGGGTTGCCATTTCTGGACAGTAGATTCAGGGTAACCAGTTTTATTCGAATCATCACCGATCTGGCGGCTTCTGGAATGTTCGAGAACCTTCTCTAAATAACAAATATTCCCCGAGATACGAACCATTTCTGGTTGTTTCTACTGAGAATATATAAAAGGAGTCATTAATCGTATTCGATATTTATTCCCGAACTTGGGAATTTTGAAGACGTTTAAAGCTTTGCTGGGGTGTATGTCATTCCCCTGTTATCCGCTGCTGGTGACTATAAATTTTACATTGATAGTATCAAACGTACTGTTGGCATCCGTTTAGCAGAACATGCTCGCGATGTCAAATCTGGTAAACTTTCTACGGCTCTTGCTCAATAAGTGGTTAATGATAAATTTCTTCCCGTTTTTGAAAAATACTTTCCTTTTGGTTCGTTGTGACAATCCACGTAATATTCTTCTTTATGAATCCCTGTTTATTTATATTTACCGTGAATCAATTTGTAATTTTGATCCTGTTCAAATTTTAAGTTATGCTTGGCGACTCAGTCTCAACTCTATGCCATTCAAACCTCTTAAAAGTTATTTGTGACGTCATTCCCAGGAATATCATGCTTGATGTTTTTCTAAAACTTGTATTAGTTCTTTTCTTGTAATATTTTTAATTTCGAAAGCGGTTAAAATTATCTTGAAATTTCCGTGTATATTTCTTGTATTATTTTTAGTAAATTCATTTACTATTTCATATTTTACGCAAATTTGCTTTAAACAGGTCTGTCTATATATAAACATTCCATGTTTTTACTATTCATGCAGCCACTGATGAAGGGCGTATATACGTCCGAAAGCGCCCTGGCAGTTTTTAATATATGTTCTGTACGTCTTTTAGGATATGTTAAATAAAAGACCTTTCGTTTTTTAAAACGCTTTGTACTTGATTTTATCTATATACAGTATATTTAATATTCAAGGGTATATACAAAATAGCGAAATATGGGTCAATTGCTCTAAATTAACATAGTCAACATTTTAGACAACTCTACGTAAGCGGTGGATTTTGACGTTACTTGAAAATTTAAAAGTTATGCTATTTCAATTTCAATTAGCTGTTGCCTCATTCAGCACAACTTTCTGGATCTATTTACAGTTATATTCCTGCAATGATAAAACGGAATACATTTTAAAATTAAATATACTAATGAAATATTATTGAAACATATGGACGGTATTTGAAAATATTTCACCTTTAATATTTCGTCAGTTGTGTATATGGCCACGCCCACATGTGTTCATACCCTTTAATTTATGTATTATTATTTTTTTTTTCCATTTGGGGTTATCTTAGAATTTGTAAATTGTTTTTAAATGCAACAAATGTAAAAAAAGATGGTACATTTTTAAGCAGATGGCTTCATTGCAAATCAATATTTCTGCAAGCGTAATTGACCAAGAACATTTCTAAAAGTTGAAAACGAATTTCGTCTTGGATTTTATATTGGCACGAATTCTGTAATTTAATTTAAAATTTCATTTTATTTTAGTTACCGACGATTATACCATAGGTAATATTTTATGACTAAGCCATTTGGAAAGTCCTTAAAGAATAACATTATTCTATCTCCCCACAGAGTATGAGATTATACAATTCCACTGCTATCTTTAGGATATTACTTTCCTTATATACATAATGTATAAGGAAAGTATTGTGACGGGGTCGAAAATTCGAATTCGAGTTTTCGACGGGAGAGCACGTTTCAAGCATCCCTGATCACGAATCAAACATTTTTGAAGTGATGTCTGTGTGTGTGTGTGTGTGTGTGTGTGTGTGTGTATGTGTCAGTGGGTCTGTGGAGACGCTAACTGACGAACGAATGGACCGATTCGAACCAAATTAGGCACAAAAATCACAATCCATAAACACTGGAAGCCTATTGTTTTTATACGAAATCGAATGTTCAGAACCCCCCTAAATTTTCGAATGAAATTTTGAAAAAATCGTCAAAAAATCAAAACCACTAATAAAGTTACGTAAATAGACATTTCTTATGTAATTTTTCATTAGAAAACGATTGACATAAATTTTAGAACGCTAACACGAACCGTTCTCGAGACATTGTATATTTTTCAAAAACAATATCAAAAAGTCATATAAAATAAAAAAAAATATTTCCTATTGATAAACATGTTCACTTTTCATATGTAATACCATGCAATAAATTGGGTGACATCATTCTCGTGGATCTAGCTCGTTCCATTCATGAAAAAAGATACTCTGAGTAATACTTTTGTATTTGAACGCCAATAGTCATTTATCTGCTATAAGAATAACTTATTTCTTAGTGCATAACGCTTGGCGAGATTTTGGCGACGAATTTGGCGGAATGTCGCCAACTTGGCGACTTTTTGGAATGTTGCCAAATTAACGAAAATATCGCCAAATGGATAAAAATGACGCTAAATCAATAAAAATGACCACTAATTGTCGAAAATTCAATGTCTTGGGAAGAATATTAGTATCTACTATAAGAAAAACCTATTTTTTCATTGTAAAAGTAGTAAATTCATTACATTATATAAGGAAAGTCATGTGTTGACCACATCAGATTTTTTTTATATGATGGTGATTATCTATGATTGAACAGAATTGTGGGGATTTTTAATTTATTTGATTTCTTAGGGTTGTGGCTGGGTCGCCACAACTCCAGTCTGGGCATTTTTGTATAAGTAAAATACAACTTTACGATTATTAGCTGATATATATATATATGTCACAATATTGTTTATAAATTTATCAATAACATTACAAAACGTGACAAAAACTTTACAAGGCTTTGCAGTCCTACAATGTTTTTCTTCTATGTAATCACAGATGATAATAGAAAAACTTATTTTTTATTACTTTTTCTATAACAATTTTTATGCATACAACAAACAATTGAATATTTTACATTTTCTTTTTTTGCTAACATGTATAAGTCGGAATAAATTTTACTCGTTTTCTAAATATAATAAGGAAAACTTGAATAACGTATTTAAGCAGAAATTAAATAATATTACAACATGCAACTGTTTCGATGATGCGTTAGAGGACCTTTGTAAGTGCAAAAGAACCGACAAGCATGATGTCAAAATACAAAATGGGCGAAAATAAAGGAAACGGATGAATTTACATACCCAAGACCTGGATTAACAATCCACTTGAGAGAGCCAATTAGAAAGCAGAATGAAGAACAGTCGAGCCAATACGAAGCGAGAAGTAACACACGAAATTGATATACATGAAATACATAAAAATAACCCGACAAGACTAGTCATATCTGAACAAGATTGAATGAGACCCAACAAGATGAAAATTAAATCAAAATGACTTTTAAAAGCACCAAAAACCAAGAAATGAAAAAAAAATACATAGTACTCTGCCAGACCGTGGACAAAAATGGAGTACTGGACTGTCCAGTACTTATCCAGTGCTCCTCAGAAAATATTGAAAGACTAGCAGCATACCCGTCCTTCGTACGAAGTATATAATATAAAGAAACTTAAAATTCACAATCATGTGCAAATTCCTATAGTGTACTAAATGACATTTTTAATCAAAATAATCTGTTACAAAATTTAATGCTCTTAAAAAGAAGTTTAAGAATCTCTGCTCTTCTATAATTATCTTCACCGGCAGATCTGAAGAATAAAACATCCTGGCCCCTTTTACAAGCAAATTTACAAAAAATATGCAATTGAATCAATATATGCAAAATAAAAACGTTAAAATTGTATGGGACCCGTACTACTTATATACGCGAATATTAGAAGATATAATCTGTATTAATATATTACATGTATAAATTCAAAATATTATTAAACCCGTAATCTTTAAGCCTAAAGGCAGTAATTGATTCCAATATATGCCAAAACGAAAGTGCTAAAATTATATGAAGATAATTATACCCGTATAACTTATAATATCGTACATTAAAAGATATGCCCGAGTGTTAGTAGAAGATTACCCACAGTACAATATGAGTCTCAAAAATATTTGCCAAAATAAAACAGATGACGTAATAAATTGAAAATATCAATAATCCCCGTAAACTTTATACCAGAAGGCCATAATTGATTCCAATATATGCCAATATATCTGTATTACTTATATTCTCGTAGGTTAGAAGATATACCCATATATTTGTAGAAGATTACTCGTACAACGTACAATATATGAGTTTCAACAATTTTTGCCGCAATGAAACAATGGCATAATAACTTGAAATATCAATAATATCTGATTCAATAATGCCCAAAATATCAATAATAATAATATTTAAATCTAAACACCTTAATTTATATTATCCAGTCAAAAATGCAATAGCAATGAAATTTATTTTATTGTACATATCTTCATTATTCAAATCGGAAAAGATTTAATAAAAATCGTCTGCCGCATAAACACATTGGATTTAAATCCGTTACTAAGCGACATGATATCATTTGCTTCAAATAAATTGGTGGAACACATATCGTCTGAACAATGCTATCCTTATGGAAGGTTTGGCGACATTTTCGTCAATTTAGCGACATTTTAAAAATCGCCAAATTTGTCGCCAAGTGGGACTGTGGAACTGGCAGTCCCACTTGGCGACAAATTGTCGAAAAATCATCACAATACTGTCTCCTAACAAGAAACACTTAATTTAATTTATTTAGCTCAATTTTATCAATTTCAAGAAATTTTTATGGATTTACAAACATTTTTATCAATATGATGACATTTTGAAAATTCGCTAAATGCGTTACTTGGTAGGACGGTTGTACTGACAGCCAATGCTAACGACACATCATTTCAATACTCTCTTCTAACAAAACAAAATAATTTCATTGATTTTCGTCGTTTTTATCAATTTGGCGACATTTCCGTCAATTTAGCAACGTTTAAGAAAAATTGCCAAGTTAGCGATATCCCGCCAAATTCATAGCTCTGAATTTGCAGATCTGAATAAAACATTTTTATCCCGTTTGTATGTATATACTAAATAAAATACTAAAATGGAATTAGAACATATACCAGTTCTACTCTTTTTCTGTTTCAACAATCGGCTAAATGGATTTATTTGTCTAAACACAATAAATGAGTTTATTAGTTAAACATAATATATAAGCTTGGAAACTCTTTTCCAAAATAAATGAAAGTAGAGTACGCAGTCCGCAATTAACATAATTAAAAGAAAAATCAAACTGTTCATTTATAAGATATATTTTTATATTCATTTATTTATTACTCAAATCGAAAAAATAATTATAAACATTAATTAACGCATTTAATTTAATTGCGTTGTCGAGCAACATAATATAAGATATAACCTTCGTCATAAAATTCTGATAATTAAATAACCATTTTGATTTCTTAATACTTTTTATTCTTGAGTAAAAGCTTCTGAAAAATAAACCGTGGTGTTAGATTTTTCATTTAAATTCATGTTTTAAACAATTCATGTTTTCAGAACGTGACTAATTAGCATAAAAATCTTCCACCAAAGTCAGAGATAAAGTTTTAATTCACTTTTACGCTTTAAATAAATGATTTCCAACCTTTTTCGCTTGAGGAACCAGGGAGTTAGAGAGTAGAACTCCTAGGGAAAAGTTTCGTTTTTTATCAATATCTCGACAACCCCTGGTCTTAGAAACTCGAAATTTGGTCAAAATTTATGAGGGGCTACTTATCAAGACTACTCATAGAGTTTCAACAAATTCGGTTCAGTCGTTCTCCTGTGATGATGGCACAAACAGACAGACAGACAGACAGACAGACATACTTTCAATTTTATTTATATAGATATCAGAAAGTCTGTGAATGTTCACCAGTGGCAAAAAGGAAAGGCTTGGCTTTCGGGAAAGAACATTTTAAGAAGGATCACTAATAAAAGAGGATATCTGTTTATTTATATGTGTATCTGTTCGTCTTTTCGCGGCGTAGTGTAAAATTTATGCAACCCACAGCTATGATATTTGGGCTGACATTTAACTTTCCTCAATTTTAATAAACGTTGCTTATTTATATATTAAGTATGATCGAGCTTAACTTTAATTTTAGTTTTTGGCTAATAGTACTATTTTACATCATGTGATTGCAAGTAATTTTATTATTGAGAACATAATGTTGATTTTAAGAAAGTTATTAATCACCCGTTCCCCAACCAATAAAATGCAATATATTGCCAACTAAGAGCCTATATTTCATTATTTATCGTCCCCCCTAATTTAGGCATTTTATAATTTGATCAAGTTTCAGCTTCTATGTAAACTTCTTCCGACTCAGAACATCTGATCTACCCAAAGATGTAAAGCATGTTCCAACTTAGCTTTTCTTCTGATGGAATTAAAGAAGACCGCGTACCTCAATTGCATGTCTCCATGCTCTTATTTAGGATGTCTTACACCCGCACAGCGGGAGGAGCACAATCGCGCTTGTACCAGCACCGCGACCGGAGACATTTTTAAGCAATTATTTATAGCATATGATATCATATGATGCATATATTTAAACCAAATGATAGCATATCAACATATAACGCGAGGCGAGTATTCAACTTTTTGTTCACATTCGCATAGTGAAAATTTTAAGTTTTCGTGATTTCGCAGTATGTTCTGGTATAGTTTAAATCAGAGGTTTGAATTTTAAATGCCAAGAATCGCCAATGTGTTATTCCCAAAATAAAACATAGAATAAAAACAAGTGTGTTTGAAGAAACGGAATTTTTCTTTACGTCGATAGATGATGCTATCTCATTTTATATTTTTATTTTTGTAGTATTATTGCCTCAATAGTTTGATTTATTTTAACAGTAAATAATACTTGTTTGCCGTCAATATTTTTTTAAAAAGAAGTTAAAATTACTTTTATATTTATGGCAATACCTACAAATTTATTCTCTATCTAGAATCCTGTCAAAATGTTTAAAATATAGAATTATTTTAAAGATTAAATGTAGTCGGGTTTAAAAAGTTATTATACATCGCTCATCTTTAATATTTTATATGTGATTTTTATTTTTGCGTCAAGTTTCAACTGTGATCTCATATACACAGTGCTAAAGGGCTAGGAATATAAATCCTAAGCAATCACTTTCCAACAAAAGCTTTTATTTTTTTATTTATTTTTTCCTTTTATCTAAGAAGGATTTCCTGAGTTACTTGAAAGGGTAATATAATATTCATAGCGCACTTTATGTGTGTATTTGAATAAAACTTTCATAACCTGAAAGGGTTGGTTGAGTGTTCTATCGCAGTTTTTTTATTTTATTTTCTATTTTACTTGTGTCTGATGCATAGTTCATTCAAAAAATATCGTATATTTTAATCGTGGAAAATATCTTTTAATAATGAAAGTATTACGTGAATTGTATATAACGAGAAATTTTATAAAACTGAGTGCGCATACTTGTTTTTTCTGATTCCCCCCCTCCCCTAAAAAAATTAAATATATACTGCTTGACTTATATTTATCCATTAAAAACAGTAGAAAGATGTTATATATTTAGAGAATATGGTCATAAAAATTCTGTTTTGACTTAAAATGGAATCTATGAAATGGAACATGTGACATGGAACGAAACATGTGAAATGGAATGAAATCGCAAATCATTCTCTTGGATTTCGCACCGTTTAGTCTTATTATTAGTATATAATTATTATTATTATAACTATTTATAATTAATACTCTGTTGTAAAATATATTTGCACTCATATATATATATATATATATATATAACCAGCAAATCATATAAACATACAGCTTATTTAATGGTATAGTTAATGGTATATTAATGGTTATTTAATGGTATATTAATGGTATAGTTAAAAAGTTTAGATTAGCTGAATTTTCATGAATTCTCTTCATAGTATCATATATTAGCCAGAAAATCAACATTCTCTTGTATTAAAAATAACTTATATTTACATCCACTTAAACATTAGCCTTACTATTAAAGGCCCCACTATTTTGTAGCTCTTACTCTAGCTCTTACTGTATAATATTAAGTTTCAATGCCTTTTCGCATTGCTGTTATTTATTTCTTACGATTGGCAACAGTAGATCTTTTATTTTATCCTTTGCGAATGACAACACTGGCCTCTTCATTCTGGGTGTCAATGGTTCGGGCATATGCATATGTTGTTTTTCCCAGGTATTCTTGTTTCCTTTATTTTTCCATCTTTATGTATGTTTTCCAAGTAGAAATACTTTATAATCTATCTATTTCTTCAGAACCATACGTATTTTGTGTTCATTTTGACAAAATACTTGGACCCGACGAATAATTTTGTCGAAATAAACAACTCAATTATTTAGGCTTGGACCTTGTACACGTGTATAGCATTAATAAGTGGATTTTATTTATTTTTCTATTATCGATTTCATAACTTTGATATTTGTTGATTATCTCTAGCTTGATGACTCGAAATTTGCATTTTTTTCCATTTAATTGAAGATTCGCTATTTAATACTTCGTTTTATTTTGAAGGTTTTACATAAAGTTAGGATTTTTGAGTTCCAACTCCTCTCTATTCTATCATTGGACTTTCAAACTATATATATATATATATATATATATATATATATACATATATAATGGATGATTAAAAAATATGAGTAGCTATACACACCAAACGAAGCCTTTTTCATCATAGTTTACCGCGTCAGAAATGCAAAGTCTTTACATTACTTTCACTAGTTGGGAAGCATTTACTCCGCAAACGTGAAAGAGTCATTCTGGTTGATGAAAAAACCAAGTATGCAAATATCATTTGGGGAAGAAAACTCTTATGCAATTCCTTTACTCGCGTCCCCATGTTGGACGAAAGGTTAAGAACTATCTGGACATCACTTTTCCGAGCAGATGGATTGTGAGAGGTGGTCCCATAGCTTGACCACCATGATAGCCCGGTCTATCGTGTCTTGACTTCTTTTTGTGTGGATATCTCAAGAGTCTAGTCTGTGACACTCCCCTTGAATTTGAAAACCAACTCCTATCCATATTTTCGACCGCTACTGCCTGACACGGCTGGTCTATTCCAGGAGGTTCGCCAATCTTTCCAATGCCTCTGTGAGACATGCATTCAGGTTGGCGGTCGCTCTTTTGGGCCATTACTGTAATTATTGTTTATTAAACGTCATTTTATAACTTAAGCCATTTCTGCATTTTCGCCTCACCTCATGGGTTTCACCATTAAACGCCATCATATATGATCTAGAATATAAGTAAGGAAGAAGATAGTGTTGATTTTCTAGACATCACTCTAAAACATGACAGTAGATATGGTACATATACCGTCTTATATAACAAGAGAAACAATTTCAATATGGAAATCAATCACATTATTGATTGGAGGTCTAATTTGACCAAAAACATTTTCAGAAATGTCGTCATTGGTCACCTCAAAAGAAATCAACGGATTAATACTTTCAAGTCTGATTGCATCATGCAAAACAGGAAAATTATGAAGGATGCAATAAAACGGAATTATCCAATTGGCTTCCTGACATGTTATTATAATTCCCTATTTAATACAAAAAAGGGAGAAAATGCTTACATAAAGGATATGGCAGAGGTATAGAACGATTAAGGTGAAAATAACGAATTACGCATGCGTAAACTGCTTGTATATATAATGCACTCTGGCATTTGCTGCATTTCTATTCTTTTCCTCTCCTTTGCGATCCTGGTTGATTCCTATTTGTTTACTTTGCACTTTTTCGAGTGTTTTTGACTTGACACATTTACGGACGTATGGCTACTGCATGGCATTGGTACCGTGAGTGTTGCCCGGACATAAAAGCAGTCTTTTAAACAGGAAAGAGGGGTCGCCATCCCCCTCTACCATTTTATGCCTTGCATTTGGTCATTTTCCCCCCTTTTTTCATATGAATCTTGTATGTTACTTTAGGAGAGTGAGCTGCATTGCGCCAACTTCTGGAGAATAATTGGATAACTGTGGAATTAATTTTAATCTTATATGTTTACTATGCTATATATATATATATATATATATATATATATATATATATATATATATATATATATATATATATATATATATATATATATACATTATATATTAATTACATTATAAAAGTGTTCTATGTACCCATGAATCAATCTACTCTTGTTTTCAGCAACGTTATCAATTTCTTGATCTTGGACATAAAGCGAAGTACTTACTAACAGATCGAAGAGGAGTGTAAGGCGTGTCAAATGTCGTTACCAAAAGTAAAAGGCGTCTTCTAAAGAACGAAGTGGACAAATGGGATGGAAAAACGATATCTTCACATTGATATAGTCAAGATATTGATCTCTTTAAAACGTATAATACCTTTCTAACAGAATATATGCATTTATGTTCACATAAAATCTTTAGTTTACTATACAAATTCCCAAAGTCAGTTATTATGAAAGAACAAACATTAGAACTTTGATGCCAATTAATCTTATTGGAAATCTATAGACTTATTGTCACTAATGAAAATAATAATATGAAATTTCAGTGAATCACCTTGATTTTTGCTGTAGAGGAATTAAAGATTTAGCATCATAATAACGTCTAGGTGGAATTCTTACAATCACATCCAATTCCTTTTTCTTTAATAAAAGCGGCTTAAATGTAGATGTAACCATTTGGAAAATGTTTTAAAATCTCAAGTGTAGACGGGATCTTTATAACGTATATTAATTCACTAATTAAAGATTTGTGTTCTTAATATATGTAAAATTATGCATTTTTATTTAGTCCTACGTAGCAGAGACAGAACTGTTTTCACAAAATTTTTTGATTACGAGATTTTGATGACAATATATGTTTTAAGACTTCCTGAACACGCTTTGACTAACTTTGGAGTGACGTCTGTCTGTCTGTCTCATTTCTGTGGTCGATTTCTTGTGTACAAGTTAGCAGTCGCAAATAGTAATGGATTTTCACGAAACTTTATAGGCAGCTTTGTTATCAAAAAATCTAGAAGTATATAGAATTGTTTTAAATTCGAACGAAGAAATCGAAATGACTTCGAAGTTTTATATTTTTTAACATAGCAGGATAGGACAAAATTTGATATGATCATGCATAAAAGGGTTTTTTTTATGGCTGACTGATCACGATATATAATATTTTCAATCATTGTTGTGAAATATAATAGCGATACATTTTATTTGTCCCTTTGGAAGTCAAGTTTTCCCCGGACGTTGCATTGATCAGTATGGTATCAATCGAAAGAATTTTTCAAGCCCATTAAAGTGAAGGATAATATGCTGTAGTTGTAATAAATTGAACCCGCGGTACCAATTTTTCAAATTTTTTCCTGGTAAAATTTGAAAAAAATAAATTCTGATATGAGAAAGTTGAGTTGAGCCTGTGAGACCAAAAGGCATCATATGCACTTTTTTATGTTTACGGCGAAGCAAAGCGCAGACTTCTAATCACCGTTATATGACAGTCTTGGCTCTTCTGAAAAGGTGACAGACATGCTGACCTACAGATACGAAATACAGAGGCATGTGCAAGTCTTTATGTATATTAGGTCAATTTTTGAACTTTGGAATAAGATTCAAAACACCTGATCTCATACGATGATTCTCTCCTCCTTAAGCGTTTGTTAAAATTGATGTAATGTTAATTATAACAATAATAGAGGTGTGAAAAAATGATGATTTGTTTTGAAAGTTAAAACTGTTTATTTTAATGTCTAGTGTTTTGATTTAATGATTATGTTAAGGAACTCGAGTGAAGAAGTAATGATGGGTGATTGCGGAGTTACAATTTTTTTACCACTGAGCCACACTAAAACTAATTTTCTCCGTGTAATCGGATCAATATATCGATTCGATTGTGAATACGAACAACGTTTTATATGGAATGTCTTATATTGCAGTTGATAAGATTCCTCCACTCGTATTCATTTCAATTCCTATGTATTATCCTCGATCTATTTACATCTATGTTTACCTCAATCCACGATCTATTTACATTAGATTGAGTATTGAGGCTGGTGATAGAATTCTAACTACAAATAACAAAACTCCTGTAGGTTGAAACAGTACTTTTTTGCCGAGAAAATTAATTTCTAATTTCATTTGTTTGACCGTCACTTAAAACAGCATTTTAAAATCATTTAAAATTTCTGATTATGATGATTATAAAATTACTGATGATGACGATAAAATTACTGATGATGACGATAGTGATCAGTGGTGGCTCGTCACTTCAAAAATGAGGGAAGCAGATTCAGTAGCGAGATCCCCCCTTCTCCTCGTCAACGAACATCTCCAAAACACATCACGCTGCTGGCACAAGTGTTGTCAAATATTATCTAAAAATAGCAAACCGCGTCGTCTTCAAATTCATCGTCAAGATTCTTTAAATAATAATAATAATAATAATAATGTTAACCTATTCAACCGATAACTTAAAGTGTAGCAGTGAGTTAACTGAAAGTGTAGCAGTGAGTTAACTGAAAGTGTAGCAGTTAACCTGAGTTAACTAACAAGCCGCCACTGATGATAATAAAGGCATAAGTAATATTAGATAAACTTTTTTGAAAAGCATCGCCTCGATCTTAGTAATGAAAACAATATTTTTTGGTTCAAATTTATTGTATCCTAGATGCAAGATTTAAAACTTTTGAACACACGTTCAAAAGTAATATGTGCACTTCAAACAACAATATAGACACTAAACATGAAACTATGCAAATATCCACCAAAAGTACTTAGGAAATTTTATATTATGGTGAAGTCAATTAAATTTCTTATTTAACGGTACATTTCGAAAAAGATTTATCCGAGGAGCTTCTAGCTAATATGTTATCTAGCTGAGGAGCCTCTAGCTATCATGTTATCTAGAAGAGGAGCCGCTAGCTAACATGTTATTTAGCTGATGAGCCTCTATATATCATGTTATCTAGCTGAGGAGCTTCTAACTAAAATATATGCTAGTTGAAGGGATTTTCTTGTATAGGACTTGAAACCTTTTGAGTGATGAAAGACACAGGCAACCAACTACCCAATGTCAGAGAACTTGCAATGAAATATTTAACGATACCGGCAACACCAGTTTGCTCAGAGCAACGTTTTTCAACTTCTGATATTTCATTGTGACGCTAGAAAGAAACTGCCTATTATAAGAAAATGTGAATAACTTAATTTTCTTATATATAAAAATAAAATGGATTGAATACAATACTTTATTTGTTAATTCATAATTATTTCTTTTGAAAAGTTTATTACCCATTTTTCTTAAAAGAAATTTTGTAAAATCATGTATCTCTGTTACCTGTGTAAAAGCGTTTTCAACGATTTAAAAGACTCTTCTGCTTTCACATTCAAATGCAGAAACTGAAATAAACACAATTATCAACTAGTGGTAAGTACTTAACTCCAGGACGAATCCGTCTCCCTGGTGAGAAGCGAAACTACTACTCAATGGCTGGTAAAATAAATGGCAAGGAAACAACTCATTAAATGATGAGATTAATGACATTTTGAAATTTAAACACAATCTTTAATTAAATTGTAGTTAGGTAATTCAAATACAAGCATGACATCAAAATTCACATTTTACTCGGAACATCTGCGTTCCTATCTTTTCAAATAGATATATATATGATGACATGAAAGCAAAGATATATGCTTAGGTTATTACATTAATTCTTAAAATTCTTACATCTATAATGGCTGGTGTCTTAGAACTCTCGAATATTTTTAGTAGTCAAAACTGGAATTTAACAAATTCACCAGCTCTAATATGATAAGTATTTATACTTACAAAACTTCTCTTTACTCTTGGTAGGGCAGTCATCATTAAAAGGTGAGATTTGAAAAACATCTTAAATTTAATTCAATTACCAACACTTTAGCCATTTTTAAATCTTGACGAGAGAAATTGTAATTGACTGCCCCTACCAAATCCAGTTCCAAATCTGAAGACAAAAGCCAAGCGCGTCACTTTACATTTACTGCGCTGACGTCACAACCACATATCCATATCACACGTACATCCAGAACATTGGAAATAATCAAAAAACAAAATTAAACACTCAACGGTTTTCTTTTTCTCTCTCAGCTGACTGGCGCGCCGGCTCAAGGACACGAGCACTTCACAATTTGCTCTATTTCCACAGAAAATCGGCTGAGGCATTCTACATTTACATGACATGAAAAGGAGCATTTTAAACAGAAATATGCATCGCAGATTTCGATGCCACAAGTATCTTCCCCCCCCCCGGCAAAAAATTTTGCAACCGCAGGGCAGGAAAATTTTCTCCAAGAGAATCCTGTAGAAGCATCACCTCCAGCAGGGCGAACGCTAAAGCAGCAACTGCCGCAGGCAATTTTGCACAAAAATTTTTAGGGTGAGCAATGTACGTCTACACTACCACCACACTCAAGGAGTCCAAAGACTTGCGCAGGGTCCCCGTTGTCCAAGAGTCAAAACATCAAAACATGGCCAAAAGAGAGGACACAATGCTGTCCAAAAACTGCTATAGGATCCTTTCAAAAGAAAATACACAGTTAAAACATATGCAAATACACTGAAATACACATAATATGCTCTTATCAAACTTTCTTAAATTCTTAAAACAAAATACACTTGTAAAATACACTAAAGATTCCTGCTGTGTGACTGTACAGAAAATGTGTTCCTTAAAGGTGTAAAATCAGCGGGGAACTATACGGGCTGCCATCACAAGAAAAGGGTGTGTAGAAAATGAAAAAAAAAATATCCCGCGTGCAGGGCTTCTGGTGCATCCAGATGAAAACAGGACAGCCACGGTCCAAAACACAAATCAATTCAGCAAAGATGAGAAACCCAACTCCGAAGCGATGAGTCCTCCATCACGACATCACTCCTCCAACACACAGGGGTTCCAGAAGATACGCTTCTCGCCTCCGCTCTGGAAACGACGGCGAGATCTGTCCAGCCTCGACCAGGTGTAGCAAAAAGCCGGGATTTTAAATTGCTTCATTCACATCCCTCTCGAAACACAGGGTGTAGCTTGTTTGTGTAAACACCTGCAATTCACTCAAAAGAAAAAACATTTGCAACATTGAACTCACGGGACAATGGTGACTGACGAAACTACTGTACTCTTTGTACCAGTAGGGAAGTGAACTTGTGAAAATGTAAACATTGAATTGCAGATCAAAACAAAGATCTATGTAAAGCATTAACAGAAAAACATATGAAATAAATTTTCAAAAACTTAAATATTCAAAAATTTTGTCAAAATCAGGTAAGTTGTCAGAAGTGTCAACTCATGCACTTCACAACAGTTTTTCATGTCAGGTATTAAAATTCTGCACATTTGAAATTAAAATTTTCATCACCACATGAAATTCAAATTACTTAAAATTATTGTAAATATTAAAAATTATTACAGAAGAGGTTCCATCACAACCTCAAACATATGAACTTGATCAAACACAGTCACATCCTCAAACAGAAAAGTTTTTCGAAGAACTCCAAAACAAATCACAAAACTCACAGTTCAAAATTACGAAAAGTTTCAAATCTCCAGATTCAAAAAGTTTATCAAAGATAATCAAAAATTTCTGTAGAGTGAAGAGTTTCAGTCGATATCACACAAATCACAAGATTAAAATTGCATGTAAATTCACAACAGTAAAATCAACAAAAATAATTTTGTATTTTTCACAGATGAAGTATGTTTCACAGACGAAATAATCTTCCATTACAATTGAGCAGAGATGTGTGTAAATAAAAATATTTAGAATAAACAATAATAACTTTCAATAATCAGATTCAATACTTTCAGAAAAATTATACACAACAATCAATTAAGCTTAAATTTCAAAAAATTAACAAACTGCATTAACAATTACTGTATCACTCTTTCTTAAACAAATTTTGTAAACACTGGAATTTTTCATCACAGAAGAAGAAGATTTTGAACATTGTTGTGCACAGATGAAAAACTGGATTAATTAAATTGTCTGAAAGAGTATCGACTGTTCACTCTAGGACGCTGCTGGTTTAAAGCTCTATTATAAACCACTCTGGTATGACGGTTATCACAGTTTGTGTGACTGGAAGAAGAAAGTTGTTTGTTTACACTATTTGGATCCCTGGAAATTGGAGCACTGGAATTCCGAACACTGGAATTTGGAGCACTGGAATTTTGAGCACTGGAAACAGGTTGTTTGTTTGCACTGCTTTGGGAACTGGAAATTGAAGCACTGGAATTTTGCCGCTGGAAAGCATTTGAGGTTGATGAGGACATTGTTTGTTTATCACGACCAAGTGCACTATCTTTTGGAAGAGTTTGAAGCTCAACTCTTCTAGGTGGTAGTAATGTAAGTCTGTTGACATGGACTCTCTGCTCGTTCTTCGGATTTAGAACATGTTGTATTATAAAGTTGACTGGAGAGATTTTCTTGATCACCTTAAATGGACCTCTATTATATGAAGAAAGTTTCTTGGACTGGTCGCGTGGTAAATATGGAGTGTAAAGATACACGTGGTCATTTTCTTTAATCACAGGTTGTTTTGCACCTTTATGCTGTTGTTGCATTTGACTCTGTTGTGCTTTATCCAAATTGACTTTTACAATTTCATATATTTTCTTTAATCTATATTCCAAATCTTGACCATAATCATGCACAGAATCATATTTTGTGCTTTTAAATCCTGTTAAAAGGGTATTTGGTACTGTTAAATCTCTGCCATACATGAGGTATGCAGGAGTTTCTCCCGTTGATGCATGAACAGCATTTCTGTGGGCCAGAAGGGCAAAAGGAACTGAACGATCCCAGTCGTCTTTCTCTTTATATGCAAGATTCTTCAAACTTCTGAGCAAAGATTTATTTGCTCTCTCGCAGAGGCCATCAGATTGGGGATGATAGCTAGTGGTACTATGTTTGATGATTCCCAACTTCTTGTATAGGCTCTGAGCAGCTTTTGAAATGAAATTCGACCCTTTGTCAGTAACTAGGTGGTGGGGAATACCGTGAGACGATATGAATTTCTCAAAACATTCCAAAATTCTTTCTGAAGTAATAGATGACAATGGGTAAGCTTCTGTCCATTTTGTGAAATAGTCTGTTATGACTAAAATGTACCTTTTCCCAGAATTTGAAACTGGAAAAGGACCTATACAATCCATCGCCACTCTTTGGAAGGGAAAATCAGATGTATCAAATTTCTGTACTGGTGCTTTAAAATTTCTGAACCCATGGTTCATGACACAAACATCACAAGAACTGACATAATTCTGTGTTTGAGTGTACATGTCTTGCCAATAATACTTTCTGCTGATACTAGACAAAGTTCTGCGAAAACCACAGTGAGCAAATGCAGGACAGTCATGATGCAACCACAAAATTTCAGATACCAAGGACTGAGGTACTACCAATCTTTCATTAAATTCGTGTCTTCTTTTGGGGTGCTTGTGAGTGCACCATAATGCATTTTCTTTCTCAAAAAAGGTTAATCTCTGTGGATATGGAGCCACATTTTTTTCTAGGAAATTCTTAATTTTGTTGCATCTGCTATCAGATTTTTGAGCGTTAACTATTCTAGTGAACAAAGTTGGTTCCACTGTTAATTGCTCTAAATTTTCACTTTGAAAATTTTCTTCATCATTTAGGTTTGTGTTAATTGCATTCACCTGTTGAATTTCTGAACTTTTTGAAGATTTCTGATTTTGTGCATTATTGACTTTCTTTGGTTCTTGGGCATTAGCCGAATTTTTAGTATTTGCAGAATTCTTTGATAATGGATTTTCTTTGTCACCGACACATCTTGATAAGTAATCCGCCACAACATTCGCCTTTCCTGGCTTATGAATGATCTCATAGTCGAACTGGGAAAGAGAAGCTATCCAACGTGAAAGTCTGGAGGTTGGATCCTTGAATTTGAAAATAAATGAGAGGGAGTGCTGATCACAATAAATTGTGAAATGAGCTCCAATTAAATAGTGTTTGAAAAAATTTGTTGCCCAGACTACAGCTAAAGCTTCACGCTCAACAACACTGTATCTGGTTTCAGCATCATTTAGCTTCCTGCTGGCATATGAAATAGGGTGTAAAAAACCATTTTCATCTTGCTGTGAAATATATGCTCCAAGTGCATACTTAGATGCATCTGTGTGCAATATGAATTTCTTTTTAAAACCAGGTAAAATCAAAATTGGTTCTTTTAAAAGTTCTTTCCTCAAGATGTCAAAAGATTCTTGAGCTGTTTCATTCCACTTAAATTTTACACCTTGTTTTGTTTTTAAAAGTTGTGTGAGGGGTAAAGCAACATTTGCAAAATTCTTCACAAATTTTCTATAAAATCCTGTGAGACCCAAGAACTGCCTCACATTCTTTATGGACTTTGGCGTCTTAAATTTCTGAATGGTTTCTAAATTATGTGGATCAGGCTGCACTTTCCCATCTGAGACCAAAAATCCCAGATATTTAATTGTTCTTTGAAAGAAAAACATTTTGATGGTTTTAATTTTAGATGATGTTCTTGCAATTTTAAAAATACTTCTTCCAATTTTTTTAAATGTTCTTCAAAGGATTTTGAAGCCACAACAATATTATCAATGTAAACATTCGAAACACCTGCCAAAACCAATGACATTAATCTCTGGAAAGATGCAGGGGCATTTTTGAGCCCAAAAGGAATGCGACACCACTCAAAATGGCCTTTGTTGGTTGAAAAGGCTGTCTTTTCACAGTCATTCGGGTCCAAACAAAGTTGGTAAAACCCAGAAGTAAGGTCCAGAGTGGAAAAATAAGTTGCTCCTGCCAAATTATCGATGAGCTCACTGATGTTAGGTATTGGATAAGGTTCGTCAATCATGACTTCATTTAACTGCCTAAAATCACAGACCAAACGATATGACCCATCTGCTTTCTTGACAAAAAGAACAGGCGTATTATAAGGCGAAGTACTGGGCCTAATAATACCCGCACCAAGTAGTTCAGTCACTTGTTTATTTAATTCCTCTTGAAGGTGATGAGGCACTCTGTAATTTTTCTTTTTAATTGGTATGTTAGTTCTTAAATTTATTGTATGGAAAATTGTATCACAACCCTCAATTTCTGAAACCGACTTTGCAAAAATTCTACGATGCTTTTTAAGAAGTTCCAATAACTTCCTCTTCTTCTCTCCATATAAGTGACTTAAGTCAAAGTCACCACCCCATGCTTCAAATTTTTCATTATTTTCAATGGGTGTGTGGTCAGTTACTGTATTTACTGGTAATGCTTGTACTTCTTTAATACTTTGTAATTTTGCAATTTTCATTTTCTTGTTCAAATTAATTGTATTTTCAGAAGGATTTGCTATTTTCACATACAAATAATCTTTCTGAGGTGTCTTGTACACTGCTCTTGCCACAAAAAATTCTTTTTCTCCCTCAAGCGGTTCAATCAAAATAGTATCATTTTCTTGAAATTTATGATTTACTCTAATTTTTACAAAAGATTCAGTAAGTGGATTAAGCTTACTTTTCTGAAATATAGTTGCTACAATAAATTTATTTTCTTTAATTTCATTAATATTATTAATTCTTTCTTCCTTTTTATTATAAGTGTTTTTGTACAAAGGTGGTCCCAAAACTGAGTTATTCGGGCTGGTCAGAAAGTAAGGAATTTCCTTCCCATTTGCATTGTTTACATTCGTGAATGTCTGTCTGTCATGTACTTTTTCATTTCTTATTCCAAAATTCTGATCAAAATTTCTAAATAAACTTCGTCTTTCCAAATAATTATCTTCTTGTAAGCTACACACATTTGCTTGAGAAAATTCCTGACTGGAAAAATTTTCTCTGCTTTTAAGTGGAATATTTTGTCCACACATGATCATGTTATTGTTTTCAAAATCGATTACAGCTTTATTTTCTGTCAAAAATGAGTTTCCAATGATAGCTTTGTAATTTGATGGTGCAGGAGAATTCAAAACCCAGAACTCAAGAATAAAATTTTCGTCCTGTATGGTTAATTTAATTGAAATTTTATAATTCACAATTGTATCTCCTCCGTTAAATCCACGCAGTACAGCCGGTTTTCTATGCACTGTATACTGTTTATCGAATAAATTTAAAATTTCTTCATATGTGATATTTATGCTGTACCCTGTGTCAATTAGCAAGTTTATGGAATTTCCTGCAAGCTTAGCAGAAATGACTTGTAAGTTTGTTGCATTTTGAGAAGCATTCTGTACAATTGTACTGATTTCATAAGGGTTTCCAAAATTTCCAAAGCTCTTTCTTGAATTTTGGTTCAAATTTCCAAAATGTACTTGATTGGCTGATCTGTCTGTTCTAAAATTTCTTCCATTAAAATTGTTTTTGTAGCCGAAATTTGTGTTATTATTATGATTTCTTCTAAAATTTGGACTTTTGTAAATGTCGAAAGTATTTCCTCTATTGTTGATGTTTCCCCTAGCTCTTGGTGTAGCCGGAATAAAATTATTTCTTTCACCAGGTTTCCTGTAACTACAAAATCCTCTCTGTTGATTTACTTCTCTACGGT
This sequence comes from Amaurobius ferox, assembly GCA_951213105.1. Lineage (NCBI taxonomy): Eukaryota > Metazoa > Arthropoda > Arachnida > Araneae > Amaurobiidae > Amaurobius > Amaurobius ferox. The sequence goes on along the minus strand of OX578143.1, from coordinate 116,711,181 downwards.
AGTTATTTCTGCTTTCTTCTCTCTTCGGGATAACCGGAATTCTTCTTTCAAATTTTCCTCTATTTCTGCTTCCCGGGGATATGTACGTCTTCATATTTGATCGAAAATTTTTTAATTTTGGTGTTCTAGGGGATTTCTGTGTTACTTCATTTTCTTCCCATATTTCTTCTTCATCTTCCCAATTTTCTTCCTGTCTGTCCCTTTTTTCTAATTCATTCTTAAGTTCATCTAATTGATTACTTTGAATTTTAAGTAGTTTTTCTAGTTTTGTTATTTTCTCATCTTCTAAATTTTTCTTTTCAACCGAATTTACTTCTAGATGTTCTTCATTTTCGTTTTTACACTGCTCTTCCAGCACCGCTAACTCTTTAGCTGATTCAAATGTTTTCGGATTCTGCGCTAGGACTAATCTTCTAAAATCAGGATTTAATCCCCTTATAAGTGCATTTTTCAAAAGCGCTTTTCTTATGGAGTAATTATTGTTTTTTTCTAACTCTTCAGGTACCGCCACGTACGAAGCTGATTCAATTCGAACAGCGAACTGACGCACTGTTTCTCCCGATTTCTGTCTTATATTAACCAGCTCCGCGATACGCTTTGCCATATCTTCTTTATTTTGAAAATTTTCCCTAAGAGCCGAAACTAATTCATCATAATTCTTCGAATTCTTTAAATTCGGAATGCCGTTTACTAGCCGACTCGCTGGACCAGACAGTTTCATTTTCAAACAAAAAATTTTCTCTTGAGACGTCCATCCCGCATTCTCTGAAATTAATTCCAATCTATCTAAAAATGATTGAAGTGAACTATCCTCCGCTCCGGAGAACTCTGGAACCGAGTTCCAAAATTGAGTCTTCCCGATATTTGATTTAGCAGCCCCAGTGGTGCTCACAGAAAGTGACCGACGCTGAGGAGGTGAGCGTACCGGTGAAGGTGACGCTTGTCTGACATTATTCACGTTTCTTTGAGCTTGTGAGTTACTTCTCACATTTCTTTTCCTTCTACTTTGTCTGCCTGACATTTTTAATTTTTGTTCTCAAATTTTAACAAATGTTTATTTTAATCAAGTCGAAAATGTGTCGTGTAAAAAGTGTTCTTGTTGTGAAAAATGTTTATAGTAAAAATATGCAGCAATTTCATACATTTATTTCATATATAAATGATACTGACTTACTTCGGTGGTATTACAGACCACATTCATATCTGCATCTATACACATTATACACTTTCTTTTCACAAATATATTAAATATATTTTGATTTCAATAAAACTCTTGCCATTTCAAAATCATTTTTTTGAAACCGAAAATAACACAAATATTTTTTTGAAATCGAAAGTGTTCCAGCACTCAGGGAGACAAAAGGGCGCGGCACCAAACATGTAAAAGCGTTTTCAATGATTTAAAAGACTCTTCTGCTTTCACATTCAAATGCAGAAACTGAAATAAACACAATTATCAACTAGTGGTAAGTACTTAACTCCAGGACGAATCCGTCTCCCTGGTGAGAAGCGAAACTACTACTCAATGGCTGGTAAAATAAATGGCAAGGAAACAACTCATTAAATGATGAGATTAATGACATTTTGAAATTAAAACACAGTCTTTAATTAAATTGTAGTTAGGTAATTCAAATACAAGCATGACATCAAAATTCACATTTTACTCGGAACATCTGCGTTCCTATCTTTTCAAATAGATATATATATGATGACATGAAAGCAAAGATATATGCTTAGGTTATTACATTAATTCTTAAAATTCTTACATCTATAATGGCTGGTGTCTTAGAACTCTCGAATATTTTTAGTAGTCAAAACTGGAATTTAACAAATTCACCAGCTCTAATATGATAAGTATTTATACTTACAAGACTTCTCTTTACTCTTGGTAGGGCAGTCATCATTAGAAGGTGAGATTTGAAAAACATCTTAAATTTAATTCAATTACCAACACTTTAGCCATTTTAAATCTTGACGAGAGAAATTTTAATTAACTGCCCCTACCAAATCCAGTTCCAAATCTGAAGACAAAAGCCAAGCGCGTCACTTTACATTTACTGCGCTGACGTCACAACCACATATCCATATCACACGTACATCCAGAACATTGGAAATAATCAAAAAACAAAATTAAACACTCAACGGTTTTCTTTTTCTCTCTCAGCTGACTGGCGCGCCGGCTCAAGGACACGAGCACTTCACAATTTGCTCTATTTCCACAGAAAATCGGCTGAGGCATTCTACATTTACATGACATGAAAAGGAGCATTTTAAACAGAAATATGCATCGCAGATTTCGATGCCACACCTGCAACCCAGAAAAATTAATTTAATTATTCTTGTTTTCGGAGCCCTATGGCACACGTGAATACTCACGTGTTAATTGTTGTACACACGAATTTACACTGATAAATAACCTGGAATACACGGATATCCGTGCATCAAAAGTTAGACGTATTAAAACAGGGAAACGTTAATTACACGTGTGTAATTTGGTATCCGTGAAAAAAAAACCTGCATTTAAAAGCACTCACTTATTGGGTAATCATGAATTTATTTAATGTTTCATCATTTTATCCTTTTTGGTCAAAATGTGCATTATATCAAGAACGGCCGTGTAGGGTGTATTTAGAATTTTGTTTCTGAGACGGGAGCTGAAGGGGGTCTGCATTCATATTTTTAGCTTGGATGGGTCACATCGCTCACTTGCCGCAAATCTGCCATAATTAAACAACGCTATTTACATACCAAATTTTCTGTATGCAATTTATCATATATATGTTCCCATATATAAAGTTCCCATGTATCTAAAAGACATCTTTTTGTATACAAAAGATAGCATATATACAATGCAGTCTTTTATTTTCAGGATTTCGAAGTGGGGGGGGGGAGAGGGACAAAGCCAGTTGTGAATCGTAATATAAAATTCTGAGCAGACGTACAGCCAAATACTAAAATAGACAAATAAAATGTTTTTTTTTTCATTTTTAGCACACTTATGTATGGGAACCTTCAAAAAATTGTTTTTTTTTCGCTGAAAAACACGTGTTTTTCTATGTCGGATCTTGCAAGATTCAAAATCCAAGTAATAAAACTATACCCATGAACGACGACGAGTATCAAATTTAAAATATATTTCTAATTTGACCCTTTTAGATGCCCCGGTTCCAGTATTATTTACAAAAGCATGTATCTTCCTAATTCGGACCCAGAACAGGCTGGCTACAGCGGTAAGGTTCAAAATAATTTTTAAAAAAAGTAAAATGTACTACGAAAGATAATAATATGTCTAATATGAGTTTCCTCAGCTGTTGTTCTCAAAATACCACCCCCCGAAAAAAATATTACTATTGAGGGCTATGGACGGGTTAAACTAGTAAGATAATACCGAAAAAAGCAGAGCACGCACACTCTTTCAGCTAGCACTCAACGGAATATTGACGGAGAAAGACACTTGGAAACATGTCTATCCTGGATAATCCGTGCACGCTCTACTAAACAATAGAAGCAGGAATAGAATATCGCCAAGCGAAGCAAACATTAGTCAACACCTTGCTTTATTTATTTGCACATAAATTATTTTATGCATGCATTTGAATAATAACATATTTAAAATTAAAATTATTTGGTTGTAAATAATTTGGACAGACACTGTCTATTTTGTATTTCCTAACGCTTCACCTTTGAATGAAATGCCAAATTCCTTTTTGGATAAGGATTTTCTATAAACGATGTCAGAAGAAAAAAATAAAATGTTTTTTGATTTGTTTCCGAATTTATAATTCATGTTTTTTTCATTTAAAATAACATTAAAAAATAGGGGACCTTTGTTTTTTAAGACCTCTTATAGGACTTATGTTAACCAATTGAAATGATCTTACCAAATTACGTTGACTGGAGCAATTTATTTCTAGAAATATTGCACTCACAGACAGACGAAATTTAAATCACATCACCTATTAATACACGAGAGCGACGCACACACACACACACACATATATATATATATATATATATATAATTAAAATTTTTAATCGAAAACTATGCATAAACAACGGTAAGTACAAAAAAACCTAACTCTACCATATCTGTTACAAATAAGTAACTATAGACCAAGACTAAGGATAAAAATAGAAAGTAACTTATCACTATAATGGAAAGGGGGTGAAGATGAGTATACAAAAATCATAATTAAAGAGGTATTTTATTATATATATATATATAAATACATATAAAATAAAAAAACAAACACGGCAAAAATGAGAAAAGGCAATAATAAATAGCTGAAGATTGAAGAAGACATGGAGAACAATCAACTGAAACTACAATTACTTTATATATATATATATATATATGTATATATATATATATATATATATATATATATATATATATATATATATATATATATATATATATATATATATATATATTATAATCTATATAAATAAAAATGAAAATCTGTCTGTCTGTCTGTCTGTCTGTCTGTCTGTCTGTCTGTTTGTCACACCATCACGGGAGAACGGCTGAACCGAATTTGATGAAATTTTGTGGGTAGCCCAGAAATAGCCCCACTTAAAATTATATCCGTGCTTTGAGTTTCTGCGACCAGTGGTTCTCGAGATATTAGTAAAAAACGAAATTTTCGTTTGTCTCATCATCACGGAAAAACGGCTGAACCGAATTTAATGAAATTTGGTGGATAGCCTTGAAATATCCCCCCATAAATTTTGTCCAAGTTTCGAGTTTCTAAGACCTGGGGTTGTCGAGATATTAATGAAAAACGGAACTTTTTCCTAGGAGTTCTACTCCCTAACTCCGTGGTTTATCCAAACGAAAAGCTTGAAAATCGCTTGAAAGTGAATTAAAATTTAATCTCTGAGTTTGATGGGAGATTTTTTGCGTCAATTAGTCACTTTCTGAAAAAATGAATTGTTTGAAACATGATTTAAAGGGGAAATCTATCTCCATGGTTCATGGTTTATTTAAAACAAGCTTTTTCGGAACAATGAGAAGTATAGAGAAATCAAAATCGTTATTTAATTTCGCAGTTTATGTTATAAGAAATGACATATTTAACATGTTATAAGATTCTATCTTATATCATGTTACTCAGAAACGCAATTAAATTAAATCTGTCTGTTAATTTTAATAATTATTTTTTCGATTTGAATAATAAATAAATGGATATAAAATATGTTTTAGAAAAGAACGATTTGATTTTTCTTATAGCATTTTTGACTGGACAATATCAATTACGGTCTTCAGGTTTAAAAATTATTATTATTTATATTTTCGGGGATTATTGATTCAAGGATTATTTATATTTTCAAGTTATTATGCAATTATTTATTATGACAAAAATTGTTTAAACTTATATATTGTATGTTGTACGAATCTTCTACAAATACACGTGTATATCTTTTAATCTACGAGAATATAAGTAGTACAGGTATATTGACATATGTTTTGATATATATTGGCATATATTGGAATCAATTACGACCTTCTGGTATAAAGAGTACGGATATTATTGATGTTTTCAATTTATTACGCCATCTCCTTTATTTTGGCAAATATTTTTGAGACGCATATTGTAATACGGGTAATCTTCTACTAACACATTGGCATATTTTCTGATCTGCGACAATATAATTAGTACGGGGTTGCATATATTCATTCAATTCCTATTTTTTCTTCTGTAAATTTGCTTACAAAAGGGGGCAGGATGTTTTATTCTTCAGATCTGATCGTGAAGATAATTTTGCATAGTGAGAACATATATTCTTAAACTTCTCTTTAGGAGCAATTAATTTAATATTTTAACAGAATTTGTACATGATTGCGAACTATAAGTTCTTTAAATTATACACTCCGTACGAATAACGGGTGTGCTGTTAGTGGTTAATAAATTTTAACATTTTAGGAGGATATATCATGTTGCTCGGCATCGCAATTAAATTAAATGTGTTTGTTAATGTTTTTATTATTTTTTTTCGATTTAAATAATAAATAAATGGATAAATGGATATAAAAGTATATCTTATGAATGGACGGTTTGATTTTTCTTTTAATTATATTAATTGCTGACTGCGTACATCAATTTCATTTATTTTGGCAAAGAGTTTTCAAGCTTATATCGTATTTAGCTACTAAACTCATATATTGTGTTTAGCCAATAAATTCATATAGCCGATTGTTGAAACAGAAAAAGAGTAGAGCGGGTATATCTTCTAATACAATTGTAGTGTTTTCATTTAGTATATTGAAACGGGATAAGAATGTTTCATTCAGATCTGCAAATTCAAAGCTACGAATTTGGAGGGATATCGCTAATTTGACAACTTTTCTTAAACTTTGCCAAATTGACGGAAATGTCGCCAAATTGATATAAACGACACACAAAAGCTGCCATAAACCTTCGGGTTGGTCGTGTGGCTTGGGTCTTCTACATATCAATGAAATTTTTTTTGTTTTGTTAGAAGAGAGTACTGAAATGATGTTTGGTTAGCATTTATCTGTCAGACCAACCATCCTACTTAGTAATACATTTAGCGAATTTTTAAAATGTCACCAAATTGATAAAAATGTTTTCAAATCTATAAAAATATCTTGAAATTGATAAAATTGCGCTACATAAATGATATTAATTGTTTTTTGTTAGGGGATAGTATTGTGATGATATTTCGTCAATTTGTCGCAAAGTGGAACTGTCAGTTCTACAGTCCCACTTGGCGATAAATTTGGCGATTTTTTAAAATGGCGCTAATTTGACGAAACTGTCGCCAAATGTTCCATAGAAATATAACTATTTAGACGATATTTTTTCTACCAATTTATTTGAAGCAAATGATATCATGTCGCTTAGCAACGGATTTAAATCCAATATGTTTATGCGGCAGACGATTTTTATTAAATCCTTTCCGATTTGAATAATGAAGATATGTATATAAAATAAATTTCATTGCCATTTCATTTTGGACTGGATAATATTAATTATACTCTTCAGGTTTAAACATTATTATTATTGATATTTTCCGGAATTATTGATTCAGGGATTATTGATATTTTTAAGTTATTACGCCATTGTTCTATTGCGGCAAAAATTGCTGACACACGCATATTGTACGTTGTACGAGTAATCTTCTAGGAATGCACGGGTATATCTTCTAACCTACGAGAATATAAGTAGTACAGGTATATTGGCATATATATTGGAATCAAGTACAGTCTTCTGGTATGAAGATTACGGGGATTAATTATATATTCAATTTATTACGTCGTCTGTTGTATTTTACCAAAAAACATTTGAGACTCATATTGCAAAACGGGTAATCTTCTACTAATAATCGGACATTATAAGTAGTACGTGTATATCTCCCCATATAATTTTAGCACTTTAATTTTGACATATATTGGAATAAATGACTGTCTTCAGATTTAAAGATTACGGGTTTATTGGAATTTTCAATTTATACATGTAATCTACTAATACAGGTTATATTGTCTAATATTCGCGTATATAATTAGTACGGGTCCCATACAATTTTAACGCTTTTATTTTGCATATATTGATTCAATTCCATATATTTTTTTTATATTTGCTTACATAAAGGGTCCAAGATGTTTCATTCTTCAGATATGTCCATGAAGATAATTTTATATAGCAAGAACAGAGATTCTTAAACTTCTTTTTAGGAGCATTATATTAAATATTTTAACAGAATATTTTGATTAAACATGTCATTTAGTATACTATAAGAATTTGGGCATGATTATGAATTTCAAGTTTCTTTATATTATATACTCCGTACGAAGAACGGGTATGCCGCTAGTAATCTATATAAATAAAAATGAAAATCTGTCTGTCTGTCTGTCTGTCTGTCTGTCTGTCTGTTTGTCACACCATCACGGGAGAACGGCTTAACCGAATTTGATGAAATTTTGTGGGTAACCCAGAAATAGCCCCACTTAAAATTATATCCGTGTTTTGAGTTTCTACGACCAGTGGTTCTCGAGATATTAGTAAAAAACGAAATTTTCGTTTGTCTCATCATCACGGAAAAACGGCTGAACCGAATTTAATGAAATTTGGTGAATAGCCTTGAAATATCCCGCCATAACTTTTGTCCAAGTTTCGAGTTTCTAAGACCTGGGGTTGTCGAGATATTAATGAAAAACGGAACTTTTTCCTAGGAGTTCTACTCCCTAACTCCGTGGTTTATCCAAACGAAAAGCTTGAAAATCGTTTGAAAGTGAATTAAAATTTAATCTCTGAGTTTGATGGGAGATTTTTTGCGTTAATTAGTCACTTTCTGAAAACATGAATTGTTTGAAACATGATTTAAAGGGGAAATCTATCTCCATGGTTCATGGTTTATTTAAAACAAGCTTTTACGGAACAATGAGAAGTATAGAGAAATCAAAATCGTTATTTAATTTCGCAGTTTATGTTATAAGACATGACATATTTAACATGTTATAAGATTCTATCTTATATCATGTTACTCAGAAACGCAATTACATTAAATCTGTCTGTTAATTTTAATAATTATTTTTTCGATTTGAATAATAAATAAATGGATATAAAAATATATTTTAGAAAAGAACGATTTGATTTTTCTTATAGCATTTTTGACTGGATAATATCAATTACGGTCTTCAGGTTTAAAAATTATTATTATTTATATTTTCGGGGATTATTGATTCAAGGATTATTGATATTTTCAAGTTATTATGCAATTATTTTATTATGACAAAAATTGTTTAAACTCATATATTGTATGTTGTACGAATCTTCTACAAATACACGTGTATATCTTTTAATCTACGAGAATATAAGTAGTACAGGTATATTGACATATGTTTTGATATATATTGGCATATATTGGAATCAATTACGACCTTCTGGTATAAAGAGTACGGATATTATTGATGTTTTCAATTTATTACGTCCTCTCTTTTATTTTGGCAAATATTTTTGAGACGCATATTGTAATACGGGTAATCTTCTACTAACACATTGGCATATTTTCTGATCTGCGACAATATAATTAGTACGGGGTTGCATATATTCATTCAATTCCTATTTTTTCTTCTGTAAATTTGCTTACAAAAGGGGGCAGGATGTTTTATTCTTCAGATCTGATCGTGAAGATAATTTTGCATAGTGAGAACATATATTCTTAAACTTCTCTTTAGGAGCAATAAATTTAATATTTTAACAGAATTTGCACATGATTGCGAACTTTAAGTTTCTTTAAATTATACACTCCGTACGAATAACGGGTGTGCTGTTAGTGGTTAATAAATTTTAACATTTTAGGAGGATATGTCATGTTGCTCGGCATCGCAATTAAATTAAATGTGTTTGTTAATGTTTTTATTATTTTTTTTCGATTTAAATAATAAATAAATGGATAAATGGATATAAAAGTATATCTTATGAATGGACGGTTTGATTTTTCTTTTAATTATATAAATTGCTGACTGCGTACATCAATTTCATTTATTTTGGCAAAGAGTTTTCAAGCTTATATCGTATTTAGCTACTAAACTCATATATTGTGTTTAGCCAATAAATTCATATAGCCGATTGTTGAAACAGAAAAAGAGTAGAGCGGGTATATCTTCTAATACAATTGTAGTGTTTTCATTTAGTATATTGAAACGGGATAAGAATGTTTCATTCAGATCTGCAAATTCAAAGCTACGAATTTGGAGGGATATCGCTAATTTGACAACTTTTCTTAAACTTTGCCAAATTGACGGAAATGTCGCCAAATTGATATAAACGACACACAAACAGCTGCCATAAACCTTCGGGTTGGCCGTGTGGCTTGGGTCTTCTACATATCAATGTAATTTTTTTTTGTTTTGTTAGAAGAAAGCACTGAAATGATGTTTGGTTAGCATTTATCTGTCAGACCAACCATCCTACTTAGTAATACATTTAGGGAATTTTTAAAATGTCACCACATTGATAAAAATGTTTTCAAATCTATAAAAATATCTTGAAATTGATAAAATTGCGCTACATAAATGATATTAATTGTTTTTTGTTAGGGGATAGTATTGTGATGATATTTCGTCAATTTGTCGCAAAGTGGAACTGTCAGTTCTACAGTCCCACTTGGCGATAAATTTGGCGATTTTTTAAAATGTCGCTAATTTGACGAAACTGTCGCCAAACGTTCCATAGAAATATAACTATTTAGACGATATTTTTTCTACCAATTTATTTGAAGCACATGATATCATGTCGCTTAGCAACGGATTTAAATCCAATGTGTTTATGCGGCAGACGATTTTTATTAAATCCTTTGCGATTTGAATAATGAAGATATGTATATAAAATAAATTTCATTGCCATTTCATTTTGGACTGGATAATATCAATTATACTCTTCAGGTTTAAACATTATTATTATTGATATTTTCCGGAATTATTGATTCAGGGATTATTGATATTTTTAAGTTATTACGCCATTGTTTTATTGCGGCAAAAATTGCTGACACACGCATATTGTACGTTGTACGAGTAATCTTCTAGGAATGCACGGGTATATCTTCTAACCTACGAGAATATAAGTAGTACAGGTATATTGGCATATATTTTGACATATATTGGCATATATATTGAAATCAAGTACAGTCTTCTGGTATGAAGATTAAGGGGATTAATTATATATTCAATTTATTACGTCGTCTGTTGTATTTTACCAAAAAACATTTGTGACTCATATTGCAAAACGGGTAATCTTCTACTAATAATCGGATATTATAAGTAGTACGTGTATATCTTCCCATATAATTTTAGCACTTTAATTTTGACATATATTGGAATAAATGACTGTCTTCAGATTTAAAGATTACGGGTTTATTGGTATTTTCAATTTATACATGTAATCTACTAATACAGGTTATATATTCTAATATTCGCGTATATAATTAGTACGGGTCCCATACAATTTTAACGCTTTTATTTTGCATATATTGATTCAATTCCATATTTTTTTTTATATTTGCTTACATAAGGGGTCCAAGATGTTTTATTCTTCAGATATGTGCATGAAGATAATTTTATATAGCGAGAACAGAGATTCTTAAACTTCTTTTTAGGAGCATTATATTAAATATTTTAACAGAATATTTTGATTAAACATGTCATTTAGTATACTATAAGAATTTGGGCATGATTATGAATTTCAAGTTTCTTTATATTATATACTCCGTACGAAGAACGGGTACGCTGCTAGTAATAATAATAAAAGTAAATATCTTGGAAATAAATGTTGAGACAAGTAAGAAGAGAGAAATTATTTTATCCTTGTACTAAAACTGTGTGATACGGAGGGGTATCTTGCACATAAAAACCAATTCTTTGTTTAAGACTTGGATACGTTTTTGGTTCTCAATATAACAAAAGAACAAGTTAGGACGAAGAATAATAAAAGGGTTGTCCAATGGCGTTACCAAAATTGGAAGACGTCTTCAAGAAAGCAAAGAATGGAACAAAGAGTAAGATGCAATATGAAATATCTAGACACACCCATAAACCAATTCTTTCTTTCAGGTACTTGGACTATTTTGTGGTTTCCAGTTTATATTAAGGCACAGTGGATTCAAAGGGAGATTCAATGGGTGGGCCAAACAAAATGGAAATACTTTTTACAAGGGATGAAAAGAAGCCACATGGTGGTAACATTAATATATGTATATATATATATATATATATATATATATATATATATATATATATATATATACACGGATTACCAATATAAAGAATTTTGAAAACCAGCGAATTTTGAATTTCTTTGCTTTTTGAAATTCTGAACTTACATAGAAAAAATTGCAATATATTTCGTAACGCCTGAGTTGCAATATAAAAAAATTCCAATCCAGAAAAAAATTGTCCCAAACATATTAATATGTCCATATAGTATCTTCACTTTAAAACAATTCGTTTAACAGTAATTTCCTATGAGAGTTGTTGTTACTATTTAATATGAATTATCTAGGAGAAGCCAAGAATAATTTTAAAGAAATTATTACCTGTGCAATTTGGAAAATTCGAATATTTGTAAATTAAACTTTTTTCCCAAACAATTTCCTGCTCATTTGGGTGTATAATATTGTGACGCAGTATATCGAACTTTAATAAAAAAAATATTGGTTTATACTGTATTATAGAATTAAGTTTACCACCAATCGTAGAATTTCAAAATTCGTAGACTAGTGCAAAACAAACTTGTAAATATATAAATGCCATTATATTATCTTTATTACTTGTCTTTGAAATCTAGAACAACGCACATTTGGCCGTTGTTAGTTTGATTTTTTACAAACTTGTAAAATTTTTACTGTCTCCGCTTTTCGAATGAATGCCTTTTTTCGCATTTTATTGTTCAAATGACCTATATTCAAAATATAAGCAGACGTCAGAGATTAACACATAAACTAAATGAGTTAAAATCGCCTTTGCGCTACTTCAGTCATATTGTTGATTGTTTGGTGCAACAGTTCTCATACGAACAAGATCGAGTGGCTGAGAAATTCCTTCGTAATGGTTCTGTCGACTTGGTCTAGTATATTCCTAGACAATGGGGTTTAAAAACAACAACAAACAACAGTTAAAATTGCAAAGGAGGACAGCAGTTATGATAACGTGCTTGGCCTTCAATGAAAGAAAAAAGCAGAATGAGTGCACATTGCAGAAAATGACTGGAGTTAACATAACGTCTTTGCAGAGATCCATGCAATGAAAGAATAAATCTAAATAAATGTCAATTGCAAAATAGGACTAAAGGTATGTTAATATATTTGTAGAGTCAGCCCACTTCAACTGCAGAAAAACAATTCAAGAATCTTAATGGATGGAGTGTTGTTTAGCCAGCAAAGATGTCTGGTTCAAATCCAGGTTGTGACATTAATTCCCTATAATAATCGTTTTTATGTGTTTAATATTTGTGACGAATACATCTAAGGAAAGGACAATGTATATTTATCATTGCACAAATAGTCCTTAAATAAACCTATTGATTTCGAAATTACAGTATAATATAAGCAAAGCTGTTTCAGCATTACGTGTTTATCTCAACGCATCTAAACCGAAATTCAACACGGACTGCAAACCTCACAAGTCCCTTGAGGATAGTATGGAATGCAAACCCTGATTAGTTCTCTCCATTATACAGGAACAACAAACGCTAATCTAATTCAATGTGTTTCAATTCCGGAACAATCCGAAATGCATTTGGTATAAGAAGACTTAATAGATCATGTGACCACAGATATGATTCACATAAATATGATTTAATAAACATAAGAGAGGATTAAATTTTGATGAGAAAATATTTAAAGTGTGCGGCTCCACTCGACATTCTCATACATTCATATTGCAAATTGTTTAGGTCTACTTCTATCATAATCATCATTATAATACATAAAATTCTAGTTTTATTTGATTTATTTCTCAAATTATTCCTTAAAAAATATAAAACTTATTCTTTAAAAACATATTTTGTAAATTGGAATAATAATATCTACCACGCTTATGAATTGAAATCATTTGGTTAATATGTGTTAAAATATGATATTCTATTTCTTTTTACGTCCCTAATGATATTCAAATTGTTATTTTCTGGCATTGACATATATTGAAATATTTCCCACCCTTTCTATAGAAGTTTATATTTTTAAGTTGACAACGTCTTAATGATGATGATAGATTCATTGGGTGTATTAATATAAACTGTTTTCATACCGTTAACCTTCATAGCGCAGTTCAAATTATCAATTTATCACATGTATTTTACACTGGAATAAATGTTAAGATAATGTCCATTGTTTGCCATAGGAAATAACGCTATGAGGATTTTAAAGTTCGAATAAATCGAGTTCTAATCATGAGAATGTTTACAAATCGTATCTAGTTTAATATATACACAAAACGTATTTATTGTTTCTATAGAAGTAATAAATTAAATATACATCTATTTATTGTGCTATAATACATCATATGAACAGATGAGAATGAATATGAAACTTAAAGAATAACCACTGAACATGAATATTTCTTATTAAACACCTTAAGAAAACGGAGATGAGAAAATATAAGAAATATAATGAAAATATAATGCATTTTGAAATCAGAAATAAAAAACAAACAATAAAGGGTAAGCCATTAAAATATGAAATACTCAGGGGGTTACGACTATTAAACCAGAAAAAATCAAAATACATGAATAACAATAGAATGAAAAACAATAAAAAGAAAATTAAGAAACGTAACATGATCCAGCGGCGAATGCATTGTGTAGCATTCTAAATGTTTTGTTCGACGATTGAATTTGTAACTTTGCATAAAATTGTTCGTTTGTGCCCCTAAAATCACCCAAAATTACTATTACAATAAGATAAAAAATAATACAATAAATGTAACCACACGTGATTTAGACATAACTTTGTGGCAACTCAAATCCATGTGACTTTTACACATTTTTCTGAATTTTATTTTGAACTTCCAAACTTTATTTTTATTGTATGCTAATATGTTTTCAGATATGCATCATGTATAAATCATGCCAGTCGTCAATAAAAATTATTTGCTTGGTGACGTCAGACACGTGAAGGGATTTAACCGCGGGCTTTGCTTCCGCCTGTCAGCTTTTCCAAAAAAGATGCACACACGCGACTAGCTAGTTGGCAAATACATTTTGTCGTATGTTACTTTATTATGGATCCAGAGGTTCAATTTTATGTCGATGAATTTATTGTATGATTTTTAATTGCGTAGTGTTTTGTACATAAAAAGGTTAAGTTTCCAACAATGGGCCTGGTCTTAATCAAAACTACACTTTTGATAACGCAGCTCTCGTTCAGCAACCTTCATAAACAAACTAGAGTGTTTAATTCAAGATTGTAGTGTCGTAAAGTGGATAATAGTGGTGTTACAATAATAGTGGTGTCAGAAAGTGGATTTTGGTGCAGTTTTAGTACATTTATATTGCATACAATTTTTATTCTTATACATAGAATTTTATGTGACTTCAAAGTATAAATAAGTGTTATGTGAATTAGTTGTATCATATAAAAATTTTATACTAATGATTGTCAATAATAAATAGCAGAAAATGTCTAACACGGAGGAAGAAGTCACTGTTGGGAATAGTCAGGTTGTAGATACGGAAGAACACCATCACATTGACAGAATTTTGATAAATATTCCTCCTTTTGCCTAATAACGTTAGGTTATATTTTGCCCAATTAGAAGCAAACTTATTTCTACAAGGATAACTAGTGATAACACAAAATACTATACTCTTGAATGCAAACCTTAAGTTCTGCTTCGGATATTGCATTTGAACTGCCTACTGACAGAAGGTATTTGGCACTCAAGAACCATCTCACTGAGCAGATTCAAGCTTCACAAACTAAAAAAGTAAAATTACCGAGAAATGTTCAATCAATACTTAGAACCAGTTTTGAAGGCTTAAGTAAATTAGCGGTAATGGCCGACAAAATAAATGAAATAGCTCATGGAGAACATTCCGCGTACATACCAAGTAGTGAACCTATGGAGAATTGTATATGTACTGCATAAAAGTACTTTGTCAACTCCCCATAAGATGGCGCCACCACACTTTCTTGATCTTCCGAGATTCTATGACGCGACTCACCGTACGCCATCGTTGTGACTCACTACGAGCCCCATTCACTTCAACTTGAAGCTCGCAGCCTCATCTGCAACCCAAAAACATGTTCGTTCGGTTTTGACGAAACTCACTGGGAGGAGGAGTACGGTAGCGAACGCTCAAAAAGCAGTATAAAATGCCTTGAGCAGAGACGTCCTTATCTCAACGCTATGATAGTGCTCTACCACGATTTCGCTCTGGGTTCAAACTCCGGTAATGCCAAGATGGTGATTTTGGTTTCTCGATACATTGGTGACCTTGAACACGAGCACGAAGCACCCTTCGCTCAATTATTTCCTGTTATTCAGCTTCTTGAATATTATAATATACATTGTATAAATGTACATTCAGTACTCCAAATGAAATGGTGCCACTTCTGAGATTCCTTGACGTCGTCTTATTGTACTTCATTGGGCCTTGTGACTCAATATGAATTCGATTGTACGGTTCCTTCACTTCAACTTAGAACTCGCCACCTGATCTTCAAACCAGTGACGATTTCATTCGGTTACGATGAAACTCACTAGGGAGGAAGTACTATAGCGAACGCTCATAAGGTAGCATTAAATACCTTGAGCTGAAGACGTCTTTAGCTCAACGCTATAATACTGGCCTACGGTTATCTCGCATTCTCGCTACAACTACTTACTCACCTTGTGTTAAAATGATGATGAAAATTAAGGTCCTTTACATGTTATCGGTTACTCATTGGTGAAGAGTATAAACCTTAGCCTACTGATACTAATTCTGCATCAGGAATGCGATTTTTAGCTTTGTAAACACCCCTTTCAGAGGATTGTATTAACATGATTAATTTGAGAATCACCGTTTTGATAACCTTAGTTTCAAGTGCAGAACTTCACATAGGAACATTATTTGTGTATTAAGAATGATTTATACTTATACCCTTTTCGAATTTTAAGAATAGTTTCTATTACTAACTTTACAAATTATTTCCAATATTTCATCAATTTATCCAGTTTAATAATTCTAATGCACAAGATCGCTATTCATATTAAACGCAATTAATTTTTGCAGTTAATAGAGATACAGCACTCTTCAAATTGCACTCTTGATGAGATATTGATGAAATAATTATTAATGATGCCCATTTAGCAGAGGCGGCTTCAGTAGTTTATTTTATGGGAAGCTTATCTTTGTTTTAATAAGTAACGCGATAATTGAATTAATCAACAAGAAGGTAGCTTCATAAATGAATACGATTACTGTATTAGTCTGATCAAAAATGCTGCAGAAATAGCTATGATTAAAAATATGTATTAGAAAAATAGAGCAACATATCTACGTTAAAAGTATAAACTGCTTTCGGAATTTAAAATAATATATTTCTATAAGATAGAGACGGTAGTCTTTCCAAAACAAAAAATACATCTGAAGATAATTAATAAGTACCATAGGAAGGATAAGAGAAACTTGAGCAAAGTATAAAAGCACAAATAACACAATAATGCAGCATACATATGTTCCCAGGATACGCTAGATCTTTCACTGGCGAAGGAGATACAGCGTATCCTCAAAACAGCCGTATGTTAAATTATTGAGTTATTCGTGCTTTTATACGTTGCTAAAGTTTGTCTTATCAACGTAATATTGTTCACGTGATTAAAAAGTAAAATCATTGCCAAATCAATTTTTTATGAACATAACTACTGCTGGCAACTTGACAACTATTGGTGGAACTAATAATTTTATGATATATATTAAATCAAAGGAACTTTTCAATTCATATTTTCTGGGATTGAATACCCTTAATGAGTTGTAATAGCTCTTTGGGTACACTTAATGAGTTGAAATAGTCCTTCGGATACCCATAAGAATTTATAATGCCCATTGAATACCCTTAATGAGTTGTAATGGCCCTTTGGATATCCTTAATGAGTTGTAATAGCTACAACTAAATACATCAGCAAATGTAAAATCAGTGTAAGTTATTTAAAAATAGTTTTCTATGATTTTCTTTATCAAATACAAGCATGATAGTTTGCAATGGAATAATTGCCGTATAAGACGGAGAGAGGTTGTATTTGCTGTTTAATGCCGAAGGAATTATTTTGAACTAGAAAATATATCCGTCGTTGCTCGAGAGTTAAAGCAGGATAATCATATAAAATAACAAAATAAATAAATTTTATTCGTATAAATAACAGTGAAAATTTCACGCAATCCTTGTACATTGGCAGTGATAAGGCGCTCCCCAACCATCGCAAATAAAAAATCGAAACCGGTCACTGGCAGGGACTCTTCGCCCCTAATTTCAACTCTTAATTTCAATAGTCTCAGCTCAATTAGACCAATTTATATATTGGCAATATCGACCGCAAATACGTAATTTTTATATTTCCAATAAATAAGCACCCGATGTTTAAATACTATAGACACCGATAACAGCACCTGATTTCCAAATCGTATGTTTTGAACTAAAATCGTTCTCAAGACACAAATAAATAAAAATATGTAAAATCAGAAAAGTTCCCGAATATTACTGCTATCTCAGCAAATTTTATCCAAAGTGAAGTCAAACTTTATTACAATACCTATAATAAAAATACAATACCAAATAAAATATAATAGGATGACATGTTTTGAGTTCGCAAATATAGAAAACCTTGAAATTAAAATGTACTTAGTGTAATTAGCTGTATTTTCCTCCAGACTAAATTTCTGCCAAGCCTCTCAATTGTGTGCGAATCAGTGGCAGCTTTCCTCAAATAAAACTGAAGATGAAATGCGTGGCTAAAATCCACCAGTAGAAGATCGAATATCCGTGACCAAGTGGGAACTTCGTGGAAGATTCTTAGCTATGACTGAATGCGATCTCTTAAAAAAATACAAAAAATAAAAATACTTATGAAATAAAGAAAATATTAGAATATTGAGATATTATACGGAACTTTAAGCCAAATTATAGAATTATGCTAATCTTATTTTTTCGGATGCGACGATATATATGTATATCAGATAGCGTAGAAATACAAATTTAGATGTATTTAAAAATTAAGTATGAATGAAATTCCCACGGATTCGGTTCGAACATTGTTGAAAAGAACGTTCTTCGATCTTTTCTAGATGCAACAAGCGATGGTGTCCGGATGAAAACGTTGTGATCATATTTTCGATCACTGAAAAAAAAATTTGTGTGAAAAGGCTAAAACATAAAATAAATAAATAACCGATTAGAAATTTAAAAAATAACGCAGATGTGCAACGCTTTCCGTTCCTGAAGTACATGTGCACTAAATTACATGGCCGTACGACGATTATATTTTCCGCTACAAACTACACACACATAAAGACATATATACATCTAACTTTCTTTATCTATGTTAGATGTATCTGGTAAGTTAAAATATTATTAGCATAATCTACGTCACTAAACTTAACAGCTGTGCAGCGGGGAAAAAGCCAGCATGCCTTTATGGATATGGTCTTTGGCTGCAATAGAGAATAAAATATCTGGTTCTTAGCAGGACGTCACTATCTTTATGTACCAGCCATTAATTAAAGTAAATCTTCTCACTATTATTAAAGATGTATGTGGTTATCAAATAATTCTACGCCTCATTCCCGAGGGGGATCCAAAATATGTCTGCACTGGGCTTGATATTACACTATCTATACCATCCTACCTACCTATATATCCTACCGTCCTATAAATTAGCAAATCGATGGTCGGGGGTATTATTTGAAAATTTTGAAGCTTACAAAGGAAGAATATATTTCTTATACATTCTATGAAACACTAAACGAAAGCAGTAAATTAGCGCTAACAAATTAACAATTCAAACATCCAAACAAGACAGTACAAGATAATGTGAACAAGAGCAATACGGTAAATTGACACAAGACCCCAAAAGAAGGCAATTTCACTAATAAAGAAGCAAAAATTAAAAATAAATAAACCTTCAACCGACGCTACTTACAAACTGAATTTTAGGTTATCTGGTCAGCAATGTATTGTGCTCAATTTATAGGTTATTTAATATTAAAGATTGGTTTTCTGATTTTTTTTCCTGACTCTGTTGAATCAATGAGGCAAATTATCCGTAGAATGTTTATTTAAAGGTAAATTTTTAGTAAAAGTGCAATAATGCACATAATGATCAACATGACCTATTTCATTACAAAGGAAAATAAAAAATATATGTTGTTAATATTATAATACTACAGATATTCAGCCTTCCAGTTTTCTGGGGTGGGGCTATAGATATTTTGAAAAGCCATTTTGATATGTAATTTCCCCGGAGCTGAGGTTAATCGAATATCTGACTTCGGTATGTTCTCTCTCACAGTCGATGCTATAAGTGTGCATTTGGTTTTCTTTATCACCGGAAGGGGTGAGTTTTGGAGGGACTTGAAATACAAAACATGCATAATGACACATATTTTATATATGTTATAGCGTTTATCATAATTTCAGTAGCGCAAGTAAAATTGGGAAAGTTAGATTTCTTAATGATACCCGGGTAAAAAATAATGACAGGCCAGAGTCAGCAGTCGAGTTCGAGCTAATAAAAGTTCACTGGTTGGGAAAATATCTCCCAGACTTGGTGGAACTATAAAGTAATATTATAATTGCCAGAAGTTTATGACGGAGGCTAACGAGACGTCAGCTAATCACTGTGAGGATGCAGACGAGTCTACATGATCAAAATGCTAGCGAGTTCTTTTAGACAGTCCAAAAAGTTTATTTTGATGGATATCGTCATAGGCTTGGGAGGAGATAAACGAGAACTACTCTTAGCCTAAAGGAAAGTTAAATATTTAATTGTAGTTGGAGATTCGAAAAAATGTAACGAAATGTATCAGGCTGATACTAGTCGCATATATTAAGCTATCTACTTTTGATACCGACTCTGACTGAAAAGGCAATTGGGGATGCCCATGACATTTAAGCTTGGATAAGAATATGCGAATCTCAAGAAAATACCCTCATGTGCATATCATATAATGTATAGAAATTATATTTTTGTTAAAGTGCTTCGTTTAAGAAAATGGCGTCATTTGAATAAAGTTCGTCATTTGAATAGAATTGAATGACTTCATTTGAATAAAGTTCGTTTTTTCATTTGTCATTGAATAAAGATCATTTTGGAGAGATCACGTGACCCACTTCAAAATAAAATATTGTGTAAAAATCGTAATTTTAAAAGTTCTTTTAAATTTATATTTAGTGTTGCATCTGCCCTGAACCCGCTTTATTTAGTATTTTCTGTGTATCTATACTCTGTGCCAACGCAATTGCAATATTTTTTAGTTCAAATGATCATCAAACTTTGATTATTTCTACAACGAAGTCTAATTTTAATGGATACTGAATATAAGCAAGTGATTGTAAGATGCGTTCAATAAGAATTGATGATTTTTTTTCACGCAAAATTATTTAGATCTGGAGTCTGGAATAAAAATGATATAAACGAAATATTCATTGCTTTTACATAGAGAGCCATACGTGTTTTATTTCGATGATGTTATTTTAATAAAGATCATTTTTTTCGTTGAAGTTCTAAATTTTTAATTATAATAAATTATTGCAGTACTGTGATAATTTAAAATACATCAGCGCTAAATGTATCGTATTTTAGAGATGTTTAAATAAAATTGCATTTCTGTTGGAAAGTGTTTCATAATCAATATCAATGTGTTATGCATGATTGATCTTTCTTCTTCGCAATTAATTTTTTTTTAATTTATTTATCATTGAACTCTACTGTGCTCGTTTTTAAAATTAACTAAAAACATAAAATACAATTTTTAGATAACATAATACAAATGAAATAAAATGATATGATTACTTTTCAACCAATTATACTTTTATTATAAACCAGATTATATTTTGTGACTATTGTAAATCTGAACAATATAAACTAATTATGTATAAGAACTCACAGTTCTTATACATAATGTTCGGATATTTTGTGTTTTTTATATTCCGTCCCATATGTTTATCAATTTGAATGCTTTTGAAGCAGTTCACCAGCTTGCAGCATAATTTAATCAGACTGCAGCAAATGAATATAAAACTTTAATCATCAGTTCATCAATAATTCATCAGAAGTGTATATTTTAGAGATTATTTCATCTCTAGCGACTCCGGAAGTTGACTGAGTTTAATATTAATTACAAGCTCGGTCATTTGAATTATTAAACTGGGAACAAAACGGTGGATAATAAATTACTGCAGGGAATTGTTTAATATCATAATTGGATCTTTGAATTGTTTCTTAATATTTATATACGGATGTTATACAAAGACATAATATGCTAATATGAATCTTCTGTGGGATTTCCTAACTGAAACTAGATATATACTGCATTTCTATGAGAAAAACTTTCATTAAAATTTCATCTTGTAGGTTAAGCTGTGTTGACTTTTGAAAATAGTACTGAAAATAGTAGCTTTATTCCTATTTGAAAATAGTACTGGAAAAAGTAGCTTTGTTGCCATTTGTAAATAATACTAGAAATAGTAGCTTTATTGTAATTTGAAAATAGTACTAGAATTAGTAGCTATATTGCAATTTAAAAATAGTACTAAAAATAGTAGTTGTATTGCCATTTGAAAATAGTACTAGAAATACTATTTTTATTACCATTTGAAAATAGCATTAGAAATAGTAGTTTTAATGCCATTTGAAAAAAGTACTAGAAATGATATACATTTATCGCCATTTCAAAATAGTACTGGAACTAGCAGCTTTTTAGCTATTTGAAAATAGTTCTGGAAATAGTAGCTTTATTGCCATTTGAAAATATTACTAGAAATATTAGCTTTATTGCCATTATTAAAGAGTACTAGAGATAATAGTTGCATTGTCTTTTGAAAATAGTACTAGAAATAATAGCTTTATTGCAATTTGTAAATAGTACTAGAGTAGTAGAGAAACTAATAGGCTTAAAAATTAATTTGCATTTTTAAAATGGTTTAATTTATTTATCTATGCATTACTTTTAGAGACGAAAATATTTGTTTTCATAGAAATTTGGATCAGCTAAGTTCTGCCCTGTGGTCGATACTTAAATAAATTCTGACCTTAGGCGGGGGAGGGGGGGTAATCAAAAATCTGGTTTCATTAGCCTTGGAAATCTTGCATTTTTTTCATGTATTTAATTTTTATTAATTCGATGCGTTTATAATGACTCTAGAAATATATTAAACTAATATTTTTAAAGGCAATTAAAAATTTAAGTAAAACTCACTGATACCATATGGTACAGCTAAGCTTCGTGCTAGCAAATTTGTGACAAACATAGTTTTATACTGAGATTCATCTAATTGATTGTATATGCGTTAAAAAACACTATCATATGGAGCCCTTTAGAACACATAATATGCAGCAAATTCAAACATAAAAGTCTAATATGGTCTGGAAACTAATGAAGCATTTCACACAGAGCCATAAATTACACTTCACACATTATGTGAAAGCCCCAGGCCGTCCGGCTCGTCCAGAGGACTTGGAGCAACAGGATGGACGACCGGGAGGTTCACACATTATGTGTAAATGCACAACTTCTGCCATAGGTGAAATCACAACAAAGGTTTTATACAGTTAGTTTATAATACACAATGATTAATACATATTTTCAAATCTAAGTTCTTGAGAGATCCTCCAAAAATTTAAAAACATGAATTATACGCGATCGAATCCGATTAGAATAATTAAAAATCTGATGTGGGCAACAGATGACTTTCCTTATATAATGCAATAAATTTACTTCTTTTACAGTTAAAAAAATGTTTTTCTTATAGTAGATACTTATATTTTTTCCAAGATATTGAATTTTCTTCAATTTGTCGTCATTTTCATTGATTTAGCGTCATTTTTATCAATTTGGCGAGATTTTTGCTAATTTGGCAACAACTAAAAATGTCGCCAAGTTGGCAAAATTCCGCTAAATTCGTCGCCAAAATCTCGCCAACCGTTATGGACGGAGAAATAAGTTATTCTTACAGCAGATAAATGACTATTGGCGTTCAAATACAAAAGTATTACTCAAAGTATATTTTTTCATGAATGGAACGAGCTATATCCACGAGAATAATATCACCAAATTTATCGCATGGTATTACATATGAAAAGTGAACATATTTCTCAATAGGAATTATATTTTTTTTATTTTATATAACTTTTTGATATTTTTTTTGAAAAATGTGCAATATCTCGAGAACGGTTCATGTTAGCGTTTTAAAATTTATGTCAATCGTTTTATACTAAAAAATTACATAAGAAATGTCTATTTGCGTAACTTTATTAGCGGTTTTGATTTTTTGACGATTTGTTCAAAATTTCACTCGAAAATTTATGGAGGTTCTGAGCATTCGATTACGTATAAAAACAATTGGCTTCCAGTGTTTACGGATTGTGATTCTTGTACCAAATTTCGCTCGAATCGGTCCATTCGTTCGTAAGTTATCGTCTCCAGACTCACTGACACACACACACACACACAGACATCACTTCAAAAATGTTTGATTCGTGATCAGGGATACTCGAAACGTGCTCTCCCGTAGAAAACTCGAATTCGAATTTTCGACCCCGTCACAATACTTTCCTTATACATTACGTATATAAGGAAATTAAAAATGTGTGTAGATTAATATAAAGAATGCCGATTCAACTTTTTCAGTCGAGCTTCTTTGGAAAACAGGAATACAATAAGGAGTTTGCAGTATCTCAAAAAATATGTTTCAGTGATATTCTGACGGAACTCCTAGATGTCGCATAGTAGGTTAAGACTTCCGGTGCAGCAAAAATAACATTATGCACCGTAAATTTCAAAACAAAAAAGTAGACCACCACCTCCTCTTTCCTATAAATGCTATAAAGGAAAGTTCTCTCCGAGAAATAAGAGTATTTACTGTGGTCTATACTAAGTGTGCTAATATATAGCCTAAGTCACAGAGAGGGAATTCTGGAGGGTCCAGAAGACTAATATCCCTTATTGTCTTCGAGTTTAGGAAAATAATCGAAAATACAGTTCCGTTGGGTTTTGTCCCGTATCCGACTATACGGGACAGAACCCAACTGAAAAATTCATGCATAGATACACTGCACACAAACATGCATAAACACACATTATATATATACAGAGTGATTAAAAAAAAGATGGGCGAAACTTTATGAGGTGGTACTACACAACAAAAAAATCATTTTTTGTCATAGTTTACCGGTTCGGAAATGACACATAAATGCGTCAGTGGGCGATTAATAGTGAAGCCGATGAGGCGAGGCGAAAACACGACTTAAAAGTTATAAAATGACAGTTAATAAACAGTAATTACAGTAAGGGCTGAAAAGAGCGACCATCAACCTTAATGCGTGTCTCACAGTGGTGATGGCGGGATTGGCGAAATTTCTGGAACAGACCAGGCATGTCGCGCACTTCGGCAGCAGCGGCCGAAATTCTATCGACGAGTTTCTCTTTAGATTCAAAAGGCGTGTCATAAACAAGACGCTTGACATATCCCCACAAAAATATGTTAAGACACGATAAATGGGGTGATCGTGGGGGCTACGCTATGGGACCACCTCGCTCAATCCTTCGTCTTGTAACACCTTTACGTTTCATTTCCGATCCGGTAAACTATGACTAAAAATGCTTAGTTTAGTGTGTACTACCACCTCGTAAAGTTCGACCCATCTTTTTTAAGCACCCTGTAAATACACTAACATACATAAACATACACTAATATATATATATATATATATATATATATATATATATATATATATATATATATATATATATATAATATATATATATATGTATATATATATATATATATATAAATACACACACACACACATAGAGACATCACCTTAGAATGATTCGATTCGAGTTCAGGGATGCTTGAAACGTGATCTTTCGCCGAAATCTCGAATTTAAATTTTTTCACCTGTTATTTTCTCTGCACGTTATACTATGTGTATAGGGAAAATATTTTCCCCCCCAATGGCAAGGCACTAAACTCTACGTCGACTTACGTTGTTTGCCCTATGTACGGCCGAAATCGTGAACCATTTTGCCGTCTTAGGACGTTGCCCCAGGCGCACCAGAGGGGGGCGGAGCACATTGCGCCCACAACACACAACATCCATGTCTTACATGGGACTCGAACCCACAACGTGGCGGCCGATCGATCGCTGGAAAAGCTCGCCTTGACCGTTCGGCCACCACGTCGACTTAAATGAGCCAACAGCACACGGAGTTCACCCACCCAAGTACTATCCGCGCCCGATGCTGCTTAACTTCAGTGATCTAACGGGAACCGGTGTTTTCAGCACGGTAAAGCCTTTAGCTCCGTAGGGAAAATATCATTGTAGGGAAATAATTATTGTCTGAAGATAAATATATATTTGAAGCTTTTTAAATTCTTCTCTCTGGACATCACCACTACTAGTGAAAGGAAAGAATTTACAACCTTGAGAATGGATATAAAATTTTATAAACAATAGTGTTATTTTATTTCTGGTGCAAATTTGTATAATTTAGATACTAAAGCTATTTACTTTCTTAACAAAGCTATCTAATTGTCATAAGAAGGAGTCTATTAAATGTCTGCATATAAAATTTAAAACATTTTTGTATTCCTAAATAGGTTCGAGATCAAAATAATTTTTTCCGTAATATTTCTTTTTTTATGCATATTCTGTAATTGAGTATAGCTTGAGATAAATCTTATTATCATAACTCCCATTGAATATTATACACAAAATTGAGTTATTTATATCTACATCAGGAGCATTATTTAATTTCGTACACACACACACACACAAATATATATATATATATGTATATATATATATATATATATATATATATATATATATATATATATACATATATATATATATATATATATACATATATATATATATATATATATATATATATATATATATATATATATATATACATATATATATATATATATAATAAAAGATGATGAGATGTACAATTGATAAAGGAATAATAGGAAGAATATATTGGCGTTTTTGGGCAAAGCAGCATAAAGCACCAAATAAATATAATAAGATACATAGAAAATAGAAAGAAAGATTACGTAAAGTGCTTACAAAATGGCAGTAAGGGGTTGTGACCTGGTGTCAAAAATAACAACAATTCGGGGGCTGTGGAATTTTTATTCTGAATTTAAAAACTAACTCTAAGCTATAAAAATATTTATTTCGGAATATTGTTCTCAATTTCCGTTTAAATATTAAATTATACTTAACGAGCAAAATATGCAGTCTCTTGACAAAATGATAAAAATTGCTGAGTAAATCTTTTCCAGTCTGTGAAACGGCTAAAAACTTGTGAAATATCATCGCGTTTAACAAAGCACAGCCTCATTCACAGATAGTTTTACATATATGTAAGATAACAATTTACATTTAGTGTTTCGTCCATATCTTTTTGATGAATATAACAATTTTTTAATTTAAATACATTCTCGGTAGATAAATCATTACATATCACAGGTATGTAGATACAAAATTTTTATTTAAATTTCTCACTTCCATAAATCATATTTCATAAATAGATGATCTTTCGTTTATTTATCTATTCTAGTTTGACAATATCCTTATTTCATATATCGTATCACACTGTTAATGTGGACTAACAGTTTCTAGCTTTCTCTGTTGCAATTGCGCTATTTTTATTAACACTTTACAACAAAGTTGAAAAATGCTTATAACTTTGTTCATTCTGTCTGTCTGTCCGTTAGCACGATAACTGACTTAAAAATTAGTTATGGATTGAACCCGGGTTGAAAAAATGACTTAAAATTCACAAATTGCTTCGAAAGTTTTAGGAAATGTTCAAATCATCCCATAAAATACACAAAAAAAAAATCAGCAGAATATATTCAGTAGTTTTTTAAATAAACATGAGAATAATAATTACACCTTTTATATGAAGCGCTCATATGACACACTTGAAAATTAAATATGGCATCCATCTTGTGTCAAAATCATGATTTTTAAAGTTCTTTTTAATTCATATTGAATGTTGTATCCGTTCTAAAACTGCTTTATTTTTGCTTAAATTCTGTGCATCTATATACTGAAACAACGCAATTACAATATATTTGAGTTTAAATGATCATCCAACTTTGATTATTTCTACAACGAAGCCTAATTTTCACTTATGGAGAATATAAATACCAAAAGATGTAGAATGAGTTGTATAAGAATTGCTGCATTTCTTTAACACAAAATTATTTAGCTCATGGAGTCTGCAATATAGCTGATATGAATGAAATATTCATTGATTTTACACAGAGAAGGACGATTTTAAGCACAGAGTTTTAAGCATAGAGTTTAATTACTTGAACCTCCATGGTCTTAAAATATAAAAAAAAATATAAAAAAATAAATTATTATAGTATTGTGATGAATGAAGTTAGTGGAAAAAAGTTTATGAATAAAATGCTGTTTTTATAGAGAGAGCCAGGCGTGTTATATTTCGATGACGTCATTTGAATAAATTTCATTTGTTTTCGATGAAGTTTTGAAATATAATAAATTATTGTAGTATTATGATAATTTTAAAAATATTACCGAGGAATGTATCGCATTTTGGAGATGCTTAAACCAGGCAATTTATATTTCAATGCCGTCATTTGATTAAAGTTCATTTTTTTCGATGAAGTTTTAAGTTTTCAAATATAATAAATAAATGTGGTATTGTGATAATTTTAAAAATATTTCCGAAGAATGTATCGCATTTTAGAGATGTTTAATAAAATTGCATTGAAGTTGGAAAGTGTTTTATGATCATTGCTTTATGCATGATTGATCTTTCTTGTTTTTTCTTGATGAAAGAATCCTATTTTGATTTGGAATAGTATTTAGCCTTTTATTTTATTCTGATTTGTTAATAAATAACTTTTTCACTGGAAATTGTACTAAGCATTTAGAAAAAGAAAATATAGATTCATTTAATTCATCAAATTATAAAATAATTATATTAAGTATATCCATTTGTATGCATAAATGCGTTTTATACAATATTTATTTCCCCAAATGTTTGAAGAAATAATGAATTGTGAGACGTCGATAAGAAAGAATCTTGAAAAGATAATTAATTTCATAGCAGTGTGACTTTATTTAATTAGAAGCGCTTTGAAAAATAAAATTATGATTCATGATACAGAATTCAATATATTTGACTTAATTTAAAAGAAATGTACAAATACCTCTATCATTTTTACGCCAATTAAATCTATATCGTATTATTTGCTTGGTGTATTCATTTAATGAGAAATATTATCTGAAATGTAAACTTGTACTTTTTTTACCACGAATAGATATTATTTGTTCGCTTTCTAAAGTGATGCAATAAAAGTGAGTCACTGGATAATATATTAATTATATAGTGTTCTAAAATAAGACATCTTCAATGAAGGACTTATTATTTTTAATTAAAAAGAAATGCAAATTAAGTATATGAGTTTTATCGTATATATATTTATGTATATACACAGGGTGTTCAGTTAACGCGCGACAAAATAAGGGGGTTGTTAGTAGACATCAAGAGGAACAAAAATTGAAATGGAACATGGTGTAGCAAACCACGTTTAGTCGGTGTTCTATGGTCGGTATTATACATATATATATATATATATATATATATATATATAAGTTACATAAAGTTTTTATAGTATATACAAATTCGTTAATGCACAAAGGAATTTCTTTGATTAGAAGCGATATACTCTGTTTTTCTACCTCTGGCATAACAAATATATTTATCTGAATGTAATAACTAGTTATAGAATAATAAATCATTGTATCTACATTTTTATTCATTCTGAGACTTTTTAGAAACCCGCAAAGTCCCCGTACTTCGTGCACAGCGTCTTGTATGGGAAACAGGAACCTGTGAACATCAACTCCCGCCAATCATATCACTCGCTCCTAATATTCACAGATATATTCGAGCCATACACTCGTCGCATTTGATATTATTATTTCTTATACGACACCCTATCCAAACATACATACTGTATCGTCCTCTGACAAACCGCAATTAATTGACGTTCCCCTAGACCCTCCAACAAACGAATTTATCAAGTTTAATACCAGACACATTTTATTTCAATTTCTGGCCATACCATGGGATAACTCCCTCTATCTCTATGGGTCATGCAATGCAGGTCGAACTAATATATTTATAAACATTAATTGCATTATTTAAAACACGAATTTGAAGATAAAGAAGGAATAAAATCGCTTTAATCCCATGGTTCTGAATTTTTAAATTTGGAAAACCTCTCAATATTAACTTGCCTATTCAGCTAAATCATGGAAGTGATGTCACTCCTAAATCCATGAGCTATACGCAGTTTTCCTTTTTGTCTCATGATCATACAATTGCATCACACTGTAGATGCATCACACTGTGGACATACTTTCTTATTCAGCTGAATCATGGAAGTGATTTCATTTTCAGTAATGCCAAGATATACAATATCGGGCTAATATTGGACCAATATCAAATGCTACTAGGGAAATAAGTTTACAAAATGCTCCTTACTGAGCTGCGTTGTGAACAACCCTCCAAATTTCTTCCAGTGAGAGATACTGTTTATCGTTACTATAAAGTAAATTAAAATAACCATTAAATAGTCTCTAATAATATTTAAAGTCAATTGTACTTCAGTTATTTGCAGATTTACTTTATTATTACAAAAAAAATACTCGTTATTAATTACGATAATAATATTCACTATGTTCAAACAATGTGAGACTTAGAGAGAGAGAGAGACCAGTGTGGTGTATGACATTGGCAAGCCTAAGCCAAGTTTTAAAACTCACGACATTTGAAAATACAAAAGCTCACACATAATTTCCTACTGTTTGAAAGCTTGTTGGCACATCTGAATAACATACTCGGCGTTGGTAGCTGCATTGAACTCAGGTAAAAAATTTTCTCACACCTGCCCAAAATCGCCAAGTTGGCGAATATTTTTCCACATTTGTCACCGGTTCATGCGATCCGAATTCTCATCTTAATGGCAATTTGTTATTAAACATGTTGCTACTTTGCATAGGAGGTATTAAGATTTGGAAATAGGTATATGTTAACTGTAACAATATACTTTGTTCGGATATATTTTTTTCAATTTTTCTTTTGCATATTAAATAACTTAACAACACTGTACATTTAAAAAAAAATATTTAAAAGGTACAAATTTTATATCACTTTTTATTTAAGATATTATCGATATATTATTCTCTGTAGAACCTCGAAACGCCATATGTTATCTCCAACCTGATAGTTTATTTTTAATGTTTTAAGATATTCAATATACGTATTTTAATTATTCGTATCTATATTTTCTTTAGTTTTACACTATGCTGTTATGTCATTTGGAAGTGCAGAATGAATATAAATAATTCATTTATTTTCACCAATTTTAAATCATCTATATGGAATACATCTATATCTATACACACACACACACACATATATATATATATATAATAAGATAAATGGAAAATATAAAGGTAGGCTACGTAAAGTGTTTACAAAATGGTGGTAAGGGGTTGTGATATTACTCCCCAGTTGTCAACATGCATGTCTCTAATGCCGCGGCATTGCACTTCTGGTCGCCAGCACTGACGAAAGCCAACCCCGAAGTGATAATCACAATTAACACAAGACCTTTGCATAAGCGGAGAGAGATATCAAACATACCATATGTGTAGAAGAGATTGAACGAAATTCTAAACCGATGCGTTTTCTTAAATACAGTAACATTATAACAGTTCAGCATTTTTGTAAAGTTGCCGGGCTTGTGATGTCGCAATAGATTTCAAAAATTCGCACAATTTTAAACCATATTCATCTTTCCTGCCATAGTAAATTCTGATGTAATGTTTCATAAAATTTACAGGATAGTTCTGTTTAAATGCTCGTTCGAGGAATGCTTTATCACTGTTCAATCTTATGACGTCATTGCTTACGATTTTCTTCGTTCTCAATAAACTACACATATGGTATTTCTACACATATAGTACGTTTCATATCTCTCTCCGCTTATGCAAAGGTCTTGTGATTATCACTCCGGGGGTTGGCTTCCGTCAGTGCTGGCGACCAGGAGTGCAATACCGCAGCATTAGAGACATGCATGTTGACAACTGGGGAGTCAGGTCACAACCCCTTACCGCCATTTTGTAAGCACTTTACGTAATCTTCCTTTCTATTTTCTATGTATCTTATTATATTTATTTGGTGCTTTATGCTGCTTTGCCCAAAAACGCCAATATATTCTTCCTATTATTCCTTTATCAATTGTACATCTCATCATCTTTTATTATATATATATATACATATATATATATATACATATATATATATATATATATATATATACATATATATATATATATATATATATATATATATATATATATATATATATATATATATATATATACATATATATATATATATATAATAAAAGATGATGAGATGTACAATTGATAAAGGAATAATAGGAAGAATATATTGGCGTTTTTGGGCAAAGCAGCATAAAGCACCAAATAAATATAATAAGATACATAGAAAATAGAAAGGAAGATTACGTAAAGTGCTTACAAAATGGCGGTAAGGGGTTGTGACCTGACTCCCCAGTTGTCAACATGCATGTTTCTAATGCTGCGGTATTGCACTCCTGGTCGCCAGCACTGACGGAAGCCAACCCCCGGAGTGATAATCACAAGACCTTTGCATAAGCGGATAGAGATATGAAACGTACTATATGTGTAGAAATACCATATGTGTAGTTTATTGAGAACGAAGAAAATCGTAAGCAATGACGTCATAAGATTGAACAGTGATAAAGCATTCCTCGAACGAGCATTTAAACAGAACTATCCTGTAAATTTTATGAAACATTACATCAGAATTTACTATGGCAGGAAAGATGAATATGGTTTAAAATTGTGCGAATTTTTGAAATCTATTGCGACATCACAAGCCCGGCAACTTTACAAAAATGCTGAACTGTTATAATGTTACTGTATTTAAGAAAACGCATCGGTTTAGAATTTCGTTCAATCTCTTCTACACATATGGTATGTTTGATATCTCTCTCCGCTTATGCAAAGGTCTTGTGTTAATTGTGATTATCACTTCGGGGTTGGCTTTCGTCAGTGCTGGCGACCAGAAGTGCAATGCCGCGGCATTAGAGACATGCATGTTGACAACTGGGGAGTAATATCACAACCCCTTACCACCATTTTGTAAACACTTTACGTAGCCTACCTTTCTATTTTCCATTTATCTTATTATATATATATATATATGTGTGTGTGTGTGTGTATAGATATAGATGTATTCCATATAGATGATTTAAAATTGGTGAAAATAAATGAATTATTTATATTCATTCTGCACTTCCAAATGACATAACAGCATAGTGTAAAACTAAAGAAAATATAGATACGAATAATTAAAATACGTATATTGAATATCTTAAAACATTAAAAATAAACTATCAGGTTGGAGATAACATATGGCGTTTCGAGGTTCTACAGAGAATAATATATCGATAATATCTTAAATAAAAAGTGATATAAAATTTGTACCTTTTAAATATTTTTTTTTAAATGTACAGTGTTGTTAAGTTATTTAATATGCAAAAGAAAAATTGAAAAAAATATATCCGAACAAAGTATATTGTTACAGTTAACATATACCTATTTCCAAATCTTAATACCTCCTATGCAAAGTAGCAACATGTTTAATAACAAATTGCCATTAAGATGAGAATTCGGATCGCATGAACCGGTGACAAATGTGGAAAAATATTCGCCAACTTGGCGATTTTGGGCAGGTGTGAGAAAATTTTCTACCTGAGTTCAATGCAGCTACCAACGCCGAGTATGTTATTCAGATGTGCCAACAAGCTTTCAAACAGTAGGAAATTATGTGTGAGCTTTTGTATTTTCAAATGTCGTGAGTTTTAAAACTTGGCTTAGGCTTGCCAATGTCATACACCACACTGGTCTCTCTCTCTCTCTAAGTCTCACATTGTTTGAACATAGTGAATATTATTATCGTAATTAATAACGAGTATTTTTTTTGTAATAATAAAGTAAATCTGCAAATAACTGAAGTACAATTGACTTTAAATATTATTAGAGACTATTTAATGGTTATTTTAATTTACTTTATAGTAACGATAAACAGTATCTCTCACTGGAAGAAATTTGGAGGGTTGTTCACAACGCAGCTCAGTAAGGAGCATTTTGTAAACTTATTTCCCTAGTAGCATTTGATATTGGTCCAATATTAGCCCGATATTGTATATCTTGGCATTACTGAAAATGAAATCACTTCCATGATTCAGCTGAATAAGAAAGTATGTCCACAGTGTGATGCATCTACAGTGTGATGCAATTGTATGATCATGAGACAAAAAGGAAAACTGCGTATAGCTCATGGATTTAGGAGTGACATCACTTCCATGATTTAGCTGAATAGGCAAGTTAATATTGAGAGGTTTTCCAAATTTAAAAATTCAGAACCATGGGATTAAAGCGATTTTATTCCTTCTTTATCTTCAAATTCGTGTTTTAAATAATGCAATTAATGTTTATAAATATATTAGTTCGACCTGCATTGCATGACCCATAGAGATAGAGGGAGTTATCCCATGGTATGGCCAGAAATTGAAATAAAATGTGTCTGGTATTAAACTTGATAAATTCGTTTGTTGGAGGGTCTAGGGGAACGTCAATTAATTGCGGTTTGTCAGAGGACGATACAGTATGTATGTTTGGATAGGGTGTCGTATAAGAAATAATAATATCAAATGGGACGAGTGTTTGGCTCGAATATATCTGTGAATATTAGGAGCGAGTGATATGATTGGCGGGAGTTGATGTTCACAGGTTCCTGTTTCCCATACAAGACGCTGTGCACGAAGTACGGGGACTTTGCGGGTTTCTAAAAAGTCTCAGAATGAATAAAAATGTAGATACAATGATTTATTATTCTATAACTAGTTATTACATTCAGATAAATATATTTGTTATGCCAGAGGTAGAAAAACAGAGTATATCGCTTCTAATCAAAGAAATTCCTTTGTGCATTAACGAATTTGTATATACTATAAAAACTTTATGTAACTTATATATATATATATATATATATATATATATATATATATATATATATATATATATATATATATATATATATATATGTATAATACCGACATAGAACACCGACTAAACGTGGTTTGCTACACCATGTTCCATTTCAATTTTTGTTCCTCTTGATGTCTACTAACAACCCCCTTATTTTGTCGCGCGTTAACTGAACACCCTGTGTATATACATAAATATATATACGATAAAACTCATATACTTAATTTGCATTTCTTTTTAATTAAAAATAATAAGTCCTTCATTGAAGATGTCTTATTTTAGAACACTATATAATTAATATATTATCCAGTGACTCACTTTTATTGCATCACTTTAGAAAGCGAACAAATAATATCTATTCGTGGTAAAAAAAGTACAAGTTTACATTTCAGATAATATTTCTCATTAAATGAATACACCAAGCAAATAATACGATATAGATTTAATTGGCGTAAAAATGATAGAGGTATTTGTACATTTCTTTTAAATTAAGTCAAATATATTGAATTCTGTATCATGAATCATAATTTTATTTTTCAAAGCGCTTCTAATTAAATAAAGTCACACTGCTATGAAATTAATTATCTTTTCAAGATTCTTTCTTATCAACGTCTCACAATTCATTATTTCTTCAAACATTTGGGGAAATAAATATTGTATAAAACGCATTTATGCATACAAATGGATATACTTAATATAATTATTTTATAATTTGATGAATTAAATGAATCTATATTTTCTTTTTCTAAATGCTTAGTACAATTTCCAGTGAAAAAGTTATTTATTAACAAATCAGAATAAAATAAAAGGCTAAATACTATTCCAAATCAAAACAGGATTCTTTCATCAAGAAAAAACAAGAAAGATCAATCATGCATAAAGCAATGATCATAAAACACTTTCCAACTTCAATGCAATTTTATTAAACATCTCTAAAATGCGATACATTCTTCGGAAATATTTTTAAAATTATCACAATACCACATTTATTTATTATATTTGAAAACTTAAAACTTCATCGAAAAAAATGAACTTTAATCAAATGACGGCATTGAAATATAAATTGCCTGGTTTAAGCATCTCCAAAATGCGATACATTCCTCGGTAATATTTTTAAAATTATCATAATACTACAATAATTTATTATATTTCAAAACTTCATCGAAAACAAATGAAATTTATTCAAATGACGTCATCGAAATATAACACGCCTGGCTCTCTCTATAAAAACAGCATTTCATTCATAAACTTTTTTCCACTAACTTCATTCATCACAATACTATAATAATTTATTTTTTTATATTTTAAGACCATGGAGGTTCAAGTAATTAAACTCT
Organism: Amaurobius ferox; assembly: GCA_951213105.1. Lineage (NCBI taxonomy): Eukaryota > Metazoa > Arthropoda > Arachnida > Araneae > Amaurobiidae > Amaurobius > Amaurobius ferox. Next base: position 116,674,957 of record OX578143.1, on the reverse strand, counting down.
ATGCTTAAAACTCTGTGCTTAAAATCGTCCTTCTCTGTGTAAAATCAATGAATATTTCATTCATATCAGCTATATTGCAGACTCCATGAGCTAAATAATTTTGTGTTAAAGAAATGCAGCAATTCTTATACAACTCATTCTACATCTTTTGGTATTTATATTCTCCATAAGTGAAAATTAGGCTTCGTTGTAGAAATAATCAAAGTTGGATGATCATTTAAACTCAAATATATTGTAATTGCGTTGTTTCAGTATATAGATGCACAGAATTTAAGCAAAAATAAAGCAGTTTTAGAACGGATACAACATTCAATATGAATTAAAAAGAACTTTAAAAATCATGATTTTGACACAAGATGGATGCCATATTTAATTTTCAAGTGTGTCATATGAGCGCTTCATATAAAAGGTGTAATTATTATTCTCATGTTTATTTAAAAAACTACTGAATATATTCTGCTGATTTTTTTTTGTGTAT